>JAODAL010001088.1:0-250834 GCA_025379985.1 Phyllomedusa bahiana | reverse complement strand
TATCGCCTCCCTGGCACAGGTTTTAGAATATCGGAGTTGGTTCTTGCTTCGATGTGTGTGACGCATTGATGATGATCAATGCTGTCCTGTCGCTGTCTGATTTTAAAATGGATTTTTTTGTTTTGTTCATGACAATCCAGTTTTCAAATAGTAGCTGTCCAACTTTGTTGAAACTTCTAGGTTGGTTATGTCTAGTAGTAGGAACCGGCACGATATCATCTTTTAGCTGCTTCCTGGCCCTTCCAGTTTGGGGAGGTCCTTTCCGGGGGGTGGAGTCGGGCCAGTTTGGGGCAGTCCCTTCCGAACAGGGGGTGGGGGTGGAGTCGGGCCAGTTTGGGGCTCCCTTTTTCGAACAGGGGGGGGGGGGGTTCGGGCATTTTGGGGGGGCATTTCCTTTCGAACGGGGGGTAGGGGGTGGGGCATTTTGGGGGCGGCCCCTTCCGAACGGGGGGGTGGGGGGTTGTCGGGTCATTTGGGGGGGCCCCTTTGAAGGGGGGGTAGGGTGTCGGGTCTTTTTTGGGGGCGGTCCCTTCCGAACCGGGGGTAGGGGTGTCGGCTTTTTGGGGGCGGTCCCTTCCGAACAGGGGGTAGGGGTGTCGGGTCAGTTTGGGGGCGGTCCCTTTCGAACAGGGGGTAGGGGGTGTGGGTCTTTTTGGGGTGGGGTTTAAAGGGGGGGGTGGGGGGTTTTTTGGGGCGGGCCCCTTCCAAAACAGGGTAGGGGTGGGCCTTTTGGGGGGCGGTTTCCCTTTTCGAACAGGGGGTGGGGGTTGGGGCCAGTTTTTGGAGCTTTTTTTCTGGCTTTATGCAAGACTCTGTCTTGTGAACCCCAAAAAATTGTTGCCGCCATAATAAACTTCGAAAATGATTATGTAATTGAAGGCAGCACTGTCCTTTTTTACTTTTGTCCTATTACGAACGGGTCTGTAAAACAAATTAATAAAAATGTTCTAATGATTGATCAGAATCTCGGCACATGACCCCCTACTCCCTGCCGCCCTCCTCTCACTGATCCAACATTTGTCAGCAATCATGGGTATAAATGTTAATCGCTAGAAACAGAACAAAAAAACTGAAAAAGCCATTTAATATCTAGGCTCAGCCTGGTGCAGGGCGTGTATGCAGTAATAAGTTGCTGTCACTTTGCAAGTTCCCTAAGCCTCCCCTATTTTTTTGCAGAATTTACATTGTGGAGCAAAGTATGAAAGACATAAGAAAAGGGTTTTGCCCACTTCGGTCTTAGTTTCTTGGCTGCTTAGCTTCTAGGGGCAGGTTTTTTCAAACCCCCGGGACCTGCTTTATGCCACGTGTTTTTGTATTTTAGACAAATTTTTGCAGGGAAAGGGGGGGGCGTGGTTTGCTAGGTTTGCCCCCCCAATTTTCCCCCAAAATTTTTTTTGCAATGAAGGTTTTTAGAAAACAAAAAAACTAAAAATTTTGCTTTGTTAAATTAAACCCGGGGTTAAAATTTTCCAAAATTTAAAAAATCCCTTTTTTTTTTTTTAGTTGCGTTAAAAATCCCCCTTTATTTTTTTTAAGTTTTTTGTTTTCCAAAAAGGGTCTTTTTTTTTTAATTTTTAAAAAGGGGTTTTTCATAAAAGGTTTCCTTTTGGGTTTTAAAAAAATTAAAAAACCCCCTTTTTTAGAAATTTTTCCTTTTTGTCCCTTTCCAAATTTTTTCCCCCTTTTATGGGTTTCCCCCTCCTTTGCGTTTAACAAAACCCCTTTTTAATTTCCCCCAAAACCATGGTTTTTACACCCCCCCCACAAACCCCCCCCACCCCCAAACAAAAAAAAAAAACCCCCACGGGGCCCCCCCCCCCAAAAACCCCCCCCACCCCCCCCCGCCCCCCCCCTTTAACCCCCCCCCCCCCCCCCCCCCCCCCCCCCCACCACCCCCCACCTTTCCCCCCCCCCCCCCCCCCCCCCCCCCCCCCCCTTTCCACCCCCCCGGCCCCCTTTTTTTCCCCCCCCTCCCCCCCCCCCCCCCCCCAAAAACCCCCCCCCCCCAAAACCCCCCCTCCCCCCCCCCCCCCCCGCCCCCCCCCCCCAAACCCCCCCCAACCCAAAAAAAAAAAAAAAAAAAACCCCAGCCCTTGAATTTTTTTTCCCCTGTAAAGGTTTTTCAGTTGGGAAAAAAAAAAAAAAAAACAAACCCCCCTTTTTTTAAAATTTTTTTGGGGGGCAAAAAAACCCCTTTAAAAATTTATCTTAGGAAACCCCAGAGTAAAGTTATGAAAAGGGGAAACCCTGTAAAAAGAACAAAAAAAATGGGGGGTAAAGGGAATTCCCCCGCCTTTAAAAAAAAAAAGTGCCCAAGTTGTCAATAACCCCCCCAAATAACCCTTTTATTCCCCCCACGGGTTTTGGGGTTTTTAAAAATTTTTTTAACCCCAAAAACCGGGAAAGGCACATTTTCCCATAAAATCACCCCCATCATTTAGTAAACGGGCCCCTGAATTAAAAAGGGAAAACCAAGAAAACCCAGGACTGAGTTAAATGAATCAATGTAGCCAAAACCCCCCCTTTTAAAAGGCACGTCATATGCAGTCCCTATTAATGAAACCTTGATGTTCAGGAATAGCCCGGAGTTTGTGGGGTCACAGGGGGCTGTCCCGCCCCACCCCGGGGCGGGGGGGATTGACAGCCGGGCTTTTGGGATTTTGTTTGTCGGAAGCAGAGTTCACTCCGTTCCCGGGGGGTTGTATCCTTTTAAACTGCCGCAAATAGGGGAATCGCAGAAATTTTGGGAAAATAAAAAAATGGGAGAGAGCCCCCCCTGTCCCCCATCAGAACCCCACAACGAAATTGCGGGTAAAAATCAGAAAAACGCAACACCGTGTTTAACCCATTTAAAAACCCCCCAAAAAAGAGTGCAAAATTTTTGGATCGTTTGCGGGGCAAAAACGACCCTATCCTAAAAATTGTCATTTTATTTCCCCGTACGGTAAGCGCTGTAAGAAATTAAAAAAAAAATAAAAGCCCAAACAGCAGAATTGAATTTTTGCTTATCCCGCTGCACATAAATGGTTTTGTAAAGACTATGAAAAAAAAAAAATTAAAAAAAAAAATTTTTTTAAAAAACCTAATTTCTTTTGGGTTTTTAAAGTAGAAAAAACAAGAAACTATATAAAATTATATAAATTGAGTTGTACCAACCGCAAAAGTAAAGTTTTGTCATTTAAAGGGGCAAACCCTGAAAAAAAGGGAAATTTTAAAAAAAACAATGGCGGTAAACTGAGATTTTGGTTTTTTTTTTTTTTTATGTCCCCAACCCTTAAAAAAGGGAACTTTTGGGAACACCGTGCCCCAAAAGGGTTGTACAAAAACCCCTAAAAGGGAGTTTCCCTGAGGCCATGTCCCCAGGGAAAGGGGGTTTTCGGCCGGTTTTTAAACCCCGGGTTTCCCGGTTTTTAAACCCCGCCTAAAAAAACCGGCCGTAAATGAGCCCCCAATTTGCTCCTATGGAAAACCCGTGCAGCTTTCCCCAGTGAAAGGGGGTTTTTTTCCGCCCGAGGGTTTTTTCCGCCGGAAAAAAACATTGAACATTTTCCAATTCTTCCTTCGGTTTTCCGGAAACAAAATATGAACTTTTTTTGGGAGGGCTGTTCCCCAGCTCATGCGGAGAAAAACCCGCCCCCCGCGGCCGGGGGGGCGGCGCAAAGGGTAAGGGAATCCCGGGCCCGGCCCCCCCGGCCTGTTTTTTGTCCACTGCTGGGAACATGCCCTGAGGGTTTTTTAAACCCCAAATTGGTCGTTTTTCCTGGAAGGTTTCCCCTGTTCTGGGTCCTTTGGGGGGTTTTTACAAATGGGACATGGAAACCAAACCAAAAAAAAGCATCCCCAAAAGCAAAATAGCGTCCCTCCTTTTCCCCAAATTTTCCCATTTTTGGGCCCCAAACACCCCAAAAAAAATTTCCCATTTCACAAAATAGGGTGTTAAAAAAATTGGGAAAAGAAATTGTGAAAATCAATTTTGAAAGTGCTTTTTTTTCCCCCATGATACCCTTTGAAAAAAATTTTTTAAACCCATTTTCAGCAAAAACTGCAGATAAAAAAAAATTTAGTAATTTTAAACACCCTGTGAGGTCTTTTAATTCTCCCTGCGCCCTGGATAAATTCCCCTTAAGGGGTGTAGTTTTCCCCAAAATTAGGTTTTTTTTTTGGGGGTTTTTAAAAGTTTTAAGCAATTAGGCAATTTCCCCAAAAGGCAAAAATTTGCGGCACGTACAGTACGGCCGAAAATTACGGCGAGTGCTTTGGGAGTCACGCAAATTTCCTGGCGCCCCAAGGAATTGACATGCATTTTATCTACCCCCCAAAACCCAAAATAAGATCGCTTTTGTACGATTTTGGGATGGGGAGTAACCCAAATAGTTCTTTATGAAAACTATGGATTACCTTTAATTTAAACCCGCATCTCGCTCGTATTAAAGTTTAAAATACGTTTCCCCAAAAAAAACGCAAAAAAATTTTAACCCCAGGGAACCCTTTCCCCTTTAGAGTGCCCGCAAAACCCGGGGGAATGGGGGGCCTAAAATATATCTAAATGAGACCCCATAATCCAGTAGGTACTGCTCCTACTCTGAGGCTTGTGGGTGAGTCACATAGCGCACTAGGACCACCTATGGGATATCTCTAAAAACGGCAGAAACTGGGGAATCAATATTGAGTAGCATTTCCCTGTTATCTACTTTGTTAGGCTATGTTCACACGGTTTATTTGCAGGGCGTAATTACACTCGGCAATTACGCCGGGTGGTCGGGGGCGGGGGGCCGGCTCCTCGCCGGCCCATAGACTTACATTACCCGTGGTAATTCACATGTCACTTATCTCTCCCCGCGGCGGATTCGCCGAGCAGGGAGAGGAGACGTAATCCATAGTTCTCTATGAGAACTGTGGATTACCGTAATGACTGGGACGTATTCCAGCCGTAATTTGCACACTACGACGCGTAATTACGGACTGAAATACGTCCCATTTTAAGCCGTCTGAACATAGCCTTAGGCCGTGTTCACACGGCTTATTCCCGACGGATTTGTGCGCTCACAATCCGCCCGTGAATAAGGGGCGGGGCCCGGGGCGCGGCTGGGGCGCCCTCCCCGGCCCATAGACATTGCATTATCTACGGCGGTACACGCTGTAATAATGTGCATGTCACTTTCTCCCCGGCGGCGGATTCGCCGACGGGGGAGGAGCGACGGGAAACCCCTGTTCTCAATGAGGAGCAGTGGGGTTACCGTAATTGCTAACCGCGGATTGGCCCCGTACTTACGCGCAAATCCGGCGCACAGTACGGCGCAAATCCGCGGCAGAATAAGCCGTGTGAACGAAGCCTTACAGCGAATAATGGTAAAAATTTGAAATCTGCAAGAAAAGTGAAATTTTTCAATTTCACCTCAGGTTTTTTTAAATGAGGATTTCTAAACTGCCATGTTCTTTCTTCCGCCGGATTCCCATAGCCTCAGTGTATGGGCCCGGCGGGAAATACAAAATCCAACAGTGTGTTTTTTTTTTTTTGTTTGTTTGTTTTTGCACAAAAAACGCAAGGCGGCGAAGTTAAAATACCAGCGGATTTCCAACAGTATTTTAGCTTCACTGTATAGACAGTCTTACAGCAGTCTTTGTTTTACTCACCACATGTGAGAGGCGGGGCCAATAAGTCTGTTTGTTCCCCTTCTCTTCCAGGACGACGCCCGTAGGGGGAGGTGCTATATCCGGAGTATAACCCTTCAGAGAGCAGCGTCCATTTCACCATTGTGACTTTCAGAATGGATCAAGGCTGACGTCTCCCTGAAGACCAGGTAAATCCCATATACCTCTGTGTTGCATATGTAAGCTTTATTAGGCTCGCTTTGTTTTATGGGCTCAGGTTACTTTATTTTTGGGCTGTTTGAAACCTGCAATGCATGTTGTGCTTGACTGTGCGCTTTTTTTTTTTTTAAACCTTTTTCTATACAAATACATTTTTGTCTTGAATTTAAAGCACCGAAGCATTTACAGCTATCTACATTGATTCTAAGGGCTGTGCTTCTGGTCCATTTGATATAAATGAGCAAATGAAATGGCTTAGTGCTTATAAGCTTCCAATAGAGCCAATCTTTCTAGGCCTGGGCTTGCTGGCCGTCTTTTTAGATGCAGTCAGACACACTTGTGTTGGCTTGATGCTTGCTCTGAACCATTTGGCTACTGCTGCTCCTCTTACAAACGTACGTATTTGTTTTCAGAGTTGCAGTGTGGCAGCAAAAGCATCCCCTGCAATGGAGGAAGTGACAAGTTCTCTGCCTTCAGGGACTTTTGAAACTGAACTCAACCTTGAAATCTTGGAGAGCAGTTCTCCTGGTATGCTGTAGTTTATGTACTTTTCATAGGATCAGTGCAAGTGTTAAATGTGTATGTAAGTTGCAGTCTTTATGTAGAAGGATTGGGTAATTTTACAGTGTGTACATGTAAGCTGTCGATGTGCTCTTATATTGAAGAAGGTCTCCATACGTTAAAACCTTTCCTCAGTTAAAGGGGTTTTGCGATGTGTTGAAATTCCTTCTGAGGCCAGCTTGTAGCAGTCTATGAGCTGACCGGAGAGTGAGGGAATGTCTGCACTTGCCAGCTCTCTCATATTCATGTCTTTTTTTTTTTTTTTTTTTGTAAACATAATTTTTATTACATTTTACAATAACAAAAACATATAATAACTGTCCATTAGATGAGATACTACTCGAAACACAAAGAAATAATATAAGGCAGGCATCCTCAAACTGCGGCCCTCCAGCTGTTGGGAAACTACAACTCCCATCATGCATTTATAAAATCTAGAACCGTGGGCATGATGGGATTTGTAGTTTCCCAACAGCTGGAGGGCCGCAGTTTGAGGATGCCTGATATAAGGCATCATTACTACAGATAAGAAAAGTACTAAGCAATGAAAGTACAACATAGCACTAATGACATACTTTGGTATCATAATAATAAGAATGAAGCAAAAGAAGTCTCCATCTTCACTAAAGAAAGAAAACAAAAAATAATAAAAAAAAGTAACCCCCCCCCCAAAAAAAAAACCCAAAAAAACCCAAACACAGAACAGTGGTACCCATACGCAGTTATGTATAAGAGACATAATCACATACACCTATGTAATCAAGTAAGGTCTGGGATACATATTCATGTCTTATGGAAGTTCTGGATATATCTGAGCACACTTGCTGTAGCCCCATTTAAAGGGGTGTTCTCACAGTAGCCTTCGTTGGCATATCCTATTGACATGCTATCAATGTCTGATAGTCCCATACCCATCTTGGGAATGAGTCCTGAAAGTGTTGGCTTGGCATAGAGAGCCAAATGCACCACTTGCTTGTATTTGGGACTCCCATATGACAGAATGGAGAGTCGTTTGCAAGCTCTACCAGGTTCTCATTTTGACCTGACACTTGTGGGGCCGTTCCCAAGATAGGTGCAGGTCTGAGAGGTGGCACCGAAGCCTATCAGACACTGGCATGTCGATGGGATGTGCCATCGAGGTCTGAGGTGGGAATACCTCTTACAGATGA
The DNA here is from genome assembly GCA_025379985.1 of Phyllomedusa bahiana. Classification (NCBI taxonomy): domain Eukaryota; kingdom Metazoa; phylum Chordata; class Amphibia; order Anura; family Hylidae; genus Phyllomedusa; species Phyllomedusa bahiana. The sequence continues at coordinate 243,293 of JAODAL010001088.1, read as the reverse complement.
CAAATTCCTATATAGCTATGACTGCCTTGGGGAAAGTACACAAACGCTGGGCTTCCACGTACAGGGCACATCAGAGACCAAATTGTGTACCTGTTCCATTTGTTTGGCATATACTTTAAGCACGTTCAGGGTCAGTCCACACGGCAAGGTTTTTGGTTGAGTTTTCAGACTGTGTTTGGATTTGAAAACCAACTATCAACGATCTCCATGGACTTTAATAGAAAATGCGTTCAGTAATCCACACTGAATGGATTTTCTGCTGGCGTTCTGAAAAACTTTGAACATGTTTAATCTACCGCCTGGATTTCAGGGGGAAGATGGGCATTTCAATGGTTGAGGGGGACGGGCGAATCGGCAAACCGCGGACAGAACAGTCCCCCAAAACCATCCAAATGACAACAAAATACTGGCCGGATTCTTAATACGGAGTCCAGGCAGTATTTTGTCACTGCCGTGTGGATGCACCTTTCGGCCCCGTTCACACGGCTTATTCATGCCGGATTTGCGAGCCGGATTGCGCTCGCAATTCCGGCTTGATTATGGGGCGGTGCGGGGGCTCGGCCCGCCGGCCCCATAGACTGCCATTATCCACGGCGCGTATTGCGCCTGGATAATGTGCATGTCACTTTCTCCCCGCCCGGTGGATTCTCTATGAGAGCAGTGGATTACCGTAATTACTCCGACGGATTGGCGCCGTAATGCAGCGCAAATCCGGCGCGGAGTACGGCACCAATCCGTGGCGAAATAAGCCGTGTGAACACGGCCTTACAAGCCCCATTCACCTGACAGAGGCTGAAAGTGTGTATTTAGCCTTTCTGTGGGTAGAGTAGTGTCCTTGATTTCATACCTTTACCCTATGGCATTCCTGTCCCTCCCCCCATCTCCTCATGATAGCCTTTGAATAACAGATGCCTTGGTATAGCATCTCTGTCAGGCATCCTCAAACTGTGGCCCTCCAGCTGTTGGGGGAAGCTACAACTCCCATTATGCATTTATATAATCTAGAACAGTGGGAATAATGGGAGTTGTAGTTTCCTGACAGCTGGAGGGCCGCAGTTTGACAGATGCCTGATCTAGGTAATGTCCATGACTGGGTCTCTTCCCGCCGCATTTGTTAACATACATTCAAATGCATTCTGAACACACCCATAAATCACTAGAAACCAAAACAGGCCATTGTCCAGCAGGGTGCTGTAGCCCTCCCTTGTGAATTGTTAGAATTTGCACATGTTAAGAACCTTAATGATCAGTGATGCAACCCTGTTGTCTGACTTTGTATACAAAATATGGTTTAGTTTTGCACTAGGACATTTTCTGCCACTTTGTAGGTCTAACAAAAGGTTGGGAGATGTTTAAGTTTGCAACCACATTTTGCCTTAAGAGCAGTGCTGATTACTGAATGTTTTTACTGATACAGCCAGTGCACATTAGATTTACAATGAGTGGGGGCCTCCCGACTTTTCATTACTATATTAGATGTTGGATTTTGGTCTAGAGGGAAATAAGCCAGAGGGGTCTTGGGTTTTCTTTCTTATGTGAGTCTCGCATGCTCGACCGTGTACGAGTGCATGTTTTTGAGGGGCTGGGCAGTATAGCTGTCAGCATGGTCACCCAGCTATTATCTTATGTGCATGGCTGGCTTTAAGATCTGTGCAAATAGATATGACAGCTCTGTTCAGAAAACTGTGTCTAGGACCAAGGATGGGATCAAATCCTGCCCTTTGATCAGGTAAGACTTTACTAAGGTGTTTATCGGCAGCTTTGCTGGAGAAATTGCTGAAACCGTTTACTCTGCTTCAGCATAGCTGGCATCAGAGGATCAAAGTTTTGTTTGCAGAGTGGTGTAAGCGGAAATTTAGTTTTTGGATAGTAATACACGTGCTGTCGCAGTGCGTCCAAAAGTCCCACCGCCGATGGCTGCACAAATGGCTTTTAGCCAAACTGAATATTCCTAACCTTATGCTGTGGTCATTTAAATGAATGGCTGTCCATGTAATGTAAGGCCGGCTTGAGTCCTCAGTTTTTGGCCCCCCTCAAACGTCCCTTGTGTTTTTGTGGCCTATTAGGGTATATGGGCAGGAGCTGTCTTCATGATCAACACCCCTTAATGAAATTTCAGTAACTGTTATAGAACAGTGTGAGCTCTAGTGTTTGCTAGTTGTAGTGTGGTGTGTATAATAAGACTGAATTTAACAATTAGGGTTTTTTTTATGTCTTAAAGATTTATTTTCATTGCTAGATTATGCCATATCCTGTTAGATGTGTGATTTTGTCCCTCCACTCTCTACACAGTGTCCAGAAAGTGGGAAGGTGCGCCATTGTGCTGTGGAGGTCGGTGAAAGACCTCCCTTCATCATTTGGAGGATGATTGGTTTTGTAGCTGTAGTAATGCACCATCCTGAATAATAAAATTGGTGCCATCAAGTGATATTGCTGTTTCTACTACTAAGGGCATATTCTAAAATAGTGCCCCCCCCCCCCCCCACCACCCCCACTTGCTATTTAAAGTGACGCTTTGTTGTAAAGTACTCTACTCTTTGCTAGCTATAGTGATATTTTTCCAGGTGTTCCTTTGTGTGTGTCGCCGCCTTGTTTTCTCGATGGGTGAGGGTTAGAAAGTCCCATTTTTTGGGGTCTGTAGACTGGGTTATAAAATGGTCATACATTGAAAAATTCTGTGCTATTAGCCTAGGACTGATGTACACCTCTTTTAATGAAAAAAATACTTTTTTATATATATATCTCTATCTTAGTTGCTTCCACATATACAGAGACATTTAGGATGAGGTGTACTTAAAGGGGTTATGCTGTGACGGGCGTTTATCACCTATCCACAGAGTAGGTGATAAATGTCTCTTTATGGAGGGTTCCACCATCGGGACCCTCATTGATCCCTAAAACGGGGGCCCTATGTCCTCTGTCCCTCCAGCAAGAGATTCTTTGAATGGAGCAGCGGCTAAACATGCTCCCTGCCGCTCCATTCAAAGTCAGTAGGACGAGCGGAGCTATTGGACAATTATCACCTATTCTGTGGATAGGGGATACATGTATGTCATGGCTCAAGCCTCTTTAATTTCATCTACAGATATACTGTTATATATTTTATAATCTAGTACCTTTTCAGTGAAGCACACATGATATTGGCCTCGTTTATATTTGACTAAATGTGTTTGTGTACTATGAGATACAGAAAAAGCATTGACCATTTGAATTAGCATAACACTGGCTAGTGTGTTAGAAAAGGAAGAGTTTAATCATTGATCTCGTTAAAGAGTTTTTTTTGTCTGTTTTACTTTTTTCCCCACCATAATAGCCTCCTTTTCGGACGACAAAGAACACACGAGTGAAGATGTGCTAAGATCGGTTAAGCCAACAAGCAAGGAGTTCAAGAAAACCTGGGGTTTTCGTAAAACGACGATTGCCAAGCGAGAGATTGTCAGCGATACAGATATGGAGAGTGCTGACTCCAGTCGACAACAGACTCCGTCCCTGCGACGCAGCGGGCGCCAGCCCAAACCTACCGAGAGGGTAGAAGAGTTTTTTACAACAGTCAGAAGAAATAGAGGCAGGAAAATCAACAATGTGGAAGATTCTAGCGACCGGTCGTGTCAAGCAACGGATGCCGAAACCACATCAGAAGGGAGCGTGGAGAGCACTCCTGAAGTGAAGCCCGATTCCAAGACAAGGGCTGCCTCCTCCAATACCCAGGTCAAGAAAGAGGAGGAGGACAGTTCTGATAGTGATGGAATGACTCTGAAGGAAATCCAGAACAAGCTAAGAAGCCGGCGCAGCAACAACTCCTCTGGCGAAACTGTTAACGTGCACCCCATTAGCACAGGAACTATAAATTCAGAGTCCACTGTGCTCACCAGGAGCGCTAATCGTGCAGCACTACTTCAGCAGCAAACTCAGACCACTCCGGTAAAACAGGAGCCCCACAGCCCAGAACGTGAACAAGACCAGAAAGCGGAAAAAATGGCCTCACCAAAATCCAGACCTGAAGCTGAAATCTATGACCCGATCGCTAGTTTCTGTATTTGTAGTCAGCCACACCACATCTGTTAAGGTGTAGCTATTGTTTTTTCACCAGCATTTTGCTTATTCTCCCTTTATGCATAGGTTTCTTTGTGGATGGGTAAAACAAATCCAGCTGCTACAAATAGGATTAAACATAAATGGGGCTACAGCAAAATATTAGTAGTTATACCGTCCAAAGAACAATGTGCTTCTTTGCTGGAGGTTGTAGGGTTAATGCACTCTTTATGGATCGAAACAAAAAAGTATGTTATAGACAGAGTTGTCATAAATGAGACATGATCACATGCTTAGTCATGCCTGCATGATACTTAAAGGGGTATTCCAAACATATATTCATGCTCCCCGGTCATTTAGAGATTATATAAAACAAACGAAAAAAACCCGCCTCACACTGTTAGGGTATGTTAACACAGCGGTTTTGGGTGCTTATTTTGGGGCACATTGCATGCCCATAAATATCCATCCAAAGTACCTGTAAGCTGCCATGTATCATCGGTGGTATCATTTAGACATGTAAAGTCTTTGACGTTGTTTAGATGTCGCTGATGAACTTAGAGTATTTTTCGGTATGTACTGTCCACACCTGCAAATAATTGACATATCTGTTCTTTGAGACATTAGCGTGCCGACAAATCGTAAAGTATAGGAGGCAGAAATCTGAGATGTACTTAAAGGAGTTGTGCCGTAACAGGCATTTATCACCTATTCACAGTTTTTGGAGGGTTCCGCCACCTGGATCCTAAAACGGGGGCCCTTTGTCCTTCCAGCAGAAAAGTCTTTGGCTAAACTTGCACACTGCTGCTCCATCCATAGTCTGTAGGACTAGCGGAACTAGCAATAGGACAATTATCACCTATTCTGTAGATAGGGGCTAAATATATGTCATGGCTCAAGCCTCTTTAAGTTCATCTACAGATATACTTTTATATATTTTATAATCTAGTACCTGTTGAGTGAAACGCACATGATATTGGCCTATCAGAACTAGGCAGAATATCTGTCTCGTGCAGTCTGTGTTGTTTCCACATGGAATATTCAAGAAAGGAACGTGTTCTTGGTGCGGACACGTATACTGAACATTATTTTGTGTGAATGTCTCCTTAACATATTTGAGCATCGCTCTCAGTAATCCTGTCCGATGACATAACATGCACGGTTTGTGAGACCCTGCAGCTATTTACAGACTGCAGAGGTCTTTTCCAGAATATATGGCTCATAGAGAACTATGGATTACGGTTCCTGTCCCTGCTCGTATAATATGATCGTATTGTATGCACGGGGAGATAAGTGACATGTCAATTACTTGCGGCGAAAACACGCCGCGAGCAATGACTGTCAATGGGGTCGGCGTGCTGCCGGCCCCCGCGCCGCGGGAGTACGCGCGTATCAGCATGACTCCCGAACACCCGGCGTAATTGCAGGGCGTACTGTATGCCCCGCAATTACACCGTCTGAGCATAGCCTTGTTTTGTAAGATGCAGGAGTTTCAGAGAATTTAATGCTCAAATCTGTCAGTTTGCAGCCAAAAGAGAGTCCAGCTTATTCACGAGCAGGCGTTAGCTCCGCCCCCAAAGGCTAGCCCCACCCACCTGACAGTTATTCGTATGTTTCTACCTATTCAAAGTAATAGGTTAATCAGTTATGAGGTGGGCGTGACTAGCCTCAGGTGGGCGAGTCATGAATTCTCAACAGTCTCCATGACTTTTCTGGCTGAAAACTGCAGATTTGAGCATTAAATACTCTAAACCTCCAGCATCTTACATAATAAGGGCCCCCGCGCTGGAAACAGCAGGTCTGACACTACCCCTTTTAAATGAATATGCTTTATGGCAGTGATAAATATTCACGTCTTTTTTTACATTCAGTACCTCATTCTAATTTGTGTGCTTTCAAAGAGATTGCTTGTGTTTTGGTAGCCTTGATTTTAGGACAATAAAACTTCCTCTTTCTGTGTCTTTTTTTTACTTTTTTTTTTTTTTCCCCTGGAATACAGGTTCATGATTTGCTGCGACAGATGTGAAGAGTGGTTTCATGGAGATTGCGTTGGAATCTCTGAAGGCCGTGGTCGACTTCTGGAGAAAGATGGTGAGGATTACATCTGCCCCAACTGCACCATTTTACAAGAGAATGAAGAAAGTGGAATAGAGAAGAAGCCGACTGGTTCTGAACCAGTTCCTTGTGCTCCCGAAGTTACCAGTGTGGGGACTGTGGAACATTCTGCACCCAGTCAAGGTATCAAAGGCAGAATTGAGAAAGCTGCGCACCCAAGTGGCAAGAAGAAACTGAAAATTTTTCATCCTGTAAGTATTACATGGAGCCTTGTTTCGAAATGTCCCTTAAAGGGGTTTTTTAACTATAGTCATTGATGCCATATTGATAGGACACTCCATCAGTGTCTGTGGTGGGAATACCCTTTTAACCCCTTAAGCTGAACGCCTGAAAAGTAGTTAGACCAGAACATTTTTTTAGTTTTTGCCTCCTTGCGTTTCAACAGTTGTAACCTTTTTATTTTTTCAGTGACGCAGATGGATGAGGCTTCGTTTTATTTGAGATACGTTGTACTTTATTGGGGAATAGTTTAAGTTCACTTATAAATAATTGCAGGGTTTTTTTTTTTTTTTTTTTTTACAACCATTCACATTTCAACTTGTTAGATTAATTCTACAGGTTATTACGGTCGTGTGGTTACCAAATATGCTTAGGTTTTTTCTGTGGTGTAATTTAACACAATTATTTTTCATTAGATTTTTATTTTATTTATTTTTTTACACTTTTTAAAATTTTTTTTTTTTTTTTTACTCCCATGAAGGGAGAACTGTTTAACATCTTTTTATTTTATTTTTTTACACTTAGTAATGTATTAGCATATTCATATATGCTAATACATTCTAATCTGTGTCAGTCTGACACAGGCAGTGTTCAAGACAGCACACAGGCTGGCCTGAACACTGGCTTGTTACACAGACAGCTCTGGGGCTACTGTAGGTCCCCAGAGCTGACTGTGCAGCCGTTCACTGAGCTCTGTCGGGTGAGCGGGTTCACCCGACAGAGCAGAGGAACCCTTTGATTGCGCTGCGGTAACGCACCGCCGCTATCAAAGGGTTAAAACATCGGGTTGCGGAGGTTTCCTCCGCTCCCCGGTGCTCGCAGGGGATGCTCTGGGATCAGGGCTGTGTAGTACAGCCCCGACCCCAGCGCTGCTGCGGCGCCCGGAGCCGCAAACTCCGATGTCAGCAGCGACGCCAAAAGACGTCGCTGCAGACGAGCAACCCGCACCAGCCGACGTCTAAAGTCGGCGGGCGGTCATTAAGGAGTTAACAGAATATAATTTATTTGTTTTTGCTACAACGGTGTAATATTTTCCTAAATGTGGATGTGCAGCAAAATCTTTAGTTTACATCCCTCTTAAACGCACTGGGGCACATTTTACTATGACTGTTGCAGTTAAACTCTGCCGCAGTTTGTGCCAAAATACCTGTGTACATCCTTTACATTGTATAATGTATTTTAGACAGTTCTTTGCCTTGTGCAATAAAAGGTCATAGTTTTGCAGAAACTGGTTTGACTTAACATGCAACAAAAATTTGCCAGCAATAGTTGACACCAGCTAACCCAACTAATTAATGATGTAAAGTTAGGCAGAGATGTGTAAACATGCGCCAGATTTATTATACATTGGCAAATTTGGCACATTAGACTCAAGTCCGTTTACATGGTGTGACAAAAAAATAATCAATATACCCCTATGCCCCACTTTAATATTGATATAGATACATCTATATCAATATATATCAATAAGTGTCCACAATTATCTACCTCTTATTAAAAAAAAATATATATAATTTTTTTTTTTTTCTTTGATTTTTACCTGGGCACTAGAAGCTGCTGGTATGATTTACTTATTTATTTATATATTTTTTGGAGCTGGATAACCACTTCAAAGGGGGTTTGTCACCAAGTACTTTCACAGTCATAGCCAGCTTTATACTTGCACTTCCTGCTCAAGCTATGGGTGGCTCTATAGCAGTGATTGCCATATCGGCTCTATTTCTGTTACAGTGACATACCTGATGGAGGTTTCTAAAATGTAGTATGCAAGGCTGCATAACTCTAAAGCACGGAAACTCCATTGGTAGAGATAAGATTCTTCAGGGAGTGACTCGCCATGGTCAGAACTGGCAGCTTAATATATGTAAGGGACAGGGGAGAGAGGTGGTCGGTAACCAGAGAATTTCATGTACCTTGAGGAGATAAAATCATCTTTATCTCCTGACCAAAACAAAATCAAAAGAGGAATGTATTTGGTAATAGTTTTCAGAGAAAATATAGGGTGAAGTGATTTTCTATTATTCACTAAGTTTAGAAGAAATTCGACCTTTATCTGTCAGAAATGCTTAGTCTTGACGTAGTTATAGATGTAATGAACCTTTCTTAGTATTTTAGTCTTAATTCGTTCAGAATTTCTAAAAGACACTACAGATTTATTCAGCCTACCTGTTCCCTTATTGGTTGTTTTTTGTTCCTTGGGTTTCTGATTGCTGATGATACATATTGGTTTACATATACAGGCAGTCCCCGGGTTACAAACAGGATAGGGACTGTAGGTTTGTTCTTAAGTTAAAATTGTATGTAAGTCGGAACAGGTATATATGTTAAATGTAATTCCAGCCCAAAAAATTTTTTTAGTTTTGGATAGTACAGGGAACAGTTTTTACATTTGTTTTGCTGTCTGTGCCCTTCTTTTTTTTTTATTTTTTTTTTTTTTTTTTAAAAGAAGATTTCACCTAACGTTCTGTATCTCATGTGCAGCTGTGGCATGCTGGCACTTGGTTATCATGGGGCGTGACTCAGTGCTGAATGTCATCCACGCCCCATAAGTCTCTGTTTGTAACTAAGGGACGTATGTAAGTCGGAACGATGTAAGTCGGGGACTGCCTGTATATGGTGACTGGGATGATTGCTGTAACGTTCCATTACTTCCCAGAATCTTCTAGGACCACTAAGATGTTCCCTAGATTCTTTAGCCACCCTTGACAGTGGTTAGATGAGCTGTTTTTCTTGTGTTAATTACTTTAATGATCACTGTCTGATTTCCCTGGTGATATGTGGCAATTTATTAGTAATGCCAAACAAAGATAACGTAAAGGTGAATGCTTGTGTAACGTGGAGAACATTTGTTGTAGGTAACAAATTGTATTATATAATGATTAAATTAACCAATGGTATTGCAAATTCAAAAATGTGAAGTGATGGTGGTGGTAGTGGTAATACACCTCTAAACCGACCTGTGTATGTATGTGTGTGTATGTATATATATATATATATATATATCTCTTAACCAAAATAATAATTTTGTGCCTGAATCAACTTGTCAGGCGTCAATTTTCCGACATAATGCGCTTATGTCCATTCTGATATTGATTTGGACACCGGCACAATGAGGACCAACTCGTGGGCTTATAGCTACAACATTAGTTGTCGATTACCTTTCTCTACATGTTAAAAGCTTATCGGAGAAAATACCTCTAAGATTGACATCTATTATTTATTTTTATTTTTTTTTACAAAGTATTGTAATCCCTGTGGCCCTACACTTTAGAAAGAGAAGATAACCCTCATGTTACTCATTTAAAAATGTCGCTTAGGCAATACTTTCCGGTTACTATATATGGTTGCAGTACATTAAAAGACCACTTAGTATTATGTCGCCTCACAAACCTACAGTCATTTACTCTTTAGTTGCTGCTTCAGTGAGTGTATAGTAGACTTTTGTTTCATGAAATTACTTCACTCCAACTATCTTGTTGCAGGTGGCAGTTCCTCAGGCTGTTGCACAATTTCCCGAAGTATCTGAGACGCCTCAGGTTCCCCATGAGGTTACCGCGTGTACAGAGTCGCCTGCCTCTCCAGACATAGCCAGGTGCATTGGACCAGGTTGTGCAAGGAATGCCCTTCCTGACTCTGTGTATTGCAGTCACGATTGCATACTCAAGCATGCCGCAGCCACGATGAGGTCCCTTAGCTCAGGCAAAGACAGCAAACCTAAGGAGAAGGTCAAGGTAAAATCTGAGAAGAAGCCTCCACCCAAGACCCAGGTAAGAAAACACCTCTCGGTAATTACACTATTTAGAAATCCCTTATTGGCTGCGCTGGCAACATGCTGTTCTTGAGGCTGATTGTACGTGGCCTTAATATGACCATGTTTTGCTCTCAGTATTGTAGCTGCCACACCTAGACCACTGTGGTTCTGTACAGTTGTTCCCAACTTGTGGTGTTCATAGCCGGTACGCACTGTGGGTGCAGGCAGTTTGCAGCAAGCTTCCAGACTGCGTTCACCTATCATGATACTGCGGTGTTGGCAGCTTTTTTCTTGAAATCCTAAAATAATACCGTGATAGGGGGGCACAACTTAAGCTGTGCAAAAAGCGCCGCCACTTCCTCAAGCAATTTGAGCAGGGAGCTAGGTGCAGAAAAAGGCCTTGCTGTAAAATCCATCCTGGCCAGCACATAAAGGACAGATCTGGCTCCTGCTGTGTAAGTAAACCTATTTGTATGTAGTGAGATGTGTGCATGTACTTCTGGATGTGCCTTGAAAACGGCTGTTTGGGCTTATTCATACATTGATTGGGCACATGATTGATTGGACTTCCACGGTCAGAAAGGGGCTTTGACACTTTTTTAGGTGCGTGAGTGGTGAGTAACCGAAGTAGCCAAGCAGTAGTGATTGCTATGCACCTGTTTGGCAATAGTGTAAGTGGACTCCGGCTGTGGTAGTTATGGGTTTTCTGGTGTCATACTTTCACTAATCAATCGCTTATGCTATTTTCTTAACATGTGTTGTGTTGTATGTTAATTGCACTAGTGGCAGGTAGTAATATTGATTGAGCTGTATGTAGGTGGTGGCATGTTGTGTTCTGGTAGTGAGTGATATTAAAGGGGTATTCCCATTCCAGCAAGTGCTTCTTGAAGGGCCAGGTACTGTATGATAAGCAATTTAATGTATAATAAGCAATTTTCAAATATGTATGCTTTACCTAATACAGGCCTTTTTAAACCTTCAACTTGCTCTCTTGTCTTCATCATTACAGACCACCACTGCGTGCTTTCAATTGGGGCCAGTGATGCTGCGTTATCAGAAACTGTCAGAGGGCAAGATCCTGTAGTCGGGCCACTGAGGGGACGTACACAGGAGCGATAATCCCCAGTCTTTGCTGTCCCGGCCACAGGAACTTATTCTCAGACCGTCTTTGATAACGCTGCATTACAGACCACAACTGAAAGCGGACAATGTACGTTAAAGGTAAAGTGCAAAAAAAAAAAAAGCCTGTATTTGGTAAAGTATACATATTTTTTTAATAACATGAGTTTAGAAAATTGCTTACTTTACAGTAAATGGCCCTTCCAGCAGCACTCGCTGTGATGGGAATAGCCCTGTAAAGGGATTTTCTAGCAAGTTGTGATACAGGGTAACCCGTTGCCGATGGGGGTACAAGGCTACACTTCCCATCTTGCGTTGCTGAGATCTATTCCAGGCTATTGGGGTTTCTCTTTTATTCCCTCTGCCTCTTGTGCATTTCATGCTCTGTTTCCTTGCTGCTGAATCTTTTACATTAGTTCCCATTCGCTGCTGATCCATAGAGTAGAGGTTCCCAACCCTAGTCCTCAAGGCACACCAACAGGTCATGTTTTCTGGCTTTCCTTAGCATTGCACAGGTGAAGTCATTATTGTCAGTGCATTCTGCACAGGTTATATCATTATTGTCAGTGCATTCTGTGGGAGATCCTGAAAACATGACCTGTTGGTGTGCCTTGAGGACTGGAGTTGGGGAACACTGCCATAGAGCAATAGCCGACCCTCCTGGAACTGAGCATGCTCCACCAGCAAGCTGTAGTTGAATGACCAGTCATAACCCTAAGGCCTCGTTCACATGACGGATTTGGCCGCGGGTTCGGCCGCATCTCGCCGCAAACCTGCGTCACCGAAGCGGGTTTGCGGTGCGGGCGCTTGGCGTGGTCGTGGCGCAAGTGTGCCGTGGTTTGGGGCGCGGCTTGCGGCGAGTGTTTGCCCCCATGCAAATTAGTAGGCAGGGGGAAAACCGCGGCCGCAAAGCAGCGGAGTGTGAATACTAACCCGGTTTCCCATAGGAAACCATGTTAATAAACTGGGCGCGATATGGATGTGGTTTTTGGTCTCGGAAACCGTGTCGGAACCCGCGGCCATAACCACGTTCAAATCTGCCGTGTGAACGAGGCCTAAGAGTATGTTCGCACGGCGTAGATGCTGGATGCTAAGGGCTAGTTCACAAGGCTTAAAGCCGACGTAATCGCGGGACGTTTTTCGCCCTGCAATTACGCCGGCTGCCGTGCAGCAGGGGCGGGGGGCCGGCAGCTCGCTGGCACCATAGACACTCATTATTCACGGCGCGTACACGCCGTAAATAATTCACATGTCACTTTCTCCTCGCCCGGCGGATTCGCCGAGTGGGGAGAAGACGGAATCCATAGGTCTCTATGAGAACTGTGGATTACCGTAATGACTGGGACGGATTCCAGCCGTACTGCAGCGCAAATACGGCGCCCAGTACGGCTGGAATCAGTCCCAGAATAAGCCATGTGAACGGCCCCTAAAAGGGGCCAGCGCGAGGGGGAGGGGTTGACCGTATTGCAGCCCAAATACACCCCACAATTACACCGTGTGAACATACCTTAAGATGCTCCAAATGTCTCATTTTGAACCAGCAAGTGATTGTGGGAAATGACTGAAAAGATTTATTTATTATATGTTGAGGATTTTTACTACTAGGCTATGTTCACACGGCTTAACTGCGGGGCGTAATTACGCCCCGCAGTTACGCCGGGGGCGGGAGCGGGGGCCGGCACCTCGCCGGCCCATAGAGAATCACTGCTAGCGGCGCGTATACGCCACTAGAAAGTGACATGTGAATTATCCCCCCTCGGTGTATTCGCCGAGCAGGGAGAGGAGTCGTAATCCATAGTTCTCTATGAGAACTGTGGATTACCGTAATGAATGGGCCGTTTTCAGGCCGTAATTTGCGCACTTCGGCGCGTAATTACGGACCGAAATATGGCCCATTTTAAGCCGTGTGAACATAGCCCTACACTGCATGGTTTCAGTAGCGATTAAACTTTCTGTACTGGAATGGTCCTTCAGTTGTACCTGGTGGTTGGTGTTGGTTTGTGTGTGTGTGGGGCTCGATTAGTTGATTGCTAAAATTTAATTTTAGCACTGGCAGCGTACTGCATTATTAAACAGTTAATGGCAGTATTAATTACTTAGTGGATGGGCTTTGAAAAAAAAAAAGCCGTTGGGTGGGGTAAGATGTGGATGAAGGGAGGGGGAGAGGGACTTTTTAAGCTTTGTTTCCCTACTGATGCAGACTTTGGAACCCATAAGGCATGAATCAATCTGCCCTCTAGGAATATTGATTTTATTGCGGATCCTAAAATTGCCATCAGACTGAATCTAGACTCTTTACATGGCGGGGGCGCCCCCTTGTCTTTTAATTGATAATTGCTTGGGGAGCATCAGTTGAGCACTGTATTGGGTTAGGCAATGCATGGCATTCAGACTCGGGGAGAGCTCCATGTGTAGCAACATGAATTTGTGTCTTATTACACCTATTGTGATATGTGGTTGTTTTATGCAGGGATTTGCATGATTGGCAGCATCACTGTGTAATTATGTTGTCAGTTTAGTACTTTTGCAGGTGTTGTAGCCATGTTAGTATCTACTTTAGACTGGTTTCACATGACTAAGTGACTAGAGTGGAAATTACTTTTTACACTGCAGCCTATTGTTTTGACCCATTATTTATTTTTTTGCCTTTCATGAGCCGCAACTTATTAATTTATTTTTTTATTGTCTACCTAGTCGTATGAGAGCTTAGCTTTTTTTGCTGCACAAGATGTACTTTTTAACAGGGAACATGTCTTTGGCAAATGACCTATTAACATGTTTTTATGTGAAGAATTTTTTTATTTTCCATATTACTCAATATAAAAAAAAAATAAAAAAAAAATGAAATCCTGCAGTTCTCACTTTGGCCACTAGGCCTAATAATAGTCTGACACTTCCTGTTCTGTAGAGATCACTTCTCCGCAGTCTCCTCATTATCAGCACAGGCAGGATTACACTGAAAGGTGACAACAATGTGTATAGATAACACAGGACCCACCAGTCACAATAGATGTCACAGCTCCCCCTCCCTGCACACTGACTTCTTCCCAGGTCACAGAGCATGCCCACAACACTCTCCTATAGAAGTCAATGGGTCTGCTCCTGTTCTGTAGAGATCACTTCTCCGCAGTCTCCTCATTATCAGCACAGGCAGGATTACACTGAAAGGAGACCCCAATGTGTATAGATAACACAGGATCCACCAGACACAGCTCCCCCTCCCTGCACACTGACTTCTTCCCAGGTCACAGAGCATGCCCACAACACTCTCCTAAAGAAGTCAATGGGTCTGCTCCTGTTCACAGGCTCCTATGTCCATGAAGCTGCTGTAAAGCATCTCTCTAAATGCTGTATCATTCAAGATGGCCGCCCCTATAATCATAAACAAAAGAAATAAAAATGGCAAAGAAGAAAAGATCAGGATCATGATCTAGTTTTAATTGGTAAAAACAAAAAAATGGTGGCCGATTCTCTTTAATGTTGCCATTGACCTGTACCATGTTATGTACTGGGAAACTCCCACAAATTTCTTCTAAATCGGGTGAAATGTGGCAACAAAACGCATTTGTGCCATCTTTGTGGGGATTTTGTTTTCATGGAGTTTACTGGTCGGTATAGAAGACATTATCTATTTTTTTTAACTTGACGCTATGACGCCATTTTCTGAGACCAGTACCTTCTGGTATTTTACCTATAGACCTGACACGCACGCACGCACGCACGCACGCACACACACACACGCACACACACTACAAAAAAGTATTAGAGTTTATACTTCTATACTTGATTGTATAAGCAGGGTTTCTCCATTCTAGTTTTTTTAGGGTTATTTCAGCCACTGACCTTTATCACTTATTCATAGCTGTTAAGCTGGTGCTAATTAGAAGTGCCCACAATATGACTTTGGAACCTTTGATTGAGAAATGTGGTAACTGAGCATGTATTGTACTTTTTCCCTTGCAATTTGTAGGTCAGTAGCGTAAGTAAAATAGTTTTAATACACTAAATAATGTGTGGCTTTAGTTGATTTTACTTCAACTGCAAATGTTTTGATTCATTTTATGATAGAAAAAAAAAAATCGGTGACCTTTATAAGAAACTGGGAATGTAACACTGTGGGTACAACCTACCCCACATTTATAAGGAACCTGGTTTATACTACCCTATCTGAGAGCAGGATGTGATAGAGAAGCTGAGCTTTTACTCAGAAATACTGCTCCAAATCATATAACGCTGCGTATATCGGAGCTCAGTTTCTCTCCCTCTATCGTATAACCCTATATATCACAGAGCTCAGCTTCTCTTCTCCATCATATAACCCTATATATCACAGAGCTCAGCTTCTCTCTATCGTATAACCCTATATATCACAGAGCTCAGCTTCTCTCTATCGTATAACCCTATATATCACAGAGCTCAGCTCCTCTCCTCTATCATATAACCCTAGATATCACAGAGCTCAGCTCCTCTCCCTATCATATCCTGCTCTCAGAATAGCAAGACCAATAGCAAAGGTTCCCTTTAAATTCTGTTTCTCGTTGTCTTTCTCACTTTTCCAAATTAAGGTATTAATGGTTTTGTGTGATTATTGCACAGGCACATTTGTTATGATCGGTTATCAACCTCTTATTATATTTTTGCTTGTTGGACAGACGTCTTCAAACCTTCCAGTTGTACAGAAACCTGCCGTTCCCGAGAAGACGGAAGTTGCAATGAAGAGGGTTCTAGTGATGCTACCGAGGGTGGAATCCGAAGTCATCAGAGAGCTAAGAGTGGAGAGCGGCGGCAGCACACCTTCCTGGGAGAGTGACCATAATTACATTGCAGTAAAGCCAGAAAAGACTGCTGCCATTTCATCTACACTATTTTACAAATGTATGTATCACCTAGGAATTCTCCCTTAGCACAGCACCAACATCCTGACCACATCTTTATCTAAACACCGCCTCATAACCCCAGTAATTACACGACATAGTCCCGATTAACATCACACACTCTTCACACAGCTACCATAGAAGGTTTTGTTGTTTTTTTTTAGGTAGCTACAAATAGGGCCATCTAGATGAGGTAAGTATTGTACAAGTGTAGGTTAAGTCAGGGCCCCTCTAGTCCAGCTAGGATAACTTTCTTGCTCTTTGTCTGTAGCTGGGATATTAAGGTGCATACAGCATTGAGCAAAGGGCTAACTGGCTCGGTCAGAGGAGTCTTTACTCCTCTCTCTTCCTGAGGAAATCTGCAACCATTTCGACGGGAGACTTCAGAGTAGTAAAAATGACCAATTTCTCTTCTGTTTAGTAGGCAGTGCAAGAATAATATCCAAATGGAAAGGTTTTAGGATTAGTGACCTCTATGACCATAAAACTGCCGTAGCGTCAGTGCCGCCTCGCTGCCACGGTATCGAGTCCTGACGTGCAGCTGACTCAACAAACTGTTTGCTGGTCTGCTCTCTGCCGGGTTTTTCCCAGTCCTCGTTCAGCTGGCCATAACCTGGCTACATTTAGTATCTGTATTATGACGGCCAGACAACGCCAGTCCAATCGTGAGCCCCTCAGCTCAGGATCTAGATCTTGTCCAGATCATGGCCGTCTGAACGAGGCCTTGCTCTTTGAGGTTTCGCTGCTTTCGCCGGGCTAGTGAAGCAATTTGCGAGGTTTTTTTTTGTTTTTTTTCTTCATTTAATCTTTTGTGAAATATTTGTTCAATGCATCCTAATGCAAGCCAAGTGAAGATTTCTCCTGTTCTCGGCGTGGACTACGGTGCAGGTAAGTGATCATGGACCTATGGTATTGTCGATGTGTTTGGCGGAAAAAAAAAAATTAAAGCAATATATTGCACATTCATGTGAAATTTTTATTTTGATCTTAAATAGTTGTATGGTGTTATCACAGGTACATTGTTAGCGGAATTGCAGCCAAATTGTGATATGTTTGCAAGGCATGAAATATACCAGGGTGAATTAAAGGGGTAGTAACATAATGACAACATATCACTTATACAGGGGATAGATGAGAATTGTCTGATTGGAAGTCCTACCCCTAGGGATCAAGAGTGGGGATCCCTGTTACCTTTATCTGAATGGAGGAGTGGTTGAGAGTACACACTGCTGCTCTATTCAGTGTCTGTGACTATCACAGATAGCTGGGCACTGGGCTCCAGTCAAACAAGGGGGTTTGGTACCCTTCTCATGATTGATGGGGATTTCAGTCGTCAGATCCCAGCCAGTCATACATTTGCTCTCTATTCTCTGGATATGGGGGTCATGGTCATTATGGGAAAATATACACTGCTGATTTAAAGAGGACCTGTGGCATTTCCCTCCCCCTCCTTGAAAAATGTTTTTGTACATGTGTGTATTAGTGTTTGTCTCATCCACCCAACCCCTTCTGGAAGAAGAATGGGCGCCGTCACTGATGTACAGAAAAAAAGACTGGAAGTTGCCTGGTTCTCTTTAAATTGCTTCCATAACACAAGTAGCAATGACCTCTGGTGTGATTGATGTAATACGCATTGTGGCACATTTTATTATCAAAACTATGGTAATATGTGAATTAGCACAGTAGTCAATGTAGTGTTGCCCAGCCAGAATATATATATATATATATATAATTGTATAATACATACCTTCACAGTCAAGTCACATTATTATGACCAATATCCAGAGTGACTGCTGTGTGCAGCGGGGACAGCAGCTAGAGCAGTGTTTCTCAACTCCTGTCCTCAGGATCCACCAACAGGTCATGTTTTCAGGATCTCCCACAGAATGCACTGACCATAATTAAATCACCAGTGCATCATAATGAAATCACCTATGCAATGCTAAGGAAAGCCAGAAAACATGACCTCTTGGTGGGTCCTGAGGACTGGAGTTGAGAAACACTGAGCTAGAGGGATGTGGAGTAACTCAAAATAAGGTCCTGGTGGGTTGTCACTGGTATCTGGAGCCGACTGCATCTCACAGCTGATGGACAGTCCATAGAGCCAACACCTCCATCCAGGGGCTCCCACAGCTGCTGGAGGGTCCATAGAGCCAACAGCACCATCCAGAGGCCCCACAGCTGCTGGAGGGTCCATAGAGCCAACACCACCATCCAGGGACCCCCAGCTGTGGAGGTCCTAGAGCAACAAGCCTCATCCAGGGGCCCCACAGCTGCTGGAGTCCATAGAGCCAACAACACCATCCAGGGGCCCCACAGCTGCTGGAGGGTCCATAGAGCCAACAGCACCATCCAGGGGCCCACACAGCTGCTGGGGTCCATAGAGCACAGCACCATCAGGGCCCACACTCTGGAGGGACCATAGAGACAACCACCATCCAGGGGTCCCACAGCTGCTGGAGGGTCCATAGAGCCAACACCACCATCCAGGGGCCCCACAGCTGCTGGAGGATCCATAGAGCCAACACCACCATCCAGGGACCCCACAGCTGCTGGAGGGTCCATAGAGCCAACACCACCATCCAGGGCCCCACACATGCTCAGTTGGAGTCTGGGGAATTAGAGGCCTGGAAGTCTTGGTCCTGCTCTTTCAAACCGTGTCGGACATTTATCGCCTGGTCTTGCTAAGAAATCGCACCAATCCAGGGGAGACAGTCTACATTATGGAATCCACTGCTCTCATAGAGAACAGTGGATTCCGTCGTCCTCCCCGCTCGCAAATCCGCCGCGGGGAGAAAGAGACATGCACATATCCAGGCCGCAATACGCGCCGTGGATAATGCAAGTCTATGGGCCGGGAGCGGCGCCCCCCGCGCTCCGGCCCCGCCCCCGTCCCGCCCCTTATTCACGGCGGATTTGTGCGCTCAATACGGCGCACAAATCCGTCGGGAATAAGCCGTGTGAACGGCCCCTTAGAGGCCTGGAAGTCTTGGTCCTGCTCTTTCAAACCGTGTCGGACATTTATCGCCTGGTCTTGCTAGAAGATCCTACCCACCTAAGGGGAGACAGTCTACATGTATGGGATCTGCAAGAATAGATTTATACTTAAATCGGGTCACAGTGCCTTCCACATGGATGAGAGGCCCAGAAAATTACTGGAAAATATTCCCCGGACCATCACACTGCCACCACCAGCTTGTGTTCTTCCAGCAATGGTTGCAGGGTGTTTCTCTGAGGTTTCTCGTCTGACCCGATAATGTCTATCCGTTCCATAAAGCAGAAAACGTGATTAGTTGGAGAAGACAACCCTTTGCCAATCGGCGAAATCCAATTCTGATACTGCAGTGAATCATTTTTTGCCAATGCAGCTTGGTTAGCAGAGGTGCAGTGACATCCGTGTGCTCTGGGGCCTCTTACACAGTAGGGTTAGCAGAGGTGCAGTGACATCCGTCTGCTCTGGGGCCTCTTACACAGTAGGGTTAGCAGAGGTGCAGTGACATCCGTCTGCTCTGGGGCCTCTTACACAGTAGGGTTAGCAGAGGTGCAGTGACATCCGTCTGCTCTGGGGCCTCTTACACAGTAGGGTTAGCAGAGGTGCAGTGACATCCGTCTGCTCCGGGGCCTCTTACACAGTAGGGTTAGCAGAGGTGCAGTGACATCCGTCTGCTCCGGGGCCTCTTACACAGTAGGGTTAGCAGAGGTGCAGTGACATCCATCTGCTTTGAGGCCCCATACACAGTAGGGTTGGCAGAGGTGCAGTGACATCCATCTGCTTTGAGGCCCCATACACAGTAGGTTTGCTGTTACGTTAGACCCACGTCTGGTCTCCCCCCTGCGTCATTTTGGCAGTGAGCTTCTACGCTGTACTATGTCCTGTGGCATCACACACTCTTGTAGCCGCCGTTCCCCTCTCACATCAGTGGCATGTTGCTTATTCACATTGGTGCCATTTTACCACTCGACAATATTTTCACCACAGCAGCGTCAGAAATACCTGCACCTGAAAGCCAGTCATCCCAACTCTGTTAAAACACCCCTTTTCCCCATGACCACAACGATATGGGTACAGACAGCCTATCGCACCTTTTAGAACTACCAAGTCCGCGCACTACATGTAACTTAATGACCTATGCGCTGCCAATGTTGAAAGTAGGAAGTGCTCATAATAATGTGACTTGACCGTGTGCATCGTCTCGAGTGACAATCTGGTTATAGTTTGCAGCGTCTGTAGTTTAATCTCCACATCTACGTGTCTTGTTGCCATTTACATGAAGGTGAAGTAAACTAGTGACTTTAACGTCGTTTCTATCTACAATCGTGATGTGATAAAGACCAAGCAGCGAGTGAGGGCTTTTCCCCAGCAGTCTCTTCTGTGACCGTTTTTGTGTGGCATTGGTCATGCTGAACACGTGTAGGATCCCATATCCTGCAGCTTCCGTCGGCTTATGTGAACCTGTGGAGAGGCCGGACAGCCTGGCGCGTCTTCTCTTTCTACTTATGCTGGAGGACAAGGTCAGGAGTACTTTAATAGCTCTGGTCATGACCACCGCCCGTTCCAGCCCAAGCAGGAAAATCTGGAGGAATGCAGATTATATAGCGTTATATAGAAGCTATATCCTGACCTCTGTGGATAAGTCAGAAGACACTGACAGGTAAAGGTTTGGTACCCATAGTGTTCATGAGCATAAAGCACTGACGAGCAGCTGGGCCTTTCACCAAATTCACATACCCCCGAGGTCTGAGCTTCACACTCAAGTTGCACCTGGAGATTTGTAAGTCAGCGCTGTTCTCCTCCAAGAAAGGTGATGAAAGGGCTTAAAAATGTGGGATAGGGTTAAGCCTTCAGGTTGAATGGAGGCGTCACTTGCTCCCTAGGGTCAACTGGGGTCACAAGATCACACTCCTGCAAGCAGTCATTACCCACAAAACAATATAGAATAAAGAGACGCCGCATTACTGGACAAGTGAAGCCTTGATGACCCCTGCCCTAAACCACGGAATAAAGCCTAAAGCTGGCCGTAGACACTTTGGGCCACGTGTATGAAAACTGTCTAGGTCTAAAATTAACTTTTTTTACCCCTAGCAAGCAATCAGTGCGCCCCTCTCATATTTCCAGAGCACTATACAAAATGAGAGGGGCGTATTGATTGGTTGCTGTTGGAAACAAAGTGAGTTTTAGACCTTGACAGTTTTCATACACGTGGCCCTTTTGTTTTTGCTGGGAAAATCCAGGGCTTGGAAAGTCCTATATGTAGAGGGCAATAAATGTATGATTGTCTGCAGGTTACATTGAAATATTAAGCTTAGCTAGGGGCCGATGTTATAGTGGTTGTCTCACTACAGACATTGATGACCTATCGCTAGGATGTGCCATCGTCTGATTGGTTCAAGTTACACCCACTGGGCCCTGGACCTTTCTCCTAAATTAGCCATAAGGGTATGTTCACACCGTGTGAACATACATTCTTAGATGCGTGTTTGGGGCTGTCTAGATGGACCCAAACAGGCATCTAGCAATAAGCACTGTGAATTACATTGCTTTCAGTGTAAAATGCATCGGCATTCAGACGAGTGATCGCCGATGCGTGTTTACTTGCGTCTTTCGAATCCGTTCTAAGAATTGACCTGTCCGTTCTTGATCCGAAAGACGCAGCAGGAGCCCTGTAATAGACTATAGGCTGCGATCCTGCTGCATCCAACACGTATCCAAACGCACAGCTGCACGTTGAATCCAACTGACGCTGCGTTTTTGGATGTGATTTTCAAAAACGCTGTGTGAACATAGCCTAAATCCTCTCCATTCTGGATGGAGAATAGGTTGGGACCCTCTCATAGACCTGAATGAGAATTCCGATTACAGCCGCTTGGTGATGCTCGGCTGTAATCATAACTCCCTTTAGTTTCTACGGGAGTTCCGACTTGTTTAGGAGTGGGGTGACATGTCCTAGCGATATGCTGTCAGTGTCTGTAGTGAAACAACCCCTTTAATGATGGAATCCATAGATGGCCGTCAGCCAATCTTTTGCCCAGTTGTCTTGTGCCTATTGCCATTGCATTCCCTATACCATGATTATATTCCCGCTGCAACTTGCAGGTAATTTTAAAGGCGTTTTCCGACGTTACAAAATGGTCATTAGCCAGTCGGGGCATGATGAATATTACAGGAAAAAGCCGCATACTTACCTTACGGACGCTGTCGTTCTGTTGCCGCGGTCGTCCCCGATGATCCCTGCTGTAGACTTGTTCATCCATCACGTGACCATAGAATCAGGTGCAGGTTCCACCTCTGGGCTATGTTTGGGATTCCCATTCATTTCAACAGAACAATCTCGACCACCTCTTGTTTCAAATGGAGAAGTTTTAGGGCTCATACTCCAGATGGGTGCAGGTTCCAGAGCTGGGACCCACAGCCATCGGATATTGATGGCAGATCCGATCTGTGGTGAGACGAGCCTTTTAAATATCACATTTCACATGACTACTATCTGGTGGACTTACACACAGGTTTTTTTTTGTTTGTTTTTTTTTTAAAGGAAGGCGGCACGTACCATTTTTATTTTTTGTTGTGCCAAAAATGGATGAAGGCCTTTTTGGAGTGCAGGTTCTTCTTTTAGATTTTCTGTTTCTCTTGAGATCCACTTCTAGCTTTGGCTAAAAACGCTGAATAAAATGCAAACAAAATGGTGTGTGAAAGCATCTTTTAACGAGGTTATTTTACACCTGCCCACCAATACCACTCGCTGTCTTGTTTATTCACTGTAAGGCCCTCTTCACACGACTAATTTGGCTGCGGGTTCCGACGCGGTTTCCGCGTCCAAATCACGCCTAGTTTATTAACATGTTTTCCTATGGGAAACCGCGTTAATATTCACACGCCGCGGCCAAACCCGCGTGTGTGAAGAACTCTCCTGACAATTCTTGACAGGGAGTGCTCTGCGCGGCGGCCGCGTGGTGCTGCTGCGGCTGGGACGCGGCTCGCGGCGCGGTTTGCCCCCTGCTATTTGCATGGTGACAAACCCTCGGCGTAAGCCGCGCCCCAAACCACGCCCCTCCAGCGATGAGACCACGCCCACCGCCCGCGCCGCAAACCCGCGTCGGGAGACGCGTGTTTGCGGCGAGGGTCGACGAGGTTTTGGCCGCAAGAGCCGCGGCAAGCCCCGCGGCCAAAACCGCCGTGTGAACATGCCCTAAGGGGACGTTCATGTGATTACATGTTCGGCCCAAGAACACGTTGGTCTCCACTGTTAAAGTTCTGCGCTTGTAAGTGCGGAATTTCAACTAGGAATTGACGAGGACTGTTCATGTCAGATTTCTGCCTCCTATACTTTATTATTTGACAGCCTGTAAACGCCTCAGAATTGACGTCAATTCTTTGCAGATGCGGACAGTACGACAAATTCGCCGACATACTAGAGTACGATCGTTGTCTAAAGTGATGAGTGAAATACAACACAAAATAAGCGTGAAAAACCGTATAGAAATACCCTTAGTATCCAAGTAAGACTAGGAGCCTCTGACACAAGTTGCATAATAAAGTGGGGGAGGGAGTTCCACAGTACGGAGACCATTATCATTCTGGCATGGACAGGATCCTGAAACCCAACACAACCGGTTCTATTCAGTGTGGTCATGTAATGGATCCAGCGCCGACGTTATTTTTGCTGTTTTGCCCCCTGTGGCGGAGTAGAAATCTTGCTGCAGAATGGAGCCTTAGTGTTATTTCCTGCTTCTGCATCTCCTGTGACATGGGCTGAGCTCCTCACCGGGGTTGTCCTAATGAGGGGGGAAAAGTGGGTCCTCCACTCCAGCAGTGTCACCAGTTTGACCTATGCTGATACATGTGCAGCCTCTGCTGATTAACAGTGTAGGCCACTGATGTTTTGGTGACCATTGTAATGCTGGCCTGTGCATATACTCTTCCGATGACGATATGGAAACTACTCCTAGCAGCATCAGGACCGTCTGGTGCTCTGTGCACAAGTCACTGCAGTCGTGTACTGTGCAGCACTGACAAGACAGCACAAGGCTAATTAACTGTACCTGTAGCCGTCCGTAACGAGGAACAGAGTGCTGCCATGAATCCAGCCCTAACCTGCTGATAAGACATGGCAGAGAGTGACATCGCAAGACTGCTTCTTTGGCGGGTTCGGTATCCGTGTCAGCATCTGTAAAGCAGGATAGATAATCTGCTGTATCTTTGAAAAGAATGCAAAATTGGAACAGAAATCAATTTGGTAAGAAGTCTAATCAAGGAGGTAGAGTGAGCTCCTTAATAGGTGACCCCTTATATTGTGATTTGGCACCATATCCTGGTACGCTGGTGTAAAGTCCTGTAAGGACAATTTTGACTGCACCTTAGCGCACTGAATGTCTGTGGCATTTTACAGCATAACGTGTTGGCTGGGCTCTAGTCAAATCTGTGTGTTGGGCAAAACATCCATGCAGAATCGAGGGCATGCTAAAGATCTGGTAATCCACAGCATGTCAAGGCTGTTACAAATTTCCCACTGTCAAATGCATAGGGTGAATGTTTAGATCAAAATGTAAGACCTTTAGATCAAAATGTAAGACCTTTAGGATCCGTCTACACAGTGTTTTTGACGAGGAATCGAATTTTCAAAAACGGACTGTAAAACCATCCCCATAGATTTCAAGAGAAAATCCAAGATGTGGTTTAAACTGCTTTGATATTCTGAGGTTGGATTTCAAAACTGCCATTTTTGCGAAAAATTTGGGACATGAACATGCCTATGTTGGAAGCATGTACTCTGAAAACGGCAGAAAATTTTGCATTGAAGTCAATGACCTGACCCGAAAACCGAGCAGAAAGCTTTGTGTGCAGATTTTGGTGTGAAAAACTTAATGTGCTCTGATGCAAAAACAATTGAAAAACTGAATTCCAAATCCACAACAAATATTGTTAAAAAATGTGTCGGATTGATTTTGGACTCTGACTAGTATTTTACCCTTAGTCGTTGGATGCAGCCTTATAGTGAGATCTATAAAGGGAAAAAGTCCCCAGCATGAGGGCTCTGCCTGAGACATTTTTACCTAGTTAGTTGTAGACTGAACTCAGTAGAAAGCTCCAAAGTGGTCCAAATGTAATCCAGTGACGCTCAAGAGCTTACAGGACAGGCCATGACGCCATTCTCGTGTGCTGCACCGCACAGCCTCTACTACACAAAGATTGTAGCATCCGGTAGATCACCAGAAGCTCTGATGCTAGATATGAAAACAAACTCATTCTCTGTCCACATGCGGTCAAGAGGGATAGCAGCCTTCAAAGCCAATGCAGTGTGAATCTAAAGTGTGGCTGCATCTCAAGAGGAAGATGTGTTACAGAGATGTCTCGCCAGAAAACAGAATCGCAACAATGCTGACATCCAACATGGCGGCTGTGGAGAAGAGGGTGGGACCATGGTTGAGCGGCCTCTGCAGTGCAATCACACAACCTCTGATCAATACTAGTTTAGCATTAATGTTTTTCCATTTCTGTGGTCTTTTGGTTTCCATAGGTAGGTATTTCTCAACCGCCTAAATTACCATGATAATACTTGGTTCGGTACACGTTTACTTACTGCCCTTTAGACATTTGCTTCACCCCATGATGCACTCGCTCTGTGAGGTCAACTTCATGGACTGCAGTATTTAATGCACTTGTATATCGCGCCTGCTTTATACCACAAGCCTTAAATCTGCTATGGCACCATATTTAAATTGCACACAGTTTTGCAGGTAGTGGCCAGATGCCTTCTCATAAGTAGGGGGGGGGGGTTAAGTGACTGCCACAAACTTGGCCTTGCTTAATCGGGGGGGAAATGGGGTCAGGCAAGTTGGAATCTACCTGTAATATTTTTGGTAAGATTTGGAGTAGATCTCAGGATTCCTATACAAAGTTCCCTTTTGCATAAACCACCTACGTTAAGGCCCTTCCACTTCTGTGGTTGTACGTGGGCTTCCTGTTAAAAGCATAGTTAAAGCTACGGACGTATGAACTTTGGAGTAATGCAACAGCTTCAGGAAGTACTAAAGGGATAACTCCAGGTTTCTTTTGGTTCATTGCAGTTTTGGCAGTCATTTTGTTTACTTGCAGCTGAATTCAGGGTTTCTCACTGCTGCTGCTGCTAGAACACCCAGCCTGGTTGTGTGACCCTGAAGTGAATCTCCATGCATTCCTATCCGAGGTTCAAAGTCCCGTAGAAATGTATAGAGAGACAGACTTACTGTCACCATCAAAAACATGGGGCCTTAGGGTATGTTCACACGGCATATTGCGGTGTTTACCTGTGCGTGCTGCAATATAACTGTTGCTGAGAGTACGCGTTGGCCAGCGTGTACTTTCAACAGCACTTTTATCAGAACCTCCTATTACTTTTGTGACATATCACTTCTTTTAACGGGCATGTACTATGCACCAGAAGAAAAAAAAATGCCGGGTTATCATAGCACTCATTAAGTGCTATGATTTTACCCTATTTGTGGGATGTACTTTGGGCGCATTGCAGCGCAATTACGCACTGAAGTATGCCAAGCAAATACATCTTGTGAACATACCCTTATGTATAAAAACTGTCTAGCAGCAAGATTGTCTTTGTTGGCTAGAGCAACCAATTTTTCCAGAGAACTATATGAAATGAAAGCTGAGCTCTGGTTGCTGTGGACAAGAGTCGTATTTCTAGACTGTTTTCATACATTTGGCTATAAAAAAAAAAAAAAAAACACAATCGGCGTGCAGGTCATGTGACCTAACAAAGACTGTTGCATCAGCCAGAAATCCTGTATTCAGCTGCAGGTAAGCAAAGTTACTAACAGCACAGTGTACCTAAATATAATTTCTAATGAACTAAAGGGTGGAGGGGAATCCTGAAGGAGTCGTTCAAGTTTATAATGTGACTTTTTTTTACCACATGCTTGAAAGGGATTGACCCCTCCTAAGAGACCTGCCGGAATATGTTACCGATAAGAACCTGATGCCTCACACCATATGTGATTCTGACATTAAAGGGGTTTTCTCACTACATTGATTCATCTGACCTCAGTCCTGTTTTCTTAATTCATTTTGAATTCAGGGGTGTTTACTGGCTGCTTCTAGACTACAGTAGAAGCCAGGTCTGTAGCTATAGCAACCAGTGCTGGCAGCCTATCAGGAGAGATCAAACAGTCTATAGCTATAGCGACCTGAGGAGCTGATGCAACCCATACAAGAGGGGATATCTAGGAATAGGTAGGACACTGTTAATAGACACACATTGCAAAGTGACTTGTTTTTGCAAGACCTTTAACATAAACAATCCTTGTAGTGAGACAACCCCTTTAAAGAGGCCTGGGTACATTGCAGGACACGTGAAGCCCTCCTGAACATCAGAGATATCAGACATTTTTGCACTACAGTCCCCTCTATTTATTAAATAGAATTGTGATGGGGTTCTTCAAAGTGGCCTCCTTGTTTTCAGGAGTTAAACGCATTGCTATCTTGTTCTGTCTGTGCTGACCTGTTTGGTTATAACCCATTCCTGTGTTGTAACATTCCTGAGACAAAACTTTAGTCAGTAAAGTATGCGTTTCAATTGACGCTTGACAATACATCACATTATTTTTTAGTTTAGGGCCTTAGGACCTTTTATTGTTTGCATTAAACGGGTTTTCCACAGTTTATATCGATGGGCCCCACTATTAGACTGATGCATCTCGGACTCCTGGCAACTCCACTGCTGAGCTGAGAGAAAGGTCTCGGAGCTCGGATAATCGCTGCGGCCTCCATTAACGTTATGTACGGCGTTATGGCTCAACCAGGCAGAACATCATACACAGCCTGTTACGACCCTTACCTACACTTTGTATGATTGAGCTGCAGTTCGAGGAACATCTGCTACAAAATGTACGACATTGGGACACATTTACTATTGCAGTTGTGCCAGAATGCTGGTGTACATGCATTGCACATCATGTGACGCCTGCTTCCATCAAGGGGGATGTGTCTTGATATGCAACCTCTTGCACCATAAAATGCAATAAAATTTCGGTGCCAACTAGTATAAGGTTAGAGATGTATCCAAACAACATGCAAAATTTAAACGGCACGATTCACTCATTATTTGGGAACAGTTTTTTGGGCACAGGTCTGTCGCATCTAGCCTACCGTGCATCAGCATAAGGACTGTGGTTGCGGCCGTCATCTTCGTTCACTTCTATGGGGTTTCCGAATGTAGGTGAGCACATTCACTTGGCTTTATTCAGTAACTCCCATGTTCAGCCGTCCTCATTCTCACAGCTAGGTGTGAGCGACCTGTGAAGGGGATTTTACCTTTTGGCAAAACCCCTTTTAAGTTTACTGGAGACAGTAGGGTAGATTTAATATTACTTTGTAATACACAGTGTAATCTGCTGATAGGTAGGTAAGTTTAAGTTCCATACATAGTTGTAAGGCTGAAAAAGGCAACGACCATCCAGTTCAGCCAGTTACTTTACAGTATGGAACCCGAGAGAGGCAAAAACCATGTGAGATAAAAGCCAATTGTCTTCATTGTAGGAAATAAATTCCTTCTGGGCTCCATATTTGACAATAGCAATAATTCCCTGTATCCATGACCCTTCTCCAATAATCTAGTCACTATAAGTTACTCTAGAAATGCATTCAGGATTTTTTGTGATGTCATTTAGTGAGCTCCCCATGACCTTCCCTTGGTAAAGTCATAGTGTGTCTGCTTTTACAGTAAAGGATCCCCCTTCTATGTTTATATAGAAAACTTCTTTCCTGTAGAGGATGCTCCCTGGTTTTATGTTTATGTATACCCAGGATTTGGTCCCGGGTATACATTAATCATAGGAAATATCTTTTCTGACCCTGGATATAGTTATTTGGTCACCCCGAAGGCAATCTTTTCTCTGAACTAACTAACCCCAATAAGGCCAATCTTTCTCGATGTTGTAGTCCATTCATTTATTTAACTAGTTTTATTGGCCACATTTGAACCTGCTCAAGCTCTGCTTTATCTTGGGCAATGGTTCCCAAAGAGTCCTCGATATTTTTGGGATGTGTATAGTGGGAGAGCGATGTTCTCATTGTGTGTATCCATATACCTTTTGAGTTACACCATGATCCTATTTACCTTTGCAGCTGCTGCCTGACACTGGCTGCTACAGTTAAGTTTACGTCAACTAAAGATTGCCAAATCCATTTCCATGTTTGTTTTAATCAGAATCTTTGTATCTAAGGAGCGCTCAAAGTTTGGACTTTTCCTATCTAAAATTGGGGGGATTGGACACATTAAAATGGTCTTTTCCCCCTCTGATTTGTATGTGGAATATCCCAATTTCAGTGGAGCTGACTCGAATCATTCCTGCAGAGCGGAATCCATTCTTTTCTTTCCTGCGCCACAGTTCAAATCAGAGTTGCAGAAAATTTGGGCTGTGCAGAAAATTACCATGCGGATTGCCCATTCAAATGAATGGCAATCGGAG
Organism: Phyllomedusa bahiana; assembly: GCA_025379985.1. Classification (NCBI taxonomy): domain Eukaryota; kingdom Metazoa; phylum Chordata; class Amphibia; order Anura; family Hylidae; genus Phyllomedusa; species Phyllomedusa bahiana. The sequence continues at coordinate 213,722 of JAODAL010001088.1, read as the reverse complement.
TATGCAAGGATTTCCACGTGGAATGTGATGCAAAATTTGCATCAAAACCAGTCTTGTGAATTTAACCTAAAAAAGTTATGGCATGGATTTTCCCTCTCCATATGCATAATCTTGTTGTTTTTTTTGTAGTAACAGTTCAGTTTGCCTTTTGATAAAGCCTATTTAAATATATTTTTGTTGCCTTCCATTATATTACACTGCAAGACTACATCTTACACTGGTGCTACAAATGGTCTCGACTGTAGGATCTGTAATGTTGTCTGCACACTACATAGCCACTAATGAAAGGTTGCAGCTATGTCTGTTAGTACTAGGTACATAAAATATGAACAACAGATTGGATGCTACTGAAGTGCTTAGCAAGGTGGCTGGGGAGGGGGAGAGGGTTCACCTTGCAGGACAGATCACTTAAATCGCTGACCTGCCAAGGCCGTTATAATCTTCACTTAAGCCCTTGAATGCATGTAACTGCAAATACAACAGAGCTGCAAGATGGTGAACAGAAAAGTGTAACAATAGTGGCTCATCAGGAAGCAATTGTCTATAAAAGAATTCATCCTTCACGGACTGGGTTTCCATAGACAAGCAGCGAAGATTGCAAAGAGCTCAGCCGGAGTGGTGGAAAAAAACCAGCGCCATTAGATACTGATGTGTAGTCAGTGAAGAATTATACCAGTCTGATGGATAAAACCAGGTTGGAAGGCTCCAAGGTGAACGGTTCACATCCAATTCAGTGTATTCGCGGGAGACAAAAAGAGCAAAGTTTTGGAACTCTTCGGTGGAGATGATGGGCCCTGACCATCTTTCTCGTTATCGTGTCTAATTGATTCCCTCTGCATTCTTTCTTTTGAGGGACTATGACCTATTAGAGTATAGCTTAAAGGAGACCAGGTCATAACCACTACTTATCTACCACTACCTTACTAAAATTTGGCTGAAATTACACTGCCCTGGAGCGGCTCAGCTCAATTTTAGGTGAGGGGTAAGTTGATTATCGTACCAATCTTCGTTGCAGTCTCTACAATTTCTGTTGGGTTAAGGTTATATTTTTCCCTCTGAACAATATTGCTTGCCCCTTGAACCATACACAGCAGCAACTTGTACTGTTACAGAATAGGTAACTCAATTTCTGTGGATGAACAGCAGAGAAAGGCATCATCAGAGCAACGGCACCTTCCACCTCTGTTCAAATCAACTGGAGCTGTCAAGAGGAAGGCAGCCTAAATGAGGAGGGATGTTCCAGGGGGACGTTCTTTATATGTTAGGTAAATAGAGAGGAGATGTAATGAGGAAGCCAACCATAAGGATTGGGGATGTTCGAGGAGGTTCTTCACATGTGGGTTAAATCGAGAGGAGATGTCAAGAGGAAGCAAACCTTAAGGATTGGGGATGTTGTTCCAATGAGGGGTAAATCGAGAGGAGATGTCAAGAGGAAGCCAACCTTAAGGATTGGGGATGTTGGGGGAGGTTCTTCCCACGAGGGGTAAATTGTGAGATGTCAAGAAGAAGCCAACCTTAAGGATTGGGGAGGTTGTTCCAATGAGGGGTAAATCGAGAGGAGATGTCAAGAGGAAGCCAACCTTAAGGATTCAGGATGTTCGGGGAGGTTCTTCACAGTAGGGGTAAATCGAGAGAAGATGCAAGAGGAAACCAACCATAATGATTGGGGATATTTACGATGAAGGGTGATATTGCAACCCATAATCTGTAAATGCCCAAGGAAAGAAGCTGGAGAAGATGTTTTGTGAAGATTACATAACTTTTTCAGTCCTTCGACTAATGATGTGATTGGGACTAAGCCCATTTTGACCATTCAATAAAGAACCACATATGGGGAATGCACAAAGGGTGAAATTCCACGTTGTTACCGAAGAAGGTACACCAAGAAAAGCCCTGTGCAGCATCATGGAGATAGTATATTGGCCAACAACCTCATGAGACGATGCTTTACTGAATTAGGTCACATCAACGACTCACATTGCTGGATATGTAATATAGGTGGCTGTAGCTCATGACCTAATGGGTGACTGCTACAACGCCAACCAGCCATGACATCAAACACATTAGCTAGCCTATTGCTGTGTACTACACGGCTACTCGGCCTAATAGATCACATGGGGCAACAAATCCCACTGTCTGACATTTTTCTACTATGGCCAACTTAAAGGGGTATTCTCATCATAACAAGTGCTACTGGAAGGGCCAATTGCTGTAAAATAAACAATTTTCCAAATGTAATAAAAAATGCATGCTTTACCTAATATAGGCATTTTTTTGTACCTTATAACTTGCTCTCTTCCCTACTCAGTTACCAACAACCCCTTTGGGCTGTGTGCTCCCAGTTGTGGCCAGTAATGCAGTGTTATCAGGGATTGTCTGAGAATAAGTTCCTCTGGTTGAGCAGAAGCAGGGGTGTACACAGGCGTGATAATCCCCAGTCTCTGCTGTCCTGGCCACATGAACTTATTCTCAAATAGTCTTTGATAACTCTGCATTACAGGCTACAACTGAAAGTGCACAATGGTGGTCGGTAGCCAAGAAGACGAGCAAAATAAAGGTGCAAAAAAGACCTGTATTAGGTAAAGCATACCTTTTTTTTTTTTTTTTTTTTTTTTTTAAGTAACATGCATTTTGAAAATTGCTTATTTTACAGTAGTTGGCCCTTCCAGGAGCACTTGCTGTGCTGGGATTACCTCTATTAACTTCTATATATATTTTTTAGACATTTGTGCTAGAGTAGCTCTTCTTTGGCTATCCCACGCTCCCCACAATAGAAATGAGCCTTTGCCAACCACAACCCTGTTACTGGTTCACTCATTGTCCTTCCTTTGAGCTCATTTCATGGATACTAACCACTGGTTACTGGAAATGCCCCACAAGACCTGCTGTTTTCCAGATGCTCTGACCAAGATTTATACCCTTCACAATTTGGCCAAGGCCGGAGTCCTCGTCGTGCTCCTCACTTGCTCACACTTGAACATTTTCCCGAATTCCAAAACATCAACTTTCAAGACCTGACTGATCACTTGTTGATTAACCGATCCCACCTATGACAGGCACAAGATTGTCACAAGATAATAAATGTTAGGGTGCATTCACACTAGTGTTTTTTTTTGGTGCATTTTTTTGCTTAAATGCACAACATTAATTGCTGTGTATATCTGCCCCCAAAAAATGCACTGTGCCCTAAGCGCCCTTATTCACACTCCCATCAGTAGTTTTAAAATTCATGATTGGTGTATATCTCTGTTCATTAAGGGGGTGCACTTAAATAGTCAAAAGTGCCGAACCCTTTGGGGAGAGTAGAGATCATTAACATTCCCGTGTAGTTGCAGTATCCTGCACTGTACTGTAAGACTTAAAAACAAAACACCAAATCGAATGGGTGAAATGTAGGTAGACTCAGGCTTAGACTGGCCCATAGGAGAAACCCCTGGGGGGCTCCTGAGCAGGGCAGACCTGGAGTTGTTTTTAAATGCATATACAGCCTCAGAAGAGACAAAAAAAAAAAAAGATAGTCAAAAAGCAAGAGGCAGAGTGGAGGAGGCATTTACAGTCATAGTAGCTGTAGAGTGGGCCCCTTAAGTAAACTCCACTGGTGGGCCCAGAAACAGCTCAACTGGTGGGTCCCTAGAATCAACTCCACCTGTAGGCCCAGAAACAGCTCAACTGGTGGGTCCCTAGAATCAACTCCACCTGTAGGGGCTGGGCACCCTAGTCCGACACTGGGTAGACTCCCGTAAAGGTGAACGCGGACTGCCTTTCCCATGACTTTATTACGTTTATAGGAGATGTAAGGAAATCTGAATAGTATATTCCTGGGGTCCTTGACCCTATATTAAATCCTATAATATATTTATATAGGGTCAGCATATTCCGCAGCACGTTAAATGGTAAAGAGTATAGGTATAGATAAAAAATAAAAAAAAACATATTAAAAAGCTACTTACAGATATGAGGGCCCTGATGCAAGAGCTTATAATCTGTGGCTTTTGTAAACCGTACGTGGGGGGTAGTCCTACAGATATGTCCACTAAGATTAGCCCAACTCCAACAATGTGAATGTATGCGCACACCACCGAGAATCCTCAAGCTGAAGATTGGATGTTTTGGACAAGTGGTCATAAATGGAAAATGTTGATCCGTCATCCACACAAGCCCTGTTCTAGTGATCATCCATCACCCTCTCTGGGACCTTTTTTCCAGATAAAACCGAGAGTAGATTCCATTTGGGTTCTACTCCTTGAGAAGACAGAAGGAAAAGGCGCTTTGTTCCATAGGGTTGACACTTGAGAACCTCCATAGATGGCAATGCTTTGTTCCATAGGGTTGACACTTGAGAACCTCCATAGATGGCAATGCTTTGTTCCTGTGACCTTAGTGATCATCCATACCCTGACTGGACTTTTCAGATAAACCGGTAGTAATTCCATTTGGGTTCTACTACTTGGAACCAAATGGAAAAGCTTTGTTCCATAGGGTTGACACTTGAGAACCTCCATAGATGGCAATGCTTTGTTCCATAGGGTTGACACTTGAGAACCTCCATAGATGGCAATGCTTTGTTCCATAGGGTTGACACTTGAGAACCTCCATAGACGGCAATGCTTTGTTCCATAGGGTTGACACTTGAGAACCTCCATAGACGGCAATGCTTTGTTCCATAGGGTTGACACTTGAGAACCTCCATAGATGGCAATGCTTTGTTCCATAGGGTTGACACTTGAGAACCTCCATAGATGGCAATGCTTTGTTCTACAGGGTTGACACTTGAGAACCTCCATAGATGGCAATGCTTTGTTTCATAGGGTTGACACTTGAGAACCTCCATAGACGGCAATGCTTTGTTCCATAGGGTTGACACTTGAGAACCTCCATAGATGGCAATGCTTTGTTCTACAGGGTTGACACTTGAGAACCTCCATAGATGGCAATGCTTTGTTCCATAGGGTTGACACTTGAGAACCTCCATAGATGGCAATGCTTTGTTCTATAGGGTTGACACTTGAGAACCTCCATAGATGGCAATGCTTTGTTCCATAGGGTTGACACTTGAGAACCTCCATAGATGGCAATGCTTTGTTCCATAGGGTTGACACTGGAGAACCTCCATAGATGGCAATGCTTTGTTCCATAGGGTTGACACTGGAGAACCTCCATAGACGGCAATGCTTTGTTCCATAGGGTTGACACTTGAGAACCTCCATAGATGGCAATGCTTTGTTCCATAGGGTTGACACTTGAGAACCTCCATAGATGGCAATGCTTTGTTCCATAGGGTTGACACTTGAGAACCTCCATAGATGGCAATGCTTTGTTCTACAGGGTTGACACTTGAGAACCTCCATAGATGGCAATGCTTCGTTTCATCGACGTGGCTATGTTATATATCAGTATTGTACTGGTCTGTAAGAAATTCTTTATAGACTGAATATACCGTACCTCCATGCACAAATGAAGACCGACATGTTCAAACTCCTTTTCACAGAGAGCTACATCGGCATTAGGGTTGCCCTGGAAGGGCTATTGGAGGGCCTTAGAGCAGGGGTGTCAAACTCATTTTCACTGTGGGCCACAACAGTGTTTTGGATGACCTCAGATGGCCATTGGAGGGTGGTTAGGTGCTTTGGTAGGGCTGTCACAGCTGTGCCACCACCTGCGAGTTGGACACCAGCTGTGTCTATGCCCTCGGGAGCTACATAAGAGTGTGGGTGGCCAAATTCGGCCCTCGAACCTTGAGTTTGACACTTGTGCCTTAGAGGATGACTAGGGGGCACCGTTCTGACAACCCTAAACAGGCAATCACCTGTGAGATGGTGAACAGAGTAGTGTGAATGTGCGTATCGGAGCTCACAATCCAAGATGGCGCCCGCTCCCTATGCTGGTGCCGTCACATCTGCCAAACACTAGCTGTCTTCTCAAGGCAAAGTGGAGAGCCGGGACTTCCGCTTCGGGACCTTGCCCATCCTTGCTGTGTCTAAGCTCTCGCAGGCCTCATAATATGACGTTGCTGGTAGGATTTGGCCCCCGCGCCTTGGGTTTGACCCCCGGGTTCCAATGCAAGCTGTATTTTGAAGATCTTTTTCTCTAAAGTTATTCTTATTCTGCTTATTAGGCGCTTGCTCCATGCACTTGCTACAGGGATGCATGCAGTTTTGCAAAATCTAATGACCCTTACCAGAAATGGCTCTGTTTTTTTGAGTGGGTGTAATTTGTCTATAACCGAAAGCGGGGAATGCGTCCGTAAAACGCATAGCAATTTCTACTAAGTTTTTTTAATTTTGTATTTTTTTAGTCTGTTTTTTACTGTTTTTATTTTGTCGGGGTTTTTTCTCTGATATCTTTGTGAAATGTTCATTTAAAAAAATTTGGCCCAAATAAAACGAAAAAGTCGTTTGAGAATTACACGGGGGGAAACAGCACTGATTACATAATTTGACTTTTTTCCTAGCCATCCAAAATGTCTAAAGCCCCCCCATCTAGATCCTAATTTTTTCTATTGTCTACTAGTTAAGGACATAGGGGGAGACCGTACTCCCTGTGCAGACAGAAAAAAAGCAGTTTAGGCAAAGGGTACGGTGGGGGCTGTTGCTGATAATAGAAGTTAATTAGGGAATTTTGTGTTCAATGCAGTAATGAAAAGCAAAATATATTTTGCTACTTTAGCCTATTAGGCGGATTCGGTTTCCTTTTGGGTTTGGCGACAAAGTTTTGTAAAATTATTTTTTACCTAATCCCATATATACCAGGCAGTTTTGTTTTAAATCTTTTTAAAAGGGGTTGTCACACTAAAAAAGATTACTTTCAACAATTTAGGGAATAAAAATAAAACTTTTTTCCAAATAATTCTTTGTTGAGAAGAGAATTTTTTTATCTCACGTTTCTCTGGTTACTGCCTTTTTCCCCCCTTCTCCCCTCTTCTGTCCGTCTTACTGAGAGCAGGGGTAAAAGTCGCCACAGGTCTGTACACGGCCCCGACTTGAGAACATGGGGTTATGTCTAACAAAAAAGGAAAACTTTGGTTTACTTGAGCCAAAGCTCTCTGCTCAATAGAAAACACTCCTGCGTTTTCGGGGTGCAAAAAAGACTGCTGAAGCGAAGCTGCTTTTTGGCCCTTTTGGGAAAACTTTGGGGGCCCCCAAAAACCCTTTTTAATTTTTTTTAAAGTTTTTATTAAACTGCAAAAACCCTTTTTAAAGGGGTTTAATGAGATCCTTTGGGCTATGATTTCTCCGAAAGGGTTTTTTTTTCCGGAAAACCAAAAAACGTGAAAAGTTAGGGTGAAAAGGGGTTTGTGTCTGGAACGAAGCTTAAAAGGGAAAAATAAAACGTGGAAACCCTAAAAAGCATTGGACGAATTGGCTCCTGTAATTTAATGGACTCAGCCAATACCACGTATAACCAATGAACAGGTGTGACACTGATATTGAAATAAAGTAGCCATGTTTTTAAAAATTCGGGCAAATACATATAATACTTTTTGAAATCTTTTTAAAAAATTTACAATAGATCTAAGTAGCAATTATTAAGTTTTTCATGGAACTAAAAATGACGACCACATAGGCTTTAAAAGGAAGGGGGAACCTTTGTTTTGTTGGGGGTTTCAGCGGGTGAGTGGGGGCCCTTCATCCTGACTCTTGTAAGTTTTGTGGGATGTTTAAAGGGACCCCTAAAGGTGGTGAGGTGAAAAAGGGAGCCCCCCTCCTTGAATTTCTGTATAGATTTTTGTGTGCAGCCTCGAAAAAACCTAGGCAGGTAGGGTGAGGTGATGCTTGGTGACCACCATCCGTTGACAACTGTAGTAGAGTTTTTTGGGCATGCTCTTTAACCTGTACAGGGAGGAGGAAGAGATGAACTGTGACATCTCATTTTGTTAAGGGGTTTTTCACCATGCTGTTTCACTGAGTCATCTGCAGCTTTTCATCCACTCTGCCTGGGGGGTGGTTCTATAGCCGTGATTAGCATATTTAACTCCCTAACACGGGAGAGATTATAAGACATAATGCAGGAGAATTCGGAGAAGTCCTGGGAAATGAAAAAAATTTGCTTATGTAAAAAAAAAAAAAAAAGTTTTATTAGAATTATTTGGGGGAAGAGGGGGGCTCCGCCCCAGTGTGTCATCCCTGCCGCTCTCTAACGGGAAAAAATATGTTCATAACCTGTGTGCATTTAAGCAGATAAAATTCTTATCTCATCAAAGGAAAACCCGAAACTAATGTATTTTGGAAAAAGTCTTAAATTTAAACCTGTCCTACTTTTTAAAACGACTTTGTAGTGAAAAAAAACCCCTTTCTTTTTGTGTTAGTTGTTTTACCAGGGTGTCCAAAATTTCTTTGTAACCCTCCTGTGAAAAAGATACCTTTTGAGAAGTATCCACAGAACGGGAATTGTCACGTTTTTAAGGTCAAAATTTTCGATACCCCTTTTACAAGACCTGATAATCAGTGATTCTGCCTCACACTTTACTTGTAGAGGATGTAAGTAAGGGGGCCCCCCCGGGACCCTTGTAATATTATGTTTAGACCTTTATTGTATAACCGATGGGTAAACCATACGTACCGATTATTGGAATAATTCGTAGGTATACCCTCCGCCGCCTCCTGCCAACTAACCACAGAAGGGTACGTAGATTTTTAGGCTTGGCCTCGGCTGGAGGTTCGAACCGTAAAAAAACGGAAGCCTTGGGGGATCAAAAAGCCCCCCGGCCCCGGGCAGCCCCCTATTAAATACAATGGCTCCGCCGGGTTTCCATCATAGCAAGACGGAAAATATAGCGCAGGTTGCTGCAGAAATCCTTGTCATCCCCGACGGAACATGCAACGGAAGTTCCGAATGGAACCTCCGAAATGTGAACGGGGCTTAAAGGGGAAAACCGTCACATGGTTTAAAGCCCCCCTTGCTGGGGACAGCACAAGCCAGTGTCAGACCTGCTGTTTCCAGCGCTGTGCCCCTTATTTTTAAAGATGCTGGATTTTCGAGTATTTAGTGCTAAAATTTTTAATCATGACGGTGTTACCCCCGCCCCCCAAAAGGGCACCCCCCGCCCACTCAGTTATTACAGTTTCTACCTATTCAAATAATAGGTTTATCGGTGGGGGGGGGCGGGTCGGGTCCGTGGGGGGGGGTTTGAAAAAAACCGGACTCTTTCGGCTGAAAACCTGCAGTTTTAGCCAAAATACTCAAACTACCACCTTCGAATAAGGACACGCGCTGGGAACAGCGGTCTGACCGGGGAAGGAAAAATCTAGGGACGGTTTCCTTTAAGTGGTGTTTTTTAAAGGGGAACCCTTACATGGGTTTGTGCCCCCTTCGAACAGCACAACAGGTCAAAACCGCTTTTTCCAGCGCGGGGTTCCCTTATTCTGTAGTTTTAGAGTTTTTAAAACTCAATCTAAAATTTTTTCAGCCAGAAAATGGGTCAGTTTTTTTTCATGCCCCGCCCACCTAAAGCAGTCCCCGCCCACCCCAAAACTCATTCCCTTTTACTTTGAATGGGTAAAAAGGGAAAAACTCCAGGTGGGGGGGCACCTTTGGGGGGGGGGGCAATACCGGCTCAGAAAAAGTTTTTAGCATTAAATACCTAAAATCCAGCATCTTCAGAAAAAAGACACGCCGGAAACAGCAGGTCAGAACTACAATTTCGTCAGGCGGGGGGCAAAACCTAGGACGGGTTCCCAAAGGTTTCGTATCTCTGCGCATTTGCGGCTAAAAATGAATGTACGCCTAATATTTTAATGCTGGCATTGTGGGGGGGGGGGGTTTTCGTGTCGCTCTCCCTTTTTGGTAGGCGGTTGTCGTTCCTAGCAATGTGTTTGAGAACTTCGGCAGAGCCTTCTGTCTTCACGTCTCACTGTTGTTTTTTCCATGCAAAGCTTTGGGAACCCATGAACGAAAAATCTGTCACCTTGCCAGGTTCCTAGGAAAAGTAAGTAACCTGGGATCTTATATTTTTTGGGCAAAATTGTCCAAAGAAAAGCATGGAGATCTTGCTTTCAGATTTACCACGATCTTGGCTTTTTGTTGCTACTGAAAGTAAATTTTTAAATTTAATATCGTTAAATGTAAAATAGACTGACTTAAGTGGTTTTCTCTCTACAATGATTAAATGAAGACTATTACCAAATACATTGCTCTTTTGATTTTGGTCAGAAGATGGATTTTATCTTCTTTTAGAATACACAAGTTTCCTTAGGTTACCCGCCCCCCAAAACTCCCCCTTCTTTTATCTAATTGATCCAAAGCGCCTCAGCATTTCGACCCTTTTTACCACTCCGAAGAGTTTTTAAACCTAGCAATGGATTTTGTTTACCAAACTAATAGAACTTCTCTCTAGACCCCTGTATCTAGTACTACACTTTTAAAAACCCTCCCCAGTCTGCACGTCCCGGATAACAAAAATGCAAGCGCTATCAATCACTGCAAAAACCCTCCCAGGCCTAACCAAAAGTGGATTTTTAAAGGGGTTTCTCACAAAAAGGACGCTGCTTTTTTATGTTAAAGATCTTGGAAAAACAATCACTTTGCAACAGTGTCCATTAACGGGGCCACCTTTCCCCGGAACCCCCTCTTGTATGGGCGCATCAGCTCCCGTCCTATAGCACGGGTTTTTTAATCCCTAAGGGCGGGCCCACTAGTTGCATAGCACAGACCTTTTTTGATCTCTCCTGATAGGCTGCCACGCGGTTGCTATAGCTACAGCCTTTTTTGTCTCCCTAAAGGGGCGCCAGCGCGGGTTTCTAAGGGCCGCCTTTTTTTGGGATCTTCCTGAAGGCTGCCAGCCTGGTTGCTATAGCTCAGACCTGGCTTCTCTGCAGCCAGGGGAAGCCGAAACCCGCCCTGAATTCAAAATAAAACCCAGAAAACGGACGGGAAGCAATCAAGTTGAAAAAACCCCCCTTTAAAGGCTGATTTAAAATGCAAAAGCGTTTAGGCTTACTTCAAGCCTCGGGGTCGGGGGCCCCCATTCACCATCCCTTTCCCCAGCGCATAAGCCCCAGAAAGAAGTGAATGTTATCATATTTGTGGGACATACTTCGGACGCATTGCAGCACAATTACTCGCCAAAGTACCCTCTAAATAGCTGGCACATCCCAACCTGGCTGTGGCTTTGTGAAACAGCATGGTGGTAACACCCTTTTAAGAGGGTCTTTAGTTGTAGGCTCTTTCTGATGTGCCAGAAGACCACTTTGTTAGAGATTTTTAGGCTAAAGGCCCAGCGATCTCTAGTGTGGAAGACGCCCCGGTGCACGCCTGAGCATTGTACCCCTGATAAATTGCACATCTCCAAACTAAACTCCAAGGCAAGGGCGTAACTAGAATTCATGAGTCCATAGCAAAATAAGACGGGACGCCCTCCACCTTCTGACAAATAACCTGAAACGGCAGCTTAAATAGTGGTATCAATAATACCGCCATATATCGGACACCATATTGTAGTGGGCAGATAGCACCAAACCCAACTTATTTCCTACAAAAAGGTAGAATATGCATGCACCTCAGTGGATATAGTTACACTCCTTCTCCACGGGTATGTAATGTCGCCAGTCTGCAGCACTATTCTTGCCATCAGAGCTACTGGAAACCTGAAGCACATTAGAAATCGGTGGGATTTGGTTGGAGAATGGATCCATCATATCTCTCATGGTTCCAGTAACTGGTTCGGTCTCTCATGGTTCACCATTAACTACTTCATAATGCAGAAGAGTCGACGGATAAATTGAACCAGCGGCACCTACCCTAAAGCAATAAACCTTGCTCATGGAAGTTGTGGTTGGAGGATGTGAGCCGCCAGTTTGCCTGTGGTCGTGTATGGGTATGTTCACACGGTGTATTGTGGTGCGTACTGTATGCGCCGCAATACGGCAGGTGTTTTAGTGCAGGGCCCCAGTCACTCTCATTATGAGCAGCACTTAAGCGCCCCGAAGAAGTGACATGTCCCTTCTCTCTCCCAGAGTACAATACGCGTGCATTTTACGCCTGGGGGTGACGGACGTAATTCATAGTTCATAGTATAACGGTTATTGCGGGGCGCATTTTGGGCGTATTGAAGCGCACATACACGGTGAAATGCGCCCCGCAAATACGCCATGTGAACATACTCTATGTCCTGCTATGCTACGTCTAGGCAGGCAATTGCATATGGTAGCTGCATGGCTGGCAAATGGCAGATTTTGTTGAGTGAATTCTACTCTGGCTAAACATGAATTATTAGATGGCAGCAATTTGGCTGAATGCATGGTCGGCTAGATCTGGCTCATATGCGTGAGACCCCCGCATTGACAGCCATATGTTGTATATGTGCCTTAGTGAGTCCTGGGTCTGTTTGTAACCAAAATATTTGTCATCTTGTGGTTGAAAAACCTCATGACATGCTAAGGCAGTCATTGAAGTGCTGTACAGGAAGCAGGTGTAGGGGGGAGGGAGACGGTCTTCTCTAAAGTCACTCCACTGTGCCCGACCCTCCCCATCACAACTAGGAGGGTTTGAGGAATTTTGGGGATAAAAGTTGAAATTTGGTCTTACAATGACATATACTGTACTCTGGTTGTACTACTTTATATCTGACCAATAAAAAGTTTATGGTTTAAAAAAAAAAAAGGAGGGTTTGAGGAAGAATTCTGCTGCACCACTTACTCACCAGTGTAGTGGAGAGTGGCTCCTGCTACACTCAAGTCATTGAAGTGCTGTACGGGAATGTACAGCGAGATGTGGACAGTACCAAGTATGGGTGTGTGGAGGAAGCAGCTTCATCCATACTCACTCCACTGTACCATGCACTCAATGTGTTGGAGAGTGTCTCCTGCTACACTTGCAATTAGCACTCACATCAAAGCCCTGTACAGGAATGTTCACTGTGATGTGGGTAGGATCAAGCCAGAGTGGAAAGGAAGCGGTCTCACCCGAAACTCGCTCCACTGTGCTTTGCTCTTACCAGTATAGCCTAGAGTGGCTTTTGCTACACTTTCAGCGCCTGCATCAAATTGTTGTACAGGAATGTACAGCATGGTGTGTGGGGGGGTGGAGGAGGGAGAGGAAGCAGTCTCCTCCAAACTCGCTCCACTGTGCTTTGCTCTTACCAGTATAGCCGAGAGTGGCTTTTGCTACACTTTCAGCGCCTGCATCAAATTGTTGTACAGGAATGTACAGCATGGTGTGTGGGGGGTGGAGGAGGGGAGAGGAACGCAAGTTCTCCTCCCCAAAACGCGCCTCCGCTCACTGTGCATCTTATGCTTCTTACCAGTATAGCCGAGAGTGGCTTTTGCTACACTTTCAGCGCCTGCATCAAATTGTTGTACAGGAATGTACAGCATGGTGTGTGGGGGGTGAGGAGGGAGAGGAAGCAGTCGCCTCCAAACTCATTCTATTGTGCCTTGCACGGCTCTTGCTACACTGTCGGCACACACATTGAATCGCTGTGAGGGATGTACAGCATAATGTGTGGTGCAGAGCAGTCTCATTCAAACTTGCGCCCCTGTGCCCTGTACTTACCAATGCAATGGAAAGCGGCTATTGCTATTCTCAGTCAGTGCCCATTTTGAAGCCCTGTACAGGAATGCACAGTGTGATGTGGTGGTGGTGGTGAGGGGGGGAGGGGGGGCGTGGAGGCTGTCTCATCCAAACTTGCTCCGCTGTGCCCTGCATTTAGCATTGTAATGGATGGTGATGCATATTACAAAATATATGGAAGTCATTTGACCTGGGACGAGAACTCTACCCTTCAGTGGATGCGTTTTCTATTCTATGAGTCACCCTCCTGGGATGAGGGATCTACTAGCACTGAATAAGTCAGAAGACACCCAACATGAACAGAGGCCATGATAGTACAGTGCACGGAGCCTAATATTTGTGGTATTGTAGTACAGTCACATCTGGCATGGTTCAGATTCTTAGGCAAGGCTGAAGTTTGTCATGATATGATCATAAACTATATAATATAATGCAGGGTAGGAGCAGCTGATCAGGTTACTTTTACTGTAAATATTACCGCCTTATAGTTTTCGGATAGTACTACACTATAAGGATCCCCCCCCCCAATAAACCAATCAACACTGACCTTTACACCAAACATTCTCACACAACATCATCAACCTAATCAGTCTCCACTTTGTAGTGTTGGTTCCGGTTCTAATGCTCTCCTTTCCCTTTCCGCAGCAGAGAAAGTCGAAGAACCAGAGAAGAAAGTGGAGACTCCGACGCCACCTGTGAAGAAGCCACCTCCTTCCCCCACGTCCATGGGGATGAAGCCGATCTCCGCTCTACCAAGAATTCCAATGTTAAAGAAGATCTCCCCACCTTTAGCTCCCGTCAAACCCGCATCAACACCAGTAACAACCAGCGTCAAAAACTTGATCTCCATCAGACCCAAACTCAGTGCTGCTCCCAGTTCTTCCGCTATTAGTAAATTACCGCCTATCCCCAAGAAGACTCAACCATCATCCTCTTCAGGAGCCATCGTTAAGAAGACTATTCCCAACTCCTTACTCAAAAAGCCGTCATCGTCTCCTCCTTCCAGCACAGCCTCCACCTCCGTTTCCAACGTAACCTCTGCATCCAACGCGTCCACCAAGCCGACGTCCAGCTCTTCACAACAGGGTCCTAATGTTCAGATGCGGCAGAACATCCGGCGGTCGCTGAAGGAGATTCTCTGGAAAAGGTGTGGGAGGAAGTTTTGGTTTCTTTACTATTCTTAGGGCACTTTCACACAGTGCGTTTTTTTTTTTTAATTAATTTTTTTTTTTTTATGTGTGTTTTGTGCAGGAAGGCACGGCAATTAATGCGGTATATTTCTGCACAAAAAACGCAGCTGTGTGTGAAAGCGCCCATAGAAATGGTTCAAGACATGCCTAGCCTAGATAAACGAGCTACATCTGAAAGAGAACAAATGACCAGGGTAGACCCATCTAGTAATGATGGTGATAAAAGGGGTAGTTTTTGTACAGAATTGGTATTTTATCATAGAATACAATGAGACCACCCCCTATGTCTATGAACAGAGGCATAGCTATAGGGGGTGCAGAGATGGCAGTCGCTACCGGTCCTTGTAGCCTGAGGGTGCCCGAATGGCTTCTTACAACATAGGAAAACGCTAGTATTATAAGTGGAACATAGTTTGGTGGGGGCCTTGCGATAGATTTTGCACTGGGGCCCAGAAACTGTAAGTTACACCTCTGTCTATGAATGGGGAGTATGAAGTTGATTATGCTTGTACAGAGGTGTCAAACTCATTGTCACCGAATGACACAACAATATTATGGTTGCCCTTGGGCACGTTCACGACAAGGGACAACATTTTCTGAATCCTAAAATAGCCTCATCCGACGAGTATTTGAACAGTATTTTACACAAGAACCCGAGGATTTTTAACTCGGTTTTTGGTGCTGTTTTCGGATTCGGTTTTTCAATAGTGTTTTTGGACGCGGATCCGTGCCAAAATCTGCGCCAAAAAACACGCACAAAGCCTTCTGGTCGTTTTTCATGCCATCCCATTGACTTGAATGGTAAATGGCAGGGCCGTAGCCATGTCTGTTTACATGCTTCGCCTACTCTGGCCGTGGCATGTAGACTTTTAAATGGCCGGGATCAGAGTCGTCTCCGATTCTCCCGTGTGTGGGTCAGGGTCAGCTGCTGAGCCCTCTTCATACTCCCTGAGCTTTACCATGACGTATTGGTACATCATGGTGCGGTAAGGGCAATAAGCTGGAATTTGTGGGGAAATCTGGAAAGTTTACAGTTTTTCTGCAGCATCATCACAGGTGAAATTAAACCCGACACCGCG
Organism: Phyllomedusa bahiana; assembly: GCA_025379985.1. Taxonomy (NCBI): domain Eukaryota; kingdom Metazoa; phylum Chordata; class Amphibia; order Anura; family Hylidae; genus Phyllomedusa; species Phyllomedusa bahiana. Next base: position 197,947 of record JAODAL010001088.1, on the reverse strand, counting down.
CCCATTCACATCAGTGTCTGTCCTGTCTTTTGTATGGCAGGACAGGACCTCCAGCGTGAAGGGCTGTAATTAGTCATCACTCTGCTTAATAGATGTAGGCTTACCCTGTTTCCCCGAAAATAAGACAGTGTCTTATATTCATTTTTGCTCCTAAAGACGAGCGAAGACTTATTTTTAGGGGATGTTTTTTTTTCTATGAACAATAATTCACATTTATTGTTGAACAAAACATCAACCTGTATTAATATCCTGTAGTGATTTCATCACAAACATCAGCATAAGCAGCCAAACTCTGAATTTCATAACTAAAAATGCACTTATTTTCTGGGGTGTCTTATTGTAGCGGAAACAGGGTAGAATTTCATAATCCGGTGCGCTGGAGAACCCGTTTAATGTACTTCAGCAGAACCTATAAGATACAGTAGCCAGAACCTGTTGGAGACTGTAAAATTGTATAACATGAACGTCGCTAGAAATGTATGTATTTTCTTCCTTTTTTAGGATGAATGACAGCGATGATTTGGCAATGTCAGAGAGTGAAGTCTCTAAAGTTGCTATAAACATTGAAAAGGAAATGTTCAACCTCTTTAAAGACACAGACAACCGTTACAAGAGCAAGTACCGAATCCTGATGTTCAACCTCAAAGATCCAAAAAATCAGGTACAACCTCAGACACTGTTAGGGGTGCACAACATCTCCTAGTCCAAGGGCCACATCTTCACATTGTGCCTCTCCAAAGGGCCGCAGTAAATCTTAGAAGGGTATTCCCCCATCTGAGACCTTTGTCACTTCAATTGTAAATACCCGAAATGGCTGAAAGCTCCTGGTTCCATTTTAGGGGCTGCAACAGATCAGAATGGGGGACCCCTGTTCGATGCTCCAGGAAGAGGAGATTCATTGTTGTTTTTTGGGGGTTACAGTAGCTGGTTCACAGCTATAACTAGAGAGAACAGCACACACATATATATGGCCTCCTCTCCATCATCTCTAACTCTCTGGAGTCTGGAACCAGATATTTGTATGTTTTTTCTTGTGGATCTGCCATGATTGTGTCAGAAATGAGGAGGAAGGAATCCAGAGATAACACGGGAACAGTTTTGTCTGGATTGCTCATTTAGGCTGCTTAAAATAACGTATACAGCCCTATATTGCCCACCTAGCAGTGCCAGTCATAGTGTTTGTCATACAGTGCCCGCTATAACAGTGCCTGTCACACAGTGCCTGCCCTAGTAGTGCTAGTCATACGGTTTCTGTCACTCACTGTCCGCCATAATAGGGCTAGTTATACAGTGCCCGCCGTAATAGTGCTGTTTAACAGTGTCTGCCACACCCGTGGCCCGCCATAATAGTATTTGTCATAAAAGTGTTCTGCCACACAGTGCCCGCCATAATAAATGCTGGTCATACAGTGTTCTGTCACACAGTGCCCGTCATAACATGCTGGTCATAACAGTGTCTGACACACAGTGCCTCCCCATAATAGTGCTGGTCATACAGTGTCTGTCACACAGTGCCCGTCATAACAGTGCTAGTTATACAGTGTCTGTCACACAGTGCCCGCCATAATAGTGCTGGTCATACAGTGTCTGTCACACAGTGCCCGCCATAACAGTGCTAGTTATACAGTGTCTGTCACACAGTGCCCGCCATAACAGTGCTGGTCATACAGTGTCTGCCACACAGTGCCCGCCATAATAGTGCTGGTCATACTGTCTGTCACACAGTGCCCGCCATAACAGTGCTGGTCATACAGTGTCTGCCACACAGTGCCCGCCATAATAGTTCTGGTAATACAGTGTCTGCCACACAGTGCCCGCCATAATAGTACTAGTCATACAGTGTCTGTCACACAGTGCCCGCCATAATAGTGCTGGTCATACAGTGTCTGTCACACAGTGCCCGCCATAATAGTGCTGGTCATAGAGTGTCTGCCACACAGTGCCTGCCATAACAGTGCTGGTCATACAGTGTCTGTCACACAGTGCCCGCCATAATAGTGCTAGTCATACAGTGTCTGTTATACAGTGCCTGCCATAAATGTGCCAGCCATACAGTGCCCGTCATAATAATGCTATTAGTTGAATGCAGCTGGCAAAAGATGAATACTTTCTGAAGTATGAGGACAGAGATAAAGTATGTTTTGTGTCCTAATGGCTGGGGGCCGCACAGAGGAGCTGCATGTTGTGCCCCCCCTGCTTTTATATCATGGTTTATATGTATTACTATACTCTCATCTACAATCAGCTTCAATAGAGAATCCTACATTTACCATAGATTGTGTCAAAGAGGAGGTTTCATACAGCCACATTGGCCGACGCTGTAACCCTACAGATGTGATGTCGGACGCCTGGTGTTTCGTGTAATCGTGCGCTGCTTTTCAGATGTAAACTAGAGAATGTGTTGTATTTTCAGGGTCTTTTCCACCGAGTCTTGCGTGAACAAATCCCTCTCGCTAGATTGGTTCGTTTAAAGCCGGAAGACCTCGTCTCGAAGAAGATTTCTTCCTGGAAAGAAGCTGCATCTAAATCGGTGCGTTTTCTCGTATTACAAACGACTTCTTTTTATCAGCGATCTATGTAATATGTAGTTCCCGCCTATCCGCTTTGTGTAGGACACTGCTCCCCCAACTCCAGTCCTCAGCGGCCACCAACAGGTCATGTTTTCAGGATCTCCCACAGAATGCACTGACGATAATTAAGTCACCTGTGCAATGCTAAGGAAAGCCAAAAACATGACCTGTTGGTGGGGCCTTGAGGACTGGTGTTGGGGACCCCTGGTATAGGACACTCCCAGGATGGCAGATTGTCTGGTATAGAATAACAAACTATATTTTACCTATGTTCATTAAAACGTTTGTGCCTATACTCCGATATATCCCTGACGTCTGCTAGCCTGATACCCCGCTTAATTTTGCACCAGCAGGAATAGATGGTGATTATAGTCTTTTGGTGACGCACCTGCATAGCTATTTTTAGGTCTGGTCCACATCCGTTCCCGACGTTCCTTTCGGGACCTCCATCACCAATTTCCATTAACAATTATGGAAAAAATAGCGAAGCATGCAGCGCTGTTTTTTTCCATTCATAGCAGGGATACTATGACGGAAACTTAATGGATCCCATTGTAGTCAGTAGGGTCCATCTGGCGCTGCTGTTATTTTCGGTTTGATTCTATAATGGGACATAAAGCCGCAGGTGTGGAGCGTTTTTTGTGTTGTATTGCTTAACTCAAAACTAACTTCTCTTCCCCCTCTTCCTTATTCCAGCAGAGTGTGGGACCAAAGATCAAGTATTTTGGGGGCAACAGGTCATCTCCCAGGAATACAATTGATATGGAGGAGTCCCCTCCAATGTCCGATACTGATACGGTGGGTAATAGATTGAAGTGTAATGGCTTAAAGTGTCAGGTGGTTTATGCTGCTCTATCCTAAAGTAGTATGATAGAGGAGAGAAGCTGTGCTCTGTGATATATAGGGTTATATGATAGAGGATTGAGCTCTGTATATATAGGTATATGTAAGGAGAGGAGCTGAGCTCTGTGATATATAGGGTTATATGATAGAGGAGAGGAACTGAGCTCTGTGATATATAGGGTTCTATATGGTATGCAAATGGGTATATCCGTTATTTTCTCTTAATGCCTCCAACCGAGATGAGAGGATTCTTGTTTTAATTTGATTGTTTTATGTATTTTTTAAAATAAAATTCTCATATATTAGATGAGGATTTTGATATTTCCTTTATATAAAACGGAAAGATTTTATTTTGATATTTTTCCTTTGGGTATATAAGCGCTAGTATTACCTCCATTTCTGTTTGTGGCTGGATAGCCAGAAGCGGATACAAAAGCTATATAGGGTTATATGATAGAGGAGAGAAGCTGAGCTCTGTGATATATAGGGTTATATGATAGAAGAGAGGAGCTGAGCTCTGTGATATATAGGGTTATATGATAGAAGAGAGGAGCTGAGCTCTGTGATATATAGGGTTATATGATAGAGGAGAGGAGCTGAGCTCTGTGATATATAGGGTTATATGATAGAGGAGAGGAGCTGAGCTCTGTTATATAGGGTTATATGATGGAGGAGACCAGCTCTCTATATATCACAGAGCTCAGCATCTCTTTCTCTGTCACATCCTGCTGTCAGGATCGCATAAACCATGTGACAGGTTCTTTTTAAGCCGTAGTGTATGTTCACACGGTGTAATTTGGCGCACATTTTGCTGTGTATTTCGCTGCATATTGTGCGTTATAAGCGGCGAAATGCGCGCCACAATTACGGTAATCCATAGCTCTCATAGAGTGCTATGGATGACGCGTTGTCTCCCCGGGCATACAATACGATCGTACTGTACACGCGGGGAAATAAGTGACATGTCAACAGGGCCGGCGGGCTCTCACCGCCCCGTGCCTCGGGAGTACGCGCTGATCAGCGCAAGCTCCTGAAACAGTGTATTGCGGTGCATACTGTACATGCTGCAATACACCCTTATGTTAACTGCAAAAATGTTGAGTTTTGCTCATTAAAGTGCTTGTCCTGTTAGAAAACCACTTTTGAGGCGCCCCATTAAGGCATTTGGATGTCATAGGATGCAAACCCTGGTAATACATTTCCCCTGCAACAAAACGAGAAGATGAATTTAGTCTGTAGGAGCGTGACCCTGTAACAATCGGGCTCTGGCTGTGTAATAAGGACGTGTCTGTTTCCTTTGGTCATATCACTTTGTAATTGTTTGATCATTTTTTGCATACAAATTACCCGGAAGCTCTATTGTAACGAGTGTTGTTTGTGCTTTAGGAGCAGGAATCTGCTCGGACGTCAGCCCCGGAGAAGAGTAGCATGGCCCTACCAGATGTATTTACCAGTATGCTGAATGACACCACAAGCCAGCACCGTGCCCATCTGTTTGATCTGAACTGTAAGATATGTACAGGTGAGAAGCCATTTACTGTTTTTTAATTCTTGCAGCAAGAATTTGCTGTTTACTGATCCCGCGTGCTGCCCCCGTGGGATTTTGTAGTTTTGGGGGGGAGACTCTTAATCTTCTGCTTCTCTCTGCAGGTCAGATGCCGGCTGACGACGAGCTTCCAAATAAGCGTCTAAAAACCTCTTCATCAACTGCTGTAAAGAAGGTTGAATCAAAACCAGAACCAGAAATTGTGGATGAGCCGCCTCCACCGCCAGAGGAAGAATCTGAAACCCCTATGGATACTACAGAAGACAATGAGACTGTCCCTGAAACCGCGCCAGAGAGATTGCCCGTTCACATTCCTCCCCCTGCCATCCCTGAGCCAGTTTTACCTACTCCACCACCCCCCTACATCCCTGTCACCACAACAGTCACTGTTTCCGGTAGAGACCCCAGAAGAGCCATCAACCGGCCCGCACCTTCTGCAGTGTCCGCTGCCCCGAATCAGAGCCCTAAACTCACCCGTGATGAGACGCCGCCGGCAGCAGCACCACCGCCTCCACCTCCTCCTCCCGTCGTTACTGCCCCCAAGTCAATTCTGATGAAGCCGACGACCTCCGACCTCCGCTATTTATCATCGTCTTCGCCAAATGTCAAGTGCGTAGTCCAGATCTCTCTTATGGGAACACACACCGTGCAAATCTCCACTCTTAGGCCATGTTCACACGGCGGATTTGGCCGCGGGTTACGGCTCTGTTGCCGCGGCCAAAAACGCATCCAAATAGCGGCCCAAACGCCCCCACTTCATTACATGGTTTCCTACGGGACAACCGCGTTGCTATTAACGCGGCGGTGTTCTGGCCGCGGCCTTGCGGCGCGTGTTTGAGAAGTCTCCTGTCAATTCTTGCAGGGAGGCTTGGGCGCGGTGTCGGCGTGGTTTTCGGCGCAGGTTGGGGCGCGGGTTTTGTCCTGCCTATTAATTTAGTATGGGTGAAAACCTCGCCACACACCGCGCCCAAAACCATGCTCCGACCGTGCCGAAACCTGCGCCGATAAACCTCGTTGGGAGACGCGAGTTGGACGAGGTTTTGGCCCAAACCGTGGCCATCCCCTGTGTGAACTTCCCCTAAGCATATCCTTAGCTAGGCCATATAACGGCGTGTTACGTAAAACATGGAGAGCAGCAGTTCAGATTTAGTATTTTACATAAAATGTACAGATTATAAACCTCTCTTCACACACAGCCAAGACCAAATCCACAGCGGCCGGGCTCAGACAAGTTCTGCTGTTTCTCACCTTCATGAGCCTTTGTCAGAACAGACAAGATTTTTGGATCCATTACGGTCTATGGTAGAAAACATACAAACCTAAAAGCGGGGCCGTATTGAATGATATCTCGCCCCCTCTCCTGCACTGACTGGTCCTGTTTTTTGCCAAGGAATGTAGAGTCCTGACATAGACTGAAATTTTGGCACTGTTTAAATAGTCTACGTAAAGATGGATGCACCACCACGACCCCTTGTGGTGCTACTGAACCAAAGATCTGTCCAGTATAATCGCAGGGAATATACATAGCTCATAACGGCTGAAATATGCCAGGTTATAATCAAATGCCTGTAAAGTATCGGTATAGTTGCATCCATACAGAGCTGCCATCAGTCATCTTATTAATTGTTTCAAGGCCCCATGCAGCCAAATCAAATATGGCCCTCACCCATTACTAGTTCCTATTTTTTAACCTATCACTGGGTTACTTTTTGATTAGGGCCCCCCTGACAGGAGCGCTGCCCTATTGGCACCCCTGCATCCATATTATGGCTTCAGGACCGAAAATCTGGCACCATAAGGGATATGTATGCTAAAAAACAAAGACTACAAGTAGCACTTCTAACGTGAGAAATGTATTAACCCCACACAATTTCAGCTCCCACAAGTTTTAGACCACATACAAATACACGTAGGGTTTGAATATTCCCTGCCAGAAAAACTAGTCTGTATGCTTTCTACCAAATGACATTGGATCCCATAAAAGACAGAATATGTCCTTTGACCAGCACCAAGCCCATGTCGTTCTGCACATCACACTGGTGGCCATGAGAAAACGTAAGATGCATACAGCCCAAGCCACAATGCAATGAAGATGAAGGGATCATACTTAATGTTAGGAATGAGGCGTAGGGGACAGGACGGTGGCTAAAGTAGATGTAGACTTCCCAAACTTAAAGGGAACCTGTCACATTGCACATGCTATCTGATCTGCGGGCCCCATGTCAGAGAGCGGGAGGAGCGGAGCAGATTGATGTATAGCTCTGGGGGGAAAGCTTCAGTACAAGTTGTATTTTATTCATTGAAAACCCTGCTTATTCTGGGTTAAAGAGTCCAGTGGGCGGTGTTATCCGTAATTGACAGATATCTCTGTATGCACACTGATACAAGGGAGGCTGTCAATCACTGATAACACCGCCTACTGGACTCCTAATCCTGGAATAAGCAGGGATAGGAGGTCTTATCAGTGATTGACAGCCATCTGTGTGTGCACATTGATATAAAGAAGGTTGTCAGTCACTGATAACACCGCCTACTGGACTCCTTAACCTGGAATAAGCAGGAATAGGAGGTCTTATTAATGATTGACATCCATCGCTGTGTGCACACTGATACAATGAAGGCTTTCAATCACTGATAAGACTACCTACTGGACTCCTTAACCCAGAATAAGCAGGGATTTCAATGAATAAAATACAACTTCTATTGACTTTTTCCCCATAAAAATGTATATATCACTTCTTCCTGCTCTATAATTGGATTCCAGCAGATGCGATAACTTTTTTAATGTAACAAGTTCTCTTTAAAGCCGGAGTGCTCAGGTCAAGTCACTCTACTAAGTTTAATCTAGCAGTGAGCAATGGTGACATTACTCACTTTGTATATAGCCCCATGCAGTTGCTACAAACCCACCCTATGGTTCAGAGGGCATCACCTACAATAGTGAGGATCTGGATCTTCCTCCATTCATCTTGGGACTACATTACAGTCCACAGATGGGGGTGACGCAATGCTTCTGCTATGAACCACAAAGACATACAATATTGTATTCAAACCCGGGCTTGCTCTGTTAAGTAGAGAGATCTCATCTAGTCAAGTGTGAGCATTAACATAAGGATGTTTAGGATTGAGTAATTTTATGCTTGTACAACAGACGCACACATCTGTATATCACTGCCCAAACATAAAGGGGTGTTCCCACCAAGGCACTTCCACAGTCCATATCGGCTCCTAGCTATCTACAAGCCGACCGAGTTACCAAATCGGAGGAGCAGCGCTTGCGCCTGTCCTCCCCATTCATTGCCATGGGAGTTCTGAATATAGCCAGGCGCCTGTGCTGCCCTTTGATTTGTGTTCGGCTATATTCAGGACTCGTATACAAATTAAGGGAAAGGATGGCTGTAACCACCACCTTCCTCATTCTGTAACACAGTCGTTTCGTAGCTAGTTACGGGTTGACCTATGATGTGGAAGTTCCTTTGTGGGAACAGATATGGGGAGCTCTTTAGCTGCCACCTCTCGTGGTGGCCACAGAGAGGTCCTGTAGCATATTATTACTATTTACTTTAAAGCGCCCTTAGTTCCAGGGTGCTGTATATTCGAGGGGGGGGGGGGGGGGTTACATACATAAAATATCAGACAAAGTACAATGATAATTGACTGGTATAGAGAGAGGACCCTGCCAGCATAGGTTTACAATCTAGCATATTAGAAGTGTGTGTGTAGCTGCCTGCTGACCTCTGCTTATGGTTTCATCTTTGCAGTTTACCAGATATCCGCTCGCCTCAAGAAGGAGATACGTCCCTTTTCCTCTCTCGAATGAGTCCTATCTGGAAAGGATTCATAAACATGCAGTCTGTGGCAAAGTTTGTCACCAAGGCGTACCCCGTCTCCGGCTCTGTGGAGTATTTGAATGAGGTTTGTGGTCTCTCTAAATTTTGGTATTCTAGCACGTCCCTCAAAAGGCGGTATTTCATACCGGTATATGTTATGTCTCTCATATAGGACCTACCGGACACCATCCATATCGGTGGTAGAATCTCTCCGAAGACTGTATGGGATTATGTCGGCAAACTGAAATCATCACTGTCAAAGGTAGGATGGAAACAGCTGAAGAAGTGGTCGCATATAATGGCGAATACATTTACATTGTTTAAAGCATACAAAGCGTATGGCAAAAATTCCTATAATCTGATTTTCCAGAAATTATGATGATCTAGCAGTAGATTTCAATATAAAGCTGCAGAAAAATGGGAATTTCACAAATGAAATTAAATATATAAGCTTCAATTCAGTTAAACTTAAATAAGTTTAAATTCAGTTAAAATTGAATCGATAAGTTTAAATTCAGTTAAAATTGAATCGATAAGTTTTTTTTTTTTTTTTATAATCAAGAATTTTATTAGGTTTTCTGTTAAACATACATAACCAAAACACAAATAAACCCCGAAAGACTAATAATAAAATAAATAACATGGCGTAATACAATAATTGCATCAGAATATAAATGCTTATACCGATACGATAAGTTAAATTCAGTTAAAATTGAATCGATAAGTTTAAATTCAGTTAAAATTGAATATAATATAGAAGTTTGATGGAATAATCCAGACTATGTTGTAATCGTCTGTAACGTGCATTGTCCTGTTTGATGCTAGATCGATCGAATACTCGTTTACCAGTATATCGCTTTCGGTTTGCAGGAACTGTCGTTGATCCGTTTTCACCCTGCCACAGAAGAAGAGGAGGTGGCCTACATCTCCCTCTACTCCTACTTCAGCAGCCGCGGCCGTTTCGGGGTCGTCGCCAACAACAACCGCCACATCAAGGACCTTTATCTCATCCCACTAAGCGCAAAGGACCCAATTCCTTCCAAACTTTTGCCCTTTGACGGACCAGGTAAGAAGCTTGTGCTAAAGAAACCTACTTTTATCCACGTGCTGTAGCTGTTTAGACAAAATGGTTGAGGTAAGTATCGAAAACCCGTGCTGCTGTCGATACAGGAGATGAACACATGGCCAGGAATGTGCCACTGGTTTGATGTCTCTTGTTCTATTTTCTTTTTCGAAAAAAAACCTGAAATAAATTATTTTTTATAAAACTTGGTCATTGTCTGGTTGACTTCAAGCATCGACGATCTATCCACTTGCAGGCATGGGAGTGTACATGTCGGGTAGCGTTACATATAAGAACAGCTAAGACATGAATCCTCTCGATCAGACTCCTCGCAACGTTGATGTCCACATCGCTTCTTTGGAAAAGCCATTTTGGAAGACCTTGCACTCGATTCGTCTGCTCAGATCAGCCTGTAGGACCTAAAATATTGAAAACCTGCAAAGCAGCTTAACACGCACTCAAAGGCTATGTTCACACGGGTGTTTTGGGAGTCGCGCTGATTCCCAAAGTAGCGCGTATTCCCAAAGCGGGGGGGGGGGGAGGTGGCAGCGCGCCGACCCCAGTGATATGCATTGTTCACGTAATCACTGCGAATAATTGACATGTGACTTATCTCCCTTATACGATCGTATTGTACGCGTGGGGGGAAGAGGCGTAATCCAAAGTTCTCTATGAGAGCTATGAATTACCGTAATTGCGGCGCGCATCTCGCCTCAAAATAAGCCGTGTGAACGTACCCAAACAAACCAGAAGGAACTTGAAGGAACATTCTATGATCACACTGGACCTTATGTATGAAAACTGTCTAGCAGTAAGACTGTCTTTGTTGCTCATAGCAATCAACTGGAGCTCATCGCAACCAATCAGAACTCCGCTTTCCTTGCATATAGAGCAGGGCTCTGCAACGTCAGCTCTCCAGCTGTTGGGAAACTACATCTCCTATCATGCCCATTGATATAGATTCTATAAATGCATGATGGGAGTTGTAGTTTCCCAACAGTTGGAGAGCCGACGTTGCAGACGCCTGATATAGAGCTCTGGAAAAATAAAAGCTGAACTCTGGTTGTTATGGGCAACAAAGACAGTCTTACTGCTAGACCGTTTTCATACATAAGGCCCATTGTGGCCAGGCTGCTGTATGTTACACTACATAAGAATCTGAAATAAGCTAAAAGCCATATGTTACAGACATGAAGTGTCCCACTGTAAAGTAGACGAGCCTTAAACATTGGCATCAACGAGTAAAGACCTACAAGTGCTCTATATCCATACCAGCACCCAGACTCCTCTAGCTAGTTTTGGGTGGACCACATGTAGGTTCGTTGGTGATAACAACTACAATGAAAGCCAATGAGCGACAAACCCATTATATGATGGTCTCTATCACATATCATTCACCTATGTATCTTGGAATGCTACAGTTCTCTCGTAAGAGGGGGGGGGCAGGGGTATTCACACACGACAGATTTTATTCTCTGCAGATCTTCCATTCATCAGAATTGGGCTGGCAGAATACATGTGTTTGTTGCCTAAACAATTCCCTTGACATACTTGGTTTTCAGTTGCAAACATTTTTGCAACAAATCTGCTGTCTTAAAGGGGTTGTTTCACTACATTGACTTATCTTACCTCAGTCCTGTTTTCTTGGTTTTGGTTTGAATTCGGGGGTGTGTTTACGGTCTTCCAGAAGCCAGGTCTGTAGCTATAGCAACCAGTGCTGGCAGCCTATCATGCGCGAGAGAACAGGTCTGTAGCTATAGCAACCAGTGCTGGCAGCCTATCATGATCGAATGAACAGGTCAGTAGCTATCGCGAGCGGAGGAGCTGATGCAGCCTATACACGAGGGGATATCTCGGAATAGGTAGGACACTGTTAATGGACACATATTGCAAAGTGACTTGTTTTTGCAAGATCTTTAGCATAAAAAGCAGTCCTTGTAGTGAGACAACCGCTTTATTTTTCACATTTTATGACATGATATACCCAAAGTCCAAATATTGAACATTTTATAGGGAAATCCTACATATCTGAGGAATCGCACAACTCTCTGAATTGTATATCTTGCTGTAGCTGAGACTGGTACCTGGAGATGATATGGAGACCTGGCCATGGAGCTAAAACAGCTAATACATTTCATATATTCTATAGAGCTGCCCAGTCATTAAACAAGTTGAATTGTTATGGCTGTACAGACGTTACTTTCACACTTGGCTTACCCCTGAAGGTTGTCTGGGGTAATTGGTTAGATGATATGTCGCCTAATAAAGTGCAAGTGGGCTTTGAGAGGACAGTATTTTTGTGTATAATGCAACAGGCGCTATGGGAGAACGCACCTCATGTAGTCTTGTGTTTTGGTTTTGTAGGTCTTGAAGCGACACGTCCAAACTTGATCCTGGGATTGGTCATTTGTCAGAGGAACAAGCGTCCAGCCGCAAGCGAAGCAGATAAGATAGAAGAAAAGCGAATGAAAGCTCCAAGCCAAGAAGAAATGGACATCTTAAATTTTGCAAAACCACTCGTCACATCTCAAGTAGAGAAGAAGCCCCAGAAATACCAGCCATACTCAAGTGATGTCATTCGAAGTACCACACCACCAGGATCTCCTCCTCCCCTGGCAGAATCTGTGGCAAAGGTGGCTCCTCCAGCTTTGCCAACTTCTAAAGCCGATACCATCTCTACAGCCAACACGGCCCGTAATTCGCCACCACCATCAGCCGAACAATCTGCGTCAACGTCGAAGACTTCTTCCACTCCACTGGAGCACATTTTGAAGACGCTCTTCCGAAAACCAGCTGATAAAACTGCTGAAACCTCGAACTCTTCTTCTGTAACAGGTGTTACCACCACCACCATCACCACTATGCTAGAGCCTGTAGTCGAGAGAGGGTATGTGGACCCCATAGTGCAGCAGTTCGGTCAGCTAACGAAGGACAAAGCTTTAGAAGAGGAGGATGATAGACCCTATGATCCAGAAGAAGAGTATGATCCAGAAAAGGCCTTTGACACTTCGGTAGTTGATGAAAGTAATGAGTTGCCGTATGAACCAGAACAGCCTTGTGAAAATTTATACGATGATGAGGCTTATGATCCAGAGGATGAAACTATCTTAGAAGAAGCTAAAGTTCCAGTCGAAGATTTTCCCAATAAGATGACTATTGCAAATAAAATCAAGTCAGGGGAAGCGGGTGAGGAGTTTTTGAGCAATGTTGCCGACGACTCCACCCTTTTGGAGCAACAGAAAATGTTGGAAGAACTGAACAAACAGATAGAGGAGCAAAAAAGACAACTGGAGGAACAAGAGGAAGCGCTCAGACAGCAAAGAGCTGCAGTCGGGGTGTCTATGGCTCATTTCTCCGTCTCCGATGCGTTAATGTCACCTCCTCCAAAATCTTCTCTAACGAAGAATGAATTCTTCCAGCGAGAGTCAATTACAGCTAAAGCTACCTTGAGTGCAACCTCTGAACAGTTTATCACTACGCGAGATCCGAGACAAGCCAGGGATCCCCGACAGGTGCCAACAAAACAAATTTTTGCAGATACTGGAGATGTTCCCAGCCAACCAAGTGAAAAAGAACTTGAACCGTTTTCATCAGAACCGAATACGTCCGTACCCTTAATAAAGTCATTTCCCAGTCCGAGTGAAGAGGTCAAGCCTTTAGTTAGCTTGGACATCACCAAGGACACTAGTGAAATCACCCAAGATAAAGGTGAGAGAGATCTGAAACCTCTCGTTGCAGCTTGGAATAAAGTACATGATGCAGATATTATGTCTGAACGTTCAATCGGTGTCCCAAAACCTCCCCGTAAAGTACTGTTACCAACACCGGAAGGTATTCCACCATTAATGCAGACTGGTCGGTTTAGTGGTGGTGGTAATACAATGGGTTTTTGCTCAACTGAAAAGCCAAACTGGGTCATGGAGTCTTAGAATTTTGACAGTCATGTCTTTCCTCAAGAAAACCAACCTGAACGCTTTGAACCTTCTAGAGAAATGGAAATGATGATCACGCAGAACAAGAGCCAAGCTGCCTCCTTCCTGGGGGAGGGGGATAGTAGACAGTTGCCCCTTGTTAAAAACTCCTTATTGGGAACACCACCGCAAGATGTTCCACCACTGTTTGGTGAACAGAGGCCACTATCCATATCTAATGCATTAAGACAATCTCCCATGTTTTCTGAAGACAACTTCCCAGTTAATTTAGAAGAATATAGCGGTCTCAAGTCTGAACAAAACCTTGAGCAAACAAGACTTGGGTCTGTTATGCCTGAACGTTTTGATGATCAACCTCTTCATCATTTTGGAGACAGACCACCTCTTAATGCTTTTCCCACTCAAAAGGGACATTCACCTCCAATATTTGATAGACCAAACAGTCCACATTTAGAAAGTTCTCGTTTTGGTGGTACCGTTGATGCACCTATGAGGTTTGATGAACCACCTATGTATGATGGGTCTTCAAGATTCGATAGTACTAGAGGAACCATACAAACTCCATTTATGGGAGGACGCGCGCAACCAACCAGTTTTGATCCACTTAGATCTTCTAGAGGTGCACAGGTTCAGACATCATTTGGAGGACTAAGCGGTCCTACACCCTCGCAATTTCCACGAGGACAACCTCCAAAGGAATTTGAAGACTTGCGGGGTTCAGGAAACTTTCCTGGATCGAGAGGCCTTTCACCTCATCTATTAGATGATCCTAATAACAACTCGCCCCCGTTGATTCCCACTCAGCGAGTTTCTGTTCCTGTCCCGTATGGTGGACAGCGTGGTCCTTCTAGGTTTTCAGAGCAACCTCAACAAACAAGACCTCGTCCTCTGCTTGAACTTCCAACTCTTATGCCCCCACATAGAAGTGAAAACTGGGACAAGTCTGGCCCAGATTCCCATCAGAACTTTACAGAACACAGGCCCGATTCAGATCACTGGGGATCTAACAGCCATAGACTGAATAAAGACCACCGCGGTCAAGGTTTTGAGGGAAGACCTCGAAACTTTGAAGGAGCTAATGAACCAGAACCGTCTGAACAGTCATCGAATCAAGGGTTTGATGAGAGACGAAGAGAGAGAGAAAATGATGTAGCATGGGACAGAGACCGTGGTAGAAGTTGGAACAGAGACAGAAATTTTGAAAGAAGCCGAGATTTTGATCGACCAAGGGCAAGAGACTCGACTCGAGATTGGGACAAAAACAGAGATGGCGACAAAGACTCCGAAAAGAGGGAATGGGATAGAAACAGGGAGAGGGAAAGAAACCGAGAACGGGACAGGGGAAGAGACCGGGACAGAGATCGGGATAGAGATAGTGACAGAGAGAGGGAAAGAGAGAGGGACAGAGAGCGGGAACGAGACAGGGACAGAGGAGATCGTGACCGAGACAGGGAAAGGGACAGGTATAGAGACCGCGACAGAGATTCATACAGACGTAGAGATCGATCAAGGAGCAGAGACAGGGACAGGTCTCGAAGTAGAGACCGCGACAGAGAGCGGGAGAGAGACAGAGATCGCGAACGAGAGAGGGATCGAGACAGAACGAGAGATCGGGACAGAGACCGAGGACGAGACCGCACCATCCGCAGCAGAAGCAGCGACAACAACAAAGACTCTAGATCTGAGAGGTCGAAAGACTCTTCCAAGAGCGCGACCAACGAACCCGCGCCCTCCAGTCACACGTGATGAACTGTCTACAGGACGCGCGGCGGGACTGTAATAATGTACATATGTATATACATAGCGTCTTTTTATATGTATCTATATAACACCCCCCAGTCAGGGGCGGACAGTCATACACACTGGTCTACACAAAAAAAAAATCACATCATGTCCCCACCCTAAAAGTCAAAAAAAAATTTAACGTGCACCTCTGTCTTCTACCCCTGTAGAGTTACTACTTCTGATCTCCAGCAGCGTGATAAAATACTGTATTTTTTTTTGTTTTTTTTTTAAGACTTTTTTTGGCTTTAGAGATGGAGGATTTCTCTGTTCATACAAAATGGAATATTTTGTAAAAAAAAAAAAAAAAATTAAATCCATGACTAGATTTACATATTTCATTCAGAGACGAGCGCTATCACATGCTCCACGGTTCTCTACTGCTGCTACTTAGAGGTTTTTGTGGGAGCGATAATATGTTAACTTACCCCTGAAAATTGCCACTAAGTTTGGTGCCCCGCCCCCCCCCTTTTTTTTCTTTCCCAAAATTTGTTCCCCAATTTAGGCAACCTATATAAAACTTTATTTGGAGAGTGGGTGGAGATGTGCAGATTTAAAGGGGTGGTCCAGGATGAGAAAAACATGGCTGCTTTCTTCCAAAAACCGCACTACAAGGCTACGTTTACACGGCACAGACCAAATACAGGGGGGACGACTTTTCTCCACGGTTGCCGTATTCAAGCCCTCCCCCCTTCGCGCCGACATGTTTTTGTTCCGGGTGGAAGAATGAACATGTTCAGAGTTTTTCGGGCGGCCGGCGGTGTAAAAACCCGTCCGTTGGAAAATCCGTGCAGTGGGGACCGCTGCACGGATTTTTCCATTAAAGTCCGTGTAAAAGGTTGACACGGTTTACGGACGGCTTTCAAATCCGAAAACCCGTCTGTAAATCCGGCTGAAAACCTGTGCCGTGGGGACGGGGCCTTACTCTCCACAGGTATGTCAGGTATTGTAGCTTACGTAATGAATGGGGTTGAGATGCAATAGCAGACGCAACCTGTGGACAGGTGTGGCGCTATTCCACGCACCTATCCCTGACAGGTGCAAAGTAACGCACCAACATTTTTGAGAACTACAGTAATAAAGGCTGTTGCCATGGTATATATATATATTTTTTTTTAGTTCATGATCACCATTCAAAACTGGGTGGGGAAACCAAGGAGCGCCTGTGCTTTTGTGTAAATTAGTGTTTTATATGGGAGAATATCACTGTACATTACAAATGTAAATGTTAATTTTGTAAGTAGAATAAATCTCTACTATGGTTAATTTTCACAAACGGTTCGCTCGGTTTCTGGCTTGATTTTTATTTTATTTTTTTTCTTTCTTGATCCATAAACAATTTATCATTGTAAATGGAGAATATCTGATATGTGTGAACTGTAGCCATAAAGTGAACTGTTGTAAAGTTTTATCCTTTATTACACAAGTGTCAAACTCGAGGGCCATGGGCCCAATCCACTCCGCCAGCTCATTTTATGTGGCCTAGGAGAGCTTTAGACACAACGGGATGGACAGGATTCGGGTGCAGAAGATCCGGCTGTCCCTGGAGGGTGCAGCCAGCGCTTGGCAGAGATGGTGGCGCCAATACAGGGAGTGGATACCATCTGGGATTTGCTGCTCCAGTCCGCACCTCTATAGTGCTCTGTTCGGAAATTCGGAGCTGGTGGCACAGCTATGACCGCTCTACCCAGGTACACTAGCCCCCCTTCCAATGGCCCTATAGTGCTGCTACGGCCCTCTGTGAAAAGGACTGTGAGGACCCTACTTTATTAGGTTTAAAAGAGCTCTCTATCACACAATTCATCAGGTTTCACTTAAAGGGGAACTCCACCTCCACAACACATTAAAGTGGAGTTGTCCTATCCCTGTCAAATTCTATGATGTGGTGTGTGGGGATGTCTTTAAAGGGAGGACAGAACAAGCTAGTGTCAGACCTGCTGTTTCCAGCGCTGTGCCCCTTATTCTGTAAGATGCTGTCGATTCAGAGTATTTAAAGAGAACCTGTCACATAGGTTATGCCCCCCTTGCTGAGGGCAGCACAAGCCAGTGTCAGACCTGCTGTTTCCAGCGCTGTGCCCCTTATTCTGTAAGATGCTGGAGTTTTAGAGCATTTACCCCTCAAATCTTATTCATGAGCAGGTGTTAGACCCGCCCACCAAAGTCTAGCCCCGCCCACCTGGCAGTTATTCACATGTTTCTACCTATTCAAAGTAATAGGTTTATAAGTTGAGGTGGGTGGGGCTAGCCTCAGGTAGGCGGGGTTTGAAAAAAAAAAAAGACTTTTCTGCAGATTTGAGCATTAAATACTCGAAAATTACAGAATAAGGGACACAGTGCTGGAAACAGCAGGTCTGACACTAGCCTGTGCTGTCCTCAGCAAGGGGGGCATAAACTATGTGACAGGTTCTCTTTAAACAGTGACAGCCACAAAGTGCTTGAAAAATGGAAAAAAAAAATGGCACCTCCTAAAATCATGTGAAATAAATGGTGCAGGAGCACTCAGACCTCTCTGCAATGCAAACACACAGAAACGAACCAGCAGCGCTGCAAAAGCAAAGAGACAAACACTGGAAATATGAATCCTTTTATTTGCTTTTCTGCTGGAAATTTGAGGTATTAGTGCAATTTTTTTAATCATAAATTTGAGGCCCCACCCACCAATAGCAAAGTGGCCTCAATTCAGATAGGGAACTACTCTAAGCAATTTTGCCGCTTTCGGTGCCTCCACTTTTTTCATGGCGTGAGGGTCAGAGCTATACCTCTTAAAGGAGTTATCTCACTACAGGGATTGCTGCTTTTTATGTTAAAAATCTTGCAAAAACAAGTCACTTTGTAATATGTGTCCATTAATAGTGTCCTACCTATTCCTAGATATCCCCTCTTCTATGGGCTGCATCAGCTCCTCAGGTTGCTATAGCTACAGACCTGTTCAATCTCTCCTGATAGGCTGCCAACACTGGTTGCTATAGCTACAGACCTGTTCAATCTCTCCTGATAGGCTGCCAGCACTGGTTGCTATAGCTAAAGACCTGCTTGATCTATCCTGATAGGCTGCCAGCGCTGGTTGCTATAGCTACAGACCTGTTCAATCTCTCCTGATAGGCTGCCAGCACTGGTTGCTATAGCTAAAGACCTGCTTGATCTATCCTGATAGGCTGCCAGCGCTGGTTGCTATAGCTACAGACCTGTTTGATCTCTCCAGATAGGCTGCCAGCACTGGTTGCTATAGCTACAGACCTGGCTTCTACTGCAGCCTAGTAGAAGACAGTAAACACGCCCCTGAATTCAAAATGAAACCAAGAAAACAGGACTGAGGTAAGATGAATCAATGTAGTAAGACAACCCCTTTAATAACCGCCCACTGTCTCCTGACGGCAGGCGGTGCACGTCTTCTGTCTGCAGCAACGCCAAAGGACATCACTGTCTACAGAGGGGGTTTGCGGCTCCCAGCCCCGCAACTGTGCTAGGAACGGAGCCCTAGATAACAGTCTCTAAACATCTGGGAGTGGAGGAAGCCCCTAATTCTCACTGTTTAACCCTATGATTGCCATGGTTCGCGACCACGGCATGATCGAAGGGGATTCCCCTAAACCATTGGGTCACGGATAATATCTATACAGTCAGCCCTGGGGACCTAGAGTTGCCTCAGGACTGTCTGCATAGTAAGCCTGCTGTCAGGTACGCTGTGTGTTGCCCTGACTGCAGCCTCTGTCATACTAATCCAAAGTCCAATGTATTCACATAAAGGAGTACTCAGGAATATGCTAATACATGACTGAGTGTAAAAAAAAGTGTACAAATAGTTATTCTTTAATGGGATAAAACTGAATTATTTTTTTTTAAAAAGTGTGAAAAAATATATTAATATAGTGCTTACATTACAAACAAACCCACCTAAACATATTAGGGATCCACATGACCATAATAACCTGTAGAATTAATCTAACAGGTAATTTAGTGTGAAATGTGAACGGTGTAAAAATTACGTTTAAAAAAAATAAATGCAGAAAAACACTTTTTATGTTCACAATGCAAAAAATGTTTTAACACAAATTATGCAGTAATTTATTTGTAAACATAAACTGCACTCCCCAAAAATTAGAACTTCTGCATAAAAAGAGTCCTCATACGACTGCGTGAGTGAAAAAAAAAAAAAAAAAGGTATGACTGTTGAAACGCAGGGAGGCGAAAACTACAAAATTTAGCAGTGTCATTAAAGGGGTGTTCTAGGAGTTAAGAAAGCTCATTGGTTTGTTGGGGAAGACCCAAAATATAGAAGATAAGACTCATACTTCTCTCCACAAGCTCTGCTTGGCAACCAGCAGAAAAGTCTGCCAAATGCTGTAGCGAGACAACCCCTTTAAACAACACCTGAGGGAATGGGTGGGGCGCATGAGCAAAGTCGAAGCATCAACTCCCCCATGCATAAAATCCAAAAATGGTCAGCACCTCCCGACGTTGGGAAATAAATGCCGCACGTCCACGCTGACGTGGCTGCAATGCAAACAGAGACAAATCGGCAGCTCTGCAGACGCCAAGAGACAAGCACTGAATACATGAATTCTTTCAAAGCGCATTGAGAGAGGTGAGAGGATTTAGGGCAGGCATCCTCAAACTGTGGCCCTCCAGCTGTTGAGAAACTACAACTCCCATCATGCCTACTGTTATAGATTATACAAATGCATGATGGGAGTTGTAGTTTCCCAACAGCTGGAGGGCCGCCGTTTGAAGATGCCCGATATAGGGTATGTTCACACGGCGTATAGTACGCGTTGCAATGCGCTGGGTGTTTTGGAAGCACAAGCTGATCAGTGTGTACTTCCAAAGCACAGAGGGGGCGCAACCCCAGCCGGACCCATTTACATGCATTGTCAGCGGCGTGTAAGCCCCGCGAACAATTCACATGTCACTTCTCTCCCTGGCGTACAATACGATCGTATTGTACGTGCGGGGAGACGACGTGTAATTCATTTATGCGCCGCGTATACATCGAAAATACGTGCCGCAATTATGCCATGTGAACACACCCTTAGAGTAGGTCCCCAGCTGCACTGAGGCCACCTTAGGCTATGTTCACATGGCTTAAAATTGGACGTATTTCAGTCCGTAATTACTCGCCAGAGTGCGCAAATTACGGCTGGAATCCGTCCCAGTCATTACGGTAATGCACAGCTCTCATAGAGAACTATGGATTACGTCTCCTCTCCCTGCTCGGCGAATCCGCCGCGGGGTGAGATAAGTGACATGTGAATTACTAGAGGCGTATACGCGCTGCTCGTAATGCAAGTCAATGGGCCAGCGAAGTGCCGGCCCCCCGCTCCCGCCCCCGTCCACACGGCGTAATTGCGGGGCGTAACTACGCCCTGCAAATAAGCCATGTGAACATAGCCTTACTGTTGGTGGATGGACCCTCACATTTTTGATCAAAAACGTGCATTAAGAGCCTCAGACTTTCATTTGACATAAAGCAGAAAGTTCATATAGTCTGTGTTTGTCTCTTGGCGTTCGCGGAGCTGCTGTTCCGTTTTTGTGTGTTAATTCTTGCAAATTGTCTTAGAGGTGATTCACACGCTGCAGGCTTGGTTCACACTGTTGCCCCTCCTACATGTCACATCTCTTTTGATCGGCTCCTCCTCCCATCCATAAATCATAATTGTCACTTAAAAAATAAAATTCTAATAATTACCTCAAATTCCCCCAGTGGTAATTACAATTTATGGATTGCAGGAGGAGTCTGTAAAAAAAACTCCCCAAAAAAACAGGTGTGGCCTAGAAACGGGGGCAGGGCCTAGAAAAGGGGCAGAGCTTGTAAACAAAAATTCTGCTGGTTATTTCCTAAATTGCCCCTTTTCTAGGACACACCTCTTTTGACAGGCCCTTCCTTCCATCCCTAAATCATAAATGTCACTTAAAATGAAACATGTAACCAATATACAGCGGGGGCTCCCCTTGTGCCGGACATTGCCTGGAAAATCCCACATTACGCAGCAGTGATTGGAAGCCTCTAAAGTACATGGACTCATCCAGACTAATCTCAAGATCTATAGCTGCACCTATGTACAGCGCTTCACCTACTGCATCGTTGCTCAAAGAGGATAATGGTTTTGCAGCAACAGCTATAGAGCCATAGTATTGGGAAGGCTGAATCCCCCTCCTTCCGTTGTGAATTTTTGTAATATATATAGCTGGCAGGTTCTCTTGTGTAAGCGAAGAAGAAACAAGCTGCTATGATGTCTCCCATACACTGCACACACAGGAGGTGGGATCCTGCCCCCTATACCAGCATAGGGGGCATTATAGATCAATGCTGAGCTAGTGGGTGGAGGCGAGCTGCTATTATGTCTCCCATACACTGCACACACAGGAGGTGGGATCCTGCCCTCTATACCAGCATAGGGGGCATTATAGATCAATGCTGAGCTAGTGGGTGGAGGCGAGCTGCTATTATGTCTCCCATACACTGCACACACAGGAGTGGAGATCCTGCTTCCTATGTCTCTATAGGAGAAGAGCGGCTATGATGTCTCCCATACACTGCACACCCAGAAAAGGAGATCCTGCCCCCTCTATCTCTTTCAGCGGCAGAACCTAGGCTTGCAGACATAGCAGCTGCCATGGGGCCCGCAACCTTAAAGGGGTTGTCTCACTACATTGAATCAACTTACCTCAGTCCTTTTTTCTTGGTTTCATTTTGAATGCAGGGGCATGTTTACTGTCCTCTACTAGGCTGCAGTAGAAGCCAGGTCTGTAGCTATAGCAACCAGTGCTGGCAGCCTATCAGGAGAGAACAAACAGGTCTGTAGCTATAGCAACCAGTGCTGGCAGCCTGTCATTAGAGAGAACAGGTCTGTAGCTATAGTAACCAGTGTTGGCAGCCTATCAGGAGAGAACAGGTCTGTAGCTATAGAAACCAGTGCTGGTAGCCTACCATGAGAGATCGAACAGGTCTGTAACTATAGTGACCAGCACTGGGAGCCTATCAGGAGATCGCACAGGTCTGTAGCTATAGCAACCAGTGCTGGCAGCCTATCAGGAGAGAACAGGTCTGTAGCTATAGAAACCAGTCCTGGTAGCCTACCATGAGAGATCGAACAGGTCTGTAGCTATAGCGACCTGAGGAGCTGATGCAGCCCATACAAGAGGGGATATCTAGGAATAGGTAGGACACTGTTAATGGACACATATTGCAAAGTGATTTGTTTTTGCGAGATCTGTAACACAAAAAGCAGCAATCCCTGTAGTGAGACAACCCCTTTAATGAATCCAGGCCCTGGGGCAGCTGCTACCATATCTGCTCCCCCGGCAGTTCCGCTCTTGGGCCCGCCAGCAATGAACGTAACAGTATATATAAATATACTACACCCTATATCTCTATAACAGCATGAGAGACATTATAGAGCAGTACTGAGCTAGTGGGTGCAGGTGATCTGCTATGATGTCTCCCATACACTGCACACACAGGAGATTAGATCCTACCCCCTATATCTCTCTCAGAGACTAGCTGCTATGATGTCTCCCATACACTGCACACACAGGAGAGGAGAACCTACCCTCTAAGGCTCTATCGGAAACTAGCTGCTATGATGTCTCCCATACGCTGCACACACAGGAGAGGAGATCCTGCTCTGTTATATCACTATTATCAGCAGCATGGAGGACATTATAGAGCAGTGCTGAGCAGTGTAAGGGCGCGTTCACACGGCACAGGACAAATACCGGCCGGTTTCCTGGACGGTATTTGTCCTGTTTTGCGGCCGTCCTCACGGCCGCGGGGAGATGGCTTTTCTCCGCGATGAGCGGAGAACAGCCCTCCCCCCTCCCGGTGTGCAGCACAGCTTCCGTCGGGGGGGGCCGGGCCGAAGGCTGGGGTCACCCACGGTTTTTTTGACACATACTATGTAGCAGTATTTAGAACCTGGAATAGATCCGAAACGCAGAAGAGGTACAAGGCTTCCCATTATAGTTTTTCTCTGTGTAAGCTCCGCTCCTGGTTTTGGCTTACAAATACTGCTGTAAAATACACATCAGAAAAAGTGTGAACCCAGCCACCTGGGTCTTGTGAATCCAGCACTGCTTTCTTACTACCTTTACTTGACCTTTTTGCAGCTTCCTTCTCCTCCCCCTCCCCTCTCCATAGACTACTGTGGAGAGAACATATAACCTGATACTACAGTGAGCTGACCTTTTTACAGCTTCCTTCTCCTCCCCCTCCCCTCTCCATAGACTACTGTGGAGAGAACATATAACCTGATACTTCAGTGAGCTGACCTTTTTACAGCTTCCTTCTCCTTCCCCTCCCCTCTCCATAGACTACTGTGGAGAGAAAATGTAACCTGATACTTCAGTGAGCTGACCTTTTTGCCATTTTCTTCTCCTCCCCCTTCTCTCTCTATAGACTACTGTGGAGAGAACATATATCCTGATACTTTAGTGAGCTGACCTTTTTACAGCTTCCTTCTCCTCCCCCTCCCCTCTCCATAGACTAATGTGGAGGAAACATATAAACTGATACTTCAGTGAGCTGACCTTTTTGCAGCTTCCTTCTCCTCCCCCTTCCTTCTCCATAGACTACTATGGAGGGAACATATAACCTGATACTTTAGTGAGCTGACCTTTTTGCAGCTTCCTTCTCCCTCCCTTCCCCTCTCCATAGACTACCATGGAGGAAACATATAACCTTATACTTCAGTGAGCTGACCTATTTGCAGCTTCCTTCTCCTCCCCCTCCCCTCTCCATAGACTACTTTGGGGAACATATAACCTGATACTTCAGTGAGCTGATGTAAATGATGAGTTTAGAAGGGAGAGAAAAGGAGCCTGAAAAGTGGAGAAAGAGTAATTTTTTTCCTATAATGTATATTACAGAATTTCTTAGAATCACCTGCACTACTGATTTAGGCCGCGTTAGTTGCCATTTCAAGGGATTTTGCCACAAACATGATTCCAAAATAATCCACTTGTCAATTTCAACCTGTTACAGAATTTGCACTGTTGGCTATCCATGCTGTGAGCTGGCCCGGAGCCTGTCCACATCTTGCTTTGCAATGGTCACACATGTAAAGATGCTATAGGGATCCTCTTTCTTCTGCATCCTGAACTTGAAGCCCAGAGGACAGACTGAGCATGCCCAATACATGAAAACCGAATGGGGATGACTGTACCCGTGTCTGCCCACGCCACTGCAATGGATGGCACTGTATCCTGCACAGCCGCCCTGCAGTGTGAGCGTGCACTGCGGATCCGCCCCTCCTCACTTCTGGGCTCTTGTCCCAATGCAGGAGAGACTCTCGGTGTAAGTGAATGGAGCACGAGCCGGTCCTGGATGACATAAAGATCGCTTTATTGTTCTCTGGACAGGGGTAGAGAAGATTAGACTAGATCACAAGGTCAATACATGGAAAGATAGAATCAGCAGAGTGGATTAATCACACTTTACCATAACTACTGCTTATCTGCACATAGTCTCATTACAAATAACAGGTAATGACATAAAGATCGCTTTATTGTTCTCTGGACAGGGGTAGATAAGATTAGACTAGATCACAAGGGCAATACATGGAAATATAGAGTCAGCAGAGTGGATTAAACACACTTTACCAAAGCTACTGCTTATCTGAATGTAGTCTCAGTACAAATAATAGGTAATGAGATAAGGATCTCTCTATTGTTCTCCGGATAGGAGCAGATAAGATTGGACTAGACCACAAGGACAATACATGGAAAGATAGAATCAGCAGAGTGGATTAATTATACTTTACAGTAGCTGCTGCTCATCTGCACATAGTCTCAGTGAAAATAGTAGGTAATGACATAAGGATCACTTTATTGTTCTCTGGACAGGGGTAGATAAGATTGGACTAGACCATAAGGACGATACATTGAAAGATAGAATCAGCAGAGTGGATTAATCACACTTTACTGTTGATGCTTCTTATTTCTATGTAGTCACAGTACAAATAGTAGGAAATGACATAAGGATCGCTCTATTGCTCTCTGGACAGGGGTTCATAAGATTAGACTAGAACAAAAAGGCAATGAAAAGGGCAATACATGTAAAGATAGAATCAGCAGAGTGGATTAATCACACTTCACTGCAGCTGCTGCTTATCTGCACGTAGTCTCAGTACAAATAGTAGGTAATGTCATAAAGTTAACTCTATTGTTCTCTGGATAGGGGTGGAAATTAGACTCGATTAGTCAATGGAGCTGAGGAGCAATAACCCACCCACCTGTGGCCAGATGAGGTGCTGTTTTCAAAATCAAATCAGATTTTTGTGCAAAGATACCTGAAATATTTCTAGAACCTGATTTATTTCTATTGGAAAGTGTCCCCTCCAGACTTTGAGTGAAAACTATGATCTCTCCTCTTCCTATGGTCGCTTTCACACAGTGCGTTTTTGGTGCGTTTTTTATTTTATATCAGAAATGCACAGAATTAAACTGCCTTGATTGCTAGGCAGTTCTGCAAAAAAATAGCAATAGATGTAGTTTTATGCTGTGTATTCCTGCAAAAACGCACTGTGTGAAGGTTTCCTAAATCAATTTAAAAAAAAAATAAAATCGCCTGAGAAACGCAGTGCCTTAAAAACGCACTGTGTGAAAGCTTCCTAATGCAATGGAAAAAGAAAAAAAAAAATCGCCTGAGAAACGCAGTGCCTTAAAAACGCACTGTGTGAAAGCTTCCTAATGCAATGTAAAAAAAAAATAAAATAAAAAAATCGCCTGAGAAACGCAGTGCCTTAAAAACGCACTGTGTGAAAGCTTCCTAATGCAATGTAAAAATTTTTTTAAAGAAAATCGCCTGAGAAACGCAGTGCCTCAAAAACGCACTGTGTGAAAGCTTCCTAAAGCAATGGAAAAAGAAAAACGCAGTGCCTCTCACAAACAGGAATAAACAACAGCCTCTGCTCTTCCTGATGTAAGAAACGCCTAAAGAATCCGCGCACACGGCAGGCAGCAGTGTAACCCACCAACACAATGGCGCCTCCCTCTACGAGCGACGTACGTGGGTGTCACGTGGGGCGACGTCAGACACGTCAGGTAAGCCTCAGGGCGGAGGTTGGCTGTCGCCTGTTGCTCCTCCTCCATAATTGTCTCCGCCGCTCGCTCGTCCGCGATACCTATAGCTATCGGGAGCGGGGAAGCTGCGACGTTACCGGCTCCGTCTCCGCTTTCCCCAGACACCGGTCACTGGCGGGAGAGAGACTGAGGAGGGGCGGACTGTTAGGTGTGGGCGGGGTTTGCGCACGGTGACCGCCTCTCCAGCGATGTCGTCACGGGGAGGCGGTTGAGAGCGGTTTTGTGGCCCCTCCCCCGCGCAGCGCTCGCGCCGCCTCTCGCCTGATATAAGCCTATAATATCCCCCCGGGCCCTGGACTCTCCCGTAAGACTCTTCTTCTTGCTTCCTCCAGCCCTTCTTGGTTCCTATTATTCCTGTGCAGAAGGTTTTCATAGCGTCTTGAGCTTCCTGGATGCTGTTTGCTGCTTTCGTGAGCTCAGCTATGTCTGCCCTTCCCATACAGTCGGAGGCCTTACTGTCAGTCCTCATCTCTTGATTTTTTTTGGGGGGGGGGGTCTTATAATTGACGGCAAAGGTCAATCACCATGTTCGGGCCGACTCCTCCTACTTCTAGCCGCCCCGCCGTATCTTCGGATGCCGGCGAGGGTGCGGCTACCGTGCAAACCACCGAATTTACCGCCGCCGACCTAAACATAGTTGAGTTGACCGAAATCGAATACACCCAACTGCAGCAGCTCCTCTGTTCACACATAGACCCCCAAAATAATGATGGGGACCTGGAGACCAGGATGGGCACCGCCTTCTTTCCCTCCAATACTCTGGCCAATACTCCTCATTATCAGTCTACGACCAGTGGCGCTGGGGGCCAAAATGTCTGCCCGATTATATGCCAGTCGGTGGTGTCCAGCGAGAATAACATAGTGCAGGCTCCCCAAACCTTAGGACATGTGGACTTTCAGGAACTGAGGATGATGATGCTGAGTGAGGCCAGTTTAGCTCTCCCTGGTGGTGGCACGGATGAAAAACACGTAGGCGGTGACTCCTCGGGGGCGGTTCCAATGCGATTGAGAGCAGCTGGGGATGTCATTGGGCTTAATAAGGAAAATGAAAGTTTGGGTCAAATGTCTGAACCCCGAGCAAAGTCTACGGTTCGTGTGCGCTTAGAGGACAGATTTAACAGTTTACCGACAGACGTACCCCGATGCACGGAGGTGCCGGAGGCCGGCGTCGCCCCCAACAAGTGTGTATTCTATGGATTCCTTTTTTTTTTGTGGTTGTCACCAGTTTAACCCTGATCATTCTGGGTTGTAGCTAAATTGGGGTTTTCTATGGGCATTGAGCCCTATTGTCATACCAGGAGGCTGAGATATGGGGTGCTGAGATACGGGGTGCTGTCTGGTGGGGTCCTAAATAGATAAGCTGGAGCTGCCAGTAGGATGCATGTAGTACTTATAAATTCCCTGAGGAGCTGCCAGTTTAGCAGGTAATAAGATTCGTTGGGGCCCATGTGAAGCTTTGTGAAGGACTTCTGAACACCAAAACCCTATGACAACACTGCTAGAGCACAGGGGTGGGAGTGTTGTCATAGGAAAAGCAAGGGTAGATGAGGGCAGGGAGGTAGATGATCATGCCTTAGGGCAGAGGGGTAGATGATGATCCCTTAGGGCAGGGGGTAGATGATGATCCCTTAGGGCAGGGGGGTAGATGATGATCCCTTAGAGCAGGGGGGTAGATGATGATCCCTTAGGGCAGGGGGGTAGATGAGAATCCCTTAGGGCAGGGGGTAGATGATGGTCCCTTAGGGCAGGGGGGTAGATGATGATCCCTTAGAGCAGGGGGGTAGATGATGATCACTTAGAGCAGGGGGGTAGATGATGATCCCTTAGGACAGGGGGGTAGATGAGAATCCCTTAGGGCAGGGGGTAGATGATGATTCCTTAGGGTACGGGGGTAAATGATGATCTCTTAGGACAGGGGGGTAGATGATGATCCCTTAGGGCAGGGGGTAGATGATGATCCCTTAGGGCAGAGGGGTAGATGATGATCCCTTAGGGCAGAGGGGTAGATGATGATCCCTTAGGGCAGGGGGTAGATGATGATCCCTTAGGGCAGAGGGGTAGATGAGAATCCCTTAGGGCAGGGAGATGATGATCCCTTAGGACAGGGGGGTAGATGATGATTCCTTTTAGGGAGGGGTAAATTTGATCCTTGGGGCAGGGGGGGTAATAGAACCCCTTGGGGCGGGGGGGAGATGATGTTTCCTTGGGACGGGGGGTTGATGTCTTTAGGGGGGGTAGATGATGATCCCTTAGGGCAGGGGGTAGATTTTGATCCCTTAGGGCTGTGGGTTAGATGATGATCCCTTGGGGAAGGGGGAGTGTATCCCTTAGGCGGGGGGTAGATGATCACTTAGGGCAGGGGGTAGATGATGATCCCTTAGGGCAGGGGGGTAGATGATGATCCCTTAGGGCAGGGGGTAATAAAAATCCCTTGGGCAGGGGGGGCGGGGGGGGTAGGTGTGTCCCTTAGGGCAGGGGGTAGATGTGATCCCTTTGGGGCAGGGGGGTAGTGATGACATTTTGGCAGGGGGAAATAATGACCCTAAGCGGGGGGGAGATGATGATCCTAGGGCGGGGGGGTGGGAAATGATCCCTTAGGCAGGGGGGTAGAGGATGATCCCTTAGGGCAGGGGGTAAATGTGATCCCTTTAGGGCAGGGGGGTAGATAAACATTTGGGAAGGGGAAAAATGTTGGGGGGGGAAGATTCCCTTAGGGCGGGGGGGAAATGATACCCTTGGGGCAAGGGGTAATGATGACCCTTGGGGCGGGGGTAATGATGATCCTTAGAGCAGGGGGATGATGAGATCCCTTGGGGAAGGGGGAAATGATGATCCCTTAGGCAGGGGGTGGGTGATGACCCCTTTAGGGGCAGGGGGGGGTAGATGATGACCCTTTTTGGGCAGGTGAAATGATGTCCCTTAGGCAGGGGGAAAGTGTTTTTCCTTGGGACAGGGGTAGTATGTCCCTTAAGCGGGGGGGTTGAAAAGACCCTTAGGGCGGGGGGGTAGAGATGTCCCTTAGGGCGGGGGTAAATGATGACCCCTTTAACAGGGGGGTTATGATGATCCCTGGGCAGGGGGTAGATGGAAAAACCCTTTAGGAGGGGGGTAATGAGACCCCTTGGGCGGGGGGAAATTGATGATCCCTAGGCAGGGGGAGATTAAAATTCCCTTAGGGCCGGGGGGAGATGAGCCCCTTAGAGCAGGGGGTAGATGATGTTCCCTTAGAGCAGGGGGGGTAGATGTGATCCCTTGGGGGAGGGGGGGGGGGTAATGAGTCCCTTAGGGCAGGGGGGGGGGGGGAAATGGAATCCCTTGGACGGGGGGGTAGATGAGATCCTTAGGCGGGGGGGTAGATGAAACCTTGGGGAGGGGGGATGATGATCCTTGGGGGAAAGGGGTAGATGATGACCCTTAGGGAAGGGAATATGATCCCTTAGGGCGGGGGGGTAGAGATGATCCTTAGAGCAGGGGGTAGTTGAGATCCCAAACGGGGGGGTAGATTATCCTTAGGGCAGGGGAGTTTATGCACTTAGGGCAGGGGGTAAGGACCTTAGGGAAGGGGTAATGATAAACCTTGGGTCAGGGGGAATGATATCCTTGGGGCGGGGGGAAGTTCCCTTAGGAGGGGGTAATGATGATCACTTAGGAGGGGGTAGTAAATCCCTTAGGGGGGGGGGGGTAGATGATACCCTTAGAGAGGGGGGGGTTTTACAAAAAGGGGGATGACCCTGGGAAGGGGGTAAGAAAAACCCTTGGGGACAGGGGGGTAATGAGACCCCTTTAGGGAGGGGGGTAGATAGACCCCCTTAAAGGGAGGGGGAGATGATTTCCCTTAGGGAGGGGGTAGTGATGACCCTTAGGGAAGGGGGGAGATAAAACCCCTTGGGGCGGGGTAGTGAGATCCTTGGACGGGGGGTAATGAAAACCCCTTGGGACAGGGGTAGATGAAACCCTTAGGGCAGGGGGGGTAATATTTTTTCCTTTTGAGCAGGGGGATATACCTTAGGACGGGGATAGATAAAGACCCCTTTTGGGCAGAGGGGTAGATGAGACCCTTAAAGGCAGGGGTAATGATGTCATGAAACCCTTAGGCGGGGGGGTTAGATTGATCCTTTAAACAGGGGTAAATGATGATCCTTAGGACAGGGGGTAGATTTTGGTCCCTTAGAAGGGGGAGTAGATGATGATCCCTTAGTGGAGGGGGATCAAACTAATTTTCACTGAAGCCCACTTTAGCATTCTGGTTGCCCTCAAAAGGCTGTTGGAGGGTGGCTGGGGCCAGGGTTGGGGCTGTCGCAGCTGTGACACCACCTGTGAGTTACTGAACAGAGCGGCGTGCGGGTGAGCGGCAGAGCTCCAAATCTAAGATAGGGCCAACTCCCTGTGCTGGTGCCACCGCCTCCAAGGAGACTGGAGAGCCGCTCCTTTAGCATCTGGACATTGTCCCTCCCTGCTCGCTGTGTCTAAGCTGTCAAGGGCCACGTGAACTGACGGCTGGGCCGTATTTGCCCAATGGGCCTTGAGTTTGACCCGTGCTCCTTCCGGCCTCCCAGTGACACCAGTGTAGCTGCGTTGTCTCCTATCACCACAGGCGGCTGCTGTTTCCCCGTTTCAGACTTTCTACTGCAGCTCGGCTCCTTCAGATTGGCTGCTGAGTTTAGGCACGAGCTCACCAGGGCTCCTATCCACTGCAGTTGTAATGTAGATGCATGCTGTTTTTGCAGGATTTACTTCCATGACAGCTGATACATGAAATTGTTCTTGTCCCCCTTTACATCGCAGCTTGGTGACCCTCATCCGCCACCCGTCACAGCTCATAGGACCCCAGCCTCCGGCCAAGTGCACCCCTATGGTGAAAAAGAAAGCCGCCCAGTCCTCACATCAGTTGGTTTACTCCAGCATCAACCTGCAGGACACGAATCCGGCTGGGAACGCTGCTCCCTCCCTGGCACAGGTGATCCCCAGTCCCCGGCAGTGCCCTGTAAAGCCGCCAAGCTGTGCACTGACTTCATGCTATTTTGCAGGCTGGTTCCTCTCTGAACTGTGGAGCATCCTGCCCCCTGCTAGAGGCGGCCAAGAACCAGGAGATCTCTCTGTGCCGAGGATTTTCCTTCTGTTATCAGCAGGACGTTGACTCCGCAAAGCAGAACGCGGGGCCCCGGTGCAAACTGTGTCCGGAGGAGGTGTTGATTAAAGTGGATGGTGAGATGGTTGAGCAGTCGCCAAATACAACCTTTCCCTGGTGCAACAGGTGCATCGGATCATCTGCAACCAGGGCAAGGCCTGGGCAAATAGGGCAAGTGGTCCATCCCCTCCCTCCATCCCAATCTGACTATCGCCCCCTGCGGCTGCGCCTCCCTAAACACACTTCGGCCACCCTGTTTTGGAGCTGCGGTATAGATAACGCATTGTCTGTATTCTGTGGCTCAGTAGGATTCCGGCATGTCTGTAATTTTTTGCAGCGCCATAATCTGAGATCAATAATTCATTTATCTTTCCCTCCTTTGGTACAAGGGCTCTTTATTTTTTTGCAGACTGAAGCGCGGTTTTCATTGGTACCATTGTCAAATACCTGTGACTTTTGGATCAATTTTTGGGGGAGGCAAAGTGACCACAAAAAAAATGCAGTGGTGGCGGCGGGTGTTTTGGTGCGGGATATATGATGTTATATATTAAACCCTTCATGAATTTGGACGTTCCTGAATGTTCAAATGCCGTCAAGGGTGTATGATGTATGTTCATTGAAGCCGTCACCAGCCGCTAACAGAAGGGAACGGAGCCGACTCTGATCCCTGCTGTTAAAGGTTTGTCTCACTACAGGGATTGCTGCTTTTTATGTTAAAGATCTTGCAAAAACAAGTCACTTTACAATATGTGTCTATTAACAGTGTCCTACCTATTCCTAGATATCCCCTCTTGTATGGGCTGCACCAGCTCCTCAGGTTGCCATAGCAACAGACCTGTTCAATCTCTTCTGATAGACTGCCAATGCTGGTCGCTATAGCTACAGACCTGTTCAGTCTCTCCTGATAGGCTGCCAGCACTGATCGCTATAGCTACAGACCTGTTCAATCTCTCATGATAGGCTGCCAGCAGTGGTCGCTATAGTTACAGAACTGTTCAATCTCTCCTGAGGCTGCCAGCACTGGTTACTATAGCTACAGACCTGTTCGATCTCTCCTGATAGGCTGCCAGTGCTGGTCGCTATAGCTACAGACCTGTTTGATCTCTCCTGATTGGCTGTCAGTGCATGTCGCTATAGCTACAGACCTGTTTGATCTCTCATGATAGGCTGCCAGCACTGGGGGTCTCCTATAGCTTACAGACAGCCTGTTTCGAATGTCTTCCGTGTAATTTTAGGCTGCCAGCACTGGTCGCTATAGCTACAGACCTGTTCGATGTCTCCTGATAGCTGCAGACCTGGTGTCCTCAGCAGCTCATCACTGCAGGCCAGTAGTAGCCAGTAAAGCCGGTAAAGACTGAATTCAACTGAGAAAATAGGACTGAGGTAAGATGAATAGGTGTAGTGAGACAACCCCTTTAACCCGGCTTTTAGACACCTCCCTAGGATTGCAAATCCCCTCGTTCTTGGGCCGTAATCAGGGGGGGTGATAATCGGTCTCATGCAGGCTTCCATAGCTCCCATGTATGCCATAGGTATGCTGCAGCTGCCATGTATGTACACCTGGTATAAGCTGCTATGGATATACCGTAGCTGCCATATATAGGATACCGGTATTTGCTCTATGCCAGAGTGAGTAATGGGCCCTTACTAGTAAAACAAATTTAAAAATGTAAATATTAAAATGTTTACAAAATCACCCCCTTTTGCCATTTTACAAATAAAAAAGTTTCAAATAATTGGTATCGCCGCGTTCGGAGAAGTCCGATCTATTAAAATGTAGCATCATTTATCCTCTACACTGAACACCATAGAAGAAAAAATTCCTAACGCCAAAATTGTGGGTTTTTTTTGTCTTTTCATATCCCCAAACATTGTAAATAAACATTGATCAAAAAGTTGCCTGTATCTCAAAATGGTACCAATAAAAAGTGCACTTCAGCCCGCAAAAAAATGAGGTCCATAGGTGGAAATACGAAAAAAAAAAAGATTGGTCACAGGAAATGGAATTTCAGCAAAAATTAAAAAAATTAAAAAGTTGTTTTTATAACAGTACTGAAACATAATGAAACCTCTAGAAATTTGTTATCGGCAGAATTCATGTTGATCTGCAGAATACAGGTGACACATCATCTATACCAAAGAGTGGTCTCCATAAAAACCAACCCCCCCCCCCCAAAAAAAAATGGCGCAGTTGCTTTTTTTTCATGT
The DNA here is from genome assembly GCA_025379985.1 of Phyllomedusa bahiana. Taxonomy (NCBI): domain Eukaryota; kingdom Metazoa; phylum Chordata; class Amphibia; order Anura; family Hylidae; genus Phyllomedusa; species Phyllomedusa bahiana. The sequence continues at coordinate 163,966 of JAODAL010001088.1, read as the reverse complement.
TCCAACACACACTGAATTTTTGGGGGTTTTTCCCAGTGCGTTGTATGCTATGGTCACTGTCACCATTAGAAAGTATATTGTATCCTGTAAAAAACAAGCCCGTATATGGTCTATGTAGATGGGGAAAAAAAATAAAGTTATGGCTCTTGAAAGGTGGGGAGAGGAAAATGAAAACGAAAAATTGGAAAATGGCGGCAACCTTAAGGGGTTAATAGATCAGGCTTTTAAAGATGTGGAGATACCAACTAGGTTTCATTTATTTATTGTATTTTTTTTGCATTTTGTTTTAGGTACTGAGTATGTTTAAAAACATTCCCTTTTACCTTTTTTAAAATTTTATATATATATATATATATATATATATATATATATAATATATATATAATATATATATATATAATATATATATATATATATATATATATACATATAATATATATTATATATATATAAACTTTTAACATTTTTTTGTTACTTGCAATTTAAAGAGGTCGTCTCACTACATTGATTCCTCTTACCTTAGTCCTGTTTTCTTGATTTCATTTTGAATTCAGGGAGTGTTTACTGGCTTCTACTAGGCTGCAGTAGAAGCCAGGTCTGTAGCTATAGCAGCCAGTGCTGGCAGCCTATCATAAGAGATTGAACAGGTCTTTAGCTATAGCAACCAGTGCTGGCAGCCTATCATAAGAGATTGAACAGGTCTTGAGCTATAGCAACCCGTGCTGGCGGCCTATCAAGAGGGATTGAACAGGGCTGTAGCTATAGCGACCAGTGCTGGCAGCCTATCAGGATAGATCAAACAGGGCTGTAGCTATAGCGACCAGTGCTGGCAGCCTATCAGGAGAGATTGAACAGGTCTGTAGCTATACAGCGGCACCTGAGATTGTTGAAATATGATGCAGCCCATACAAGAGGGGATATCTAGGAATAGGTAGGACACTGATAATGGACATATATTGCAAAGTGACTTGTTTTTGAAAGATCTTGAACATAAAAAGCAGCGATCCCTGTAGTGGGACAACCCCTTTAAGTCCTTCTAGGTTACTTGAGAACTAAGGGGCGAGAACACTTGAACACTATTCTGCAATACTAATATAGAGCAGAACAGTTAGCAGTGCAGCTCTTCTATTACACCGGCCCTTGGTAGGGTGTAACAGGACAGTAAGGTGGTAGGTCTGGGGGCCTTTATTAGGTTCCCGGCTGCCATGGTTGCCGGTTGGCATCCTGCAATTGTTTTGTAGGGGAGTCGATCAGAGGTGGAAGGGGGCGTCCCCCGTCTGGGATAAGCGCCTAGACACTGTAGTCACCTTGGCCGAATACAACCTATGCCGGGTGCAACAGGTGCATCGGATCATCTGCAACCAGGGCAGGGACAAGGGATTTTGGTACCCTGTGCAAATATGGCAGCTGGCACCATCAACCCCCTGATCTGATGAACAGCAGCTACAGCTGCGTTCTCCCCAACTAGGTGGATTGGGAAAAAACCCACAATTCCACCGGGTTGTAGATGATGCGTGGTCTGTATTCTGCGGCTCAGTATGATTCTGATTTTTTTCATTTGCTTTGCAGCACCATAACCTGCGACCAATAACCATTGTACTTTTCCCTCTACTGACTTGTACGAGGGCGCTTTGTCTTTTTGCGGACTGAAGCGCTGCTTTCATTGTTACTGTTTTCAGATACCTGTGACTTCTAGATCAATTTTTATAACAATTTTTTGGGAGGCAAAGCGACCACAAACAATGGGTAGTGGCGCCGGGTATTTTTTTCATGGTGTTCGCTATGCGGGATATATGCTGGTATATATTAATAGATTGGACTTTTTACAGATGCAGAGCTGCCGATTATGTTTACATTTTTTATTTTTTTTATTAGTAAAGGGGAGGGTAGTTTTTTTTTTATAGACTTTTAAACACTTGAATAGTATTCTGCAATGGTAATATATAGCAGAACAGTGTGCAGCTACAGCTCTCCTATTATACTGGCCTCTGGCAGGATATAATAGGAGCAGTAAGGTGGTAGGCCTGGCGGCCCTCATTAGGCTCCTGGCTGCCATGGCTGTCGGTTGGCATCCTGCAATTGTTTTGTGGGGGAGCTGATTGGAGGTGGATGGAGGCGCCCCCGTCTTGGATAAGCACCTGGACACTGTAGTCACGTTGACGATGACATCTGTGTAGTTTCATGGCCAGGATCAGAGTAATTTCCATACCCCCTTCCTGACAGGCCCTAAGTGGTCACCCACCCCCGTACCTGTCTGCAGTCCTTTGGATGTTTTGTGGTTGCCAGTCCTTGTGTCATTCGCCCTTCATTATGGAGGACCCCCCACTTCGGGCTTGTAAAGCCACAAATGAAGCAGCCACCAAAAGAGCTCCAACTCCACACCAATACACCTATGCAAGGAGCCAAGTGCATGGTCTGCTCTTCCCAAGAACCCATAGTGCTATGCTGTCTCTGCGCTATGCATGCCCTTGTTTTAGGAAGATATGCGCCTCCATAACTCCAGACGGAGGCCGGACTTGCCCCTTGAGCTCAGATTTTCTCACTGTGTTAATTTTGGCAATGCCGGACACTTTTACAGATCCGTTGTGGAAGAGATCAGCAAAGAAGAGGAGCCGCAGCCGCCCACGCCAAGCAGACACCAACATGGAGCGGAGGGTCCTGAGCGACATCAGCAACACGTGCCAGGGGTCGTCCTGGGCACCTGCACAGGGTAACACTGCAAACCCGGCATCTGACAGCAAGCAGGACGGCATGTCCCAACGCAGGGAGCGGCACAACCGTATGGAGAGGGACCGCAGGTGAGACCGTTGGATATGACGTATAGAACGCATTGTTACGTACCACGCAGTGTTGGGAACGGTGTACAGCTATAGGCGTATAGAGATAGCAGTGGCATCAAGGGCTCTGGTGTCCTCAGGGGCCCATATGCTCTTCTGTCTCAGTCAGAACGAAGGGTAGAGGGAAACGTGTCAGGGAGGCTAGTCGTGATCTGGAGCACCCCAACAAATTTGCAAGACTGGCGGATGAGGGGGATGTCAGCTCAGAAATAGCGCTGCTGCAGTAAGAATATACCCCCGTCTGCTCCAGTATGGGGGGGAATAGGAGTGCAGGGCAGGCTAGACAGGTGCTAGTAGTTGGGGACTCCATTATTAGGGGAACAGACTGCGTAATCTTAGAGTCGTCTTAACAGAATTATGGGCCTCTGGGCAAAGCACTTCAGTGGGCCCTGCACAAACTCATAACATCACACTTGGCCATACCTCTAGCCCCCCCCCTCCAAGCACACCTATATTATCACGCCACTTATGTCTGGATGCTGGCAGCCTACAAGACTATTTGGCAGGGCAGGGAGCCTTTGGCTCCCTTTCCACCATGTTTTTTAACTGTTTGCACATCCTAAAAACACATAAACAGTTAAATCAGCAAAGCCAACCATGGGATCCAGGGTACGTTTCTTGTAGTGCTGGGACAAACATACACCACCTGGGGCCCCTTATACTTGTGGGACCCCCGGGCAACTGCCTATGTGCCCAATGGAAAAGATGGCCCTGGGCAATCTGCCACAAAGGCCGGGATCGTCGAACAGTATATTGTTTACCTGGGGCCCGCGCTCGGGAAGATATAGATACAGGAAATGAGCATGTGGAGTCATTAGGGGTAGATATACATGGGGGTAACAATAACAATATAATACTAATAGGGGTCTGCTGTAGGTTTCCAAATATAACAGAACCCATGGAAGATGTACTCCTCAGGCACATAGATGATGCAGCTAATCAGAATGAGGTTGTTATTATGTGCAACTTCAGTTACCCAGACATAAATTGGGAAACTGAAACCTGTAGCTCTCATAAAGGAAACAAGTTTTTGTCAATAACTAAAGAAAATTACCTTTCCCAAATGGTGCAGGAGCCGACTAGAGGAAAGACTCTTCTGGACTTAATATTCACTAATAGACCTGACAGAATAACAAAGGTTCAGGTTGGGGGGCATCTAGGAAATAGTGACCACAATATAGTAAATTTCCTTTTTTTTTTTTTTTTAAACAATGTTTTTTTATTGAGAAGAATGATGGTACAACATTCATAACAAACACAATATGCATGACCCAGTTTTGAGCAAATGTATACAGTCTAGTAAATTTCCTTTTATTCTTCAATAGAGTGTTTTGTCGAGGAGACACAAAAACACTGAATTTCAGGAAGGCTAATTTTAATCTTCTTAGAGAGGCCCTAAACCGTATTGACTGGGACAAGGTGTTTAAAAATAAAAGAACAGATAATAAATTTGAGATTTTTAAAAATATCTTTAGCTCTCACTGTGACAGCTGCCAGGGCAACTGGGATCATGGGGTGCATTAAAAGGGGCATAGATGCAACACAATGAGAACATCATTCTCCCATTATACAAATCACTGGTTAGACCACACATGGAATATTGTGTACAGTTTTGGGTCCAGTGCACAGGAAAGACATAGTAGAGCTTGAACAGGTTCAAAGGTGACAAAAATAATAAGAGGACTGGGTGGACTACAATACCCAGAAAGATTAGCAAGATTGGGGTTATTTAGTTTAGAGAAAATACGGCTTCAGTGGAACATAATAAATATGTTTTATAGCAAATGTCAATATAGAGATCTCTCCCAAGATCTATTTATACCCAGGACTGTATCAAGAACAAGGGGGCGTCCTCTACGTCTGGAGGAAAGAAAGTTTCTACATAAACATATTAAAGGATTCTTTACTGTAAGAGCAGTGAGACTGTGGAACTCTCTGCCAGAGGAACTTGTCATTCATTAACAGAGTTCAAAAAGGGTCTGGATACATTTCTAGATGTAATAATATACTATGTTACAGTGACCGGGATTCTGGAGAAGGGTCTGGATTCATTTCTAGATGTAATAATAGAACAAGTTATAGTGACCATTATTCTGGAGAGGGGTCTGGAGACATTTCTGGATGTAATAATATAACAAGTTACAGTGACCGGGATTCTGGAGAAGGGTCTAGATACATTTCTAGATGTAATAATAGAACAAGTTATAGTGACCGGGATTCTGGAGAAGGGTCTGGAGACATTTCTAGATTAATAATATAACAGTTATAGTGACCGGATTCTGGAGAAGGGTCTGGAGACATTTCCTAGATGTAATAATATAACAAGTTATAGTGACCGGGATTCTGGAGAAGGGTCTGGATACATTTCTAGATGTAATAATATAACAAGTTACAGTGACCGGGATTCTGGAGAAGGGTCTGGATTCATTTCTAGATGTAATAATATAACAAGTTCTAGTGACCTGATTCTGGAGAAGGGTTAGATACATTTCTAGATGTAATAATAGAACAAGTTATAGTGACCGGGATTCTGGAGAAGGGTCTGGAGACATTTCTAGATGTAATAATATAACAGGTTATAGTGACCGGGATTCTGGAGAAGGGTCTGCAGACATTTCTAGATGTTATAATTTAACAAGTTCAAGTGACCGGGATTCTGGAGAAGGGTCTGGATACATTTCTAGATGTAATAATAGAACAAGTTATAGTGACCGGGATTCTGGAGAAGGGTCTGGATACATTTCTAGATGTAATATTAGAACAAGTTATAGTGACCATTATTCTGGAGAGGGGTCTGGAGACATTTCTAGATGTAATAATATAACAAGTTATAGTGACCGGGATTCTGGAGAAGGGTCTGGATACATTTCTAGATGTAATAATATAACAAGTTCTAGTGACCAGGATTCTGGAGAAGGGTCTAGATACATTTCTAGATGTAATAATATAACAAGTTAGAGTGACCGGGATTCTGGAGAAGGGTCTGGAGACATTTCTAGATGTAATAATATAACAAGTTACAGTGACCGGGAGTCTGGCGAAGGGTCTGGATACATTTCTAGATGTAATAATACAACACGTTATAGTGACCGGGTGTCTGGAGAAGGGTCTGGAGACATTTCTAGATTAATAATATAACAAGTTACAGTGACCGGGATTCTGGCGAAGGGTCTGGAATACATTTCTAGATGTAATAATACAACAAGTTACAGTGACCGGGATTCTGGTGAAAGGTCTGGATACATTTCTAGATGTAATAATATAACAAGTTATAGTGACTAGGATTCTGGAGAAGGGTCTGGATACATTTCTAGATGTTATAATAGAACAAGTTCTAGTGACCGGGATTCTGGAGAAAGGTCTGGAGACATTTCTAGATGTAATAATAGAACAAGTTATAGTGACCGGGATTCTGGAGAAGGGTCTGGATACAGTTCTAGATGTAATAATATAACAAGTTATAGTGACCCGGATTCTGGAGAAGAGTCAGGATACATTTCTAGATCTTATAATAGAACAAGTTATAGTGACCGGGATTCTGGAGAAGGGTCTGGATACATTTCTAGATGTAATAATAAACAAGTTATAGTGACCGGATTCTGGAGAAGGGTCTGGATACATTTCTAGATGTAAATTAATACAACAAAATTATAAGTGACCAGGATCCTGGAGAAGGGTCTGGATACATTTCTAGATGTAATAATATAACAAGTTACAGTGACCGGGATTCTGGAGAAGGGTCTGGATACATTTCTAGATGTAATAATAGAACAAGTTATAGTGACCGGGATTCTGGAGAAGGGTCTGGATACATTTCTAGATGTAATAATATAACAAGTTATAGTGACCGGGATTCCGGAGAAGGGTCTGGAGACATTTCTAGATGTAATAATATAACAAGTTATAGTGACCATTATTCTGGAGAGGGGTCTGGAGACATTTCTAGATGTAATAATATAACAAGTTATAGTGACCGGGATTCTGGAGAAGGGTCTGGATACATTTCTAGATGTAATAATATAACAAGTTATAGTGACCAGGATTCTGGAGAAGGGTCTGGATACATTTCTAGATGTAATAATAGAACAAGTTATAGTGACCGGGATTCTGGAGAAGGGTCTGGAGACATTTCTAGATGTAATAATATAACAGGTTATAGTGACCAGGATTCTGGAGAAGGGTCTGGAGACATTTCTAGATGTAATAATATAACAAGTTATATCGACCAGGATTCTGGAGAAGGGTCTGGAGACATTTCTAGATGTAATAATACAACAAGTTATAGTGACTGGGATTCTGGAGAAGCGTCTGGAGACATTTCTAGATGTAATAATATAACAAGTTATAGTGACCAGGATTCTGGAGAAGAGTCTGGATACATTTCTAGATGTAATAATAGAACAAGTTATAGTGACCGGGATTCTGGAGAAGAGTCTGGATACATTTATAGATGTAAAAATAGACAAGTTATAGTGACCAGGATTCTGGAGAAGGGTCTGGATACATTTCTAGATGTAATAATAGAACAAGTTATAGTGACCGGGATTCTGGAGAAGAGTCTGGATACATTTCTAGATGTAATAATATTACAAGTTATAGTGACCAGGATTCTGGAGAAGGGTCTGGATATATTTCTAGATGTAATAATATAACAAGTTATAGTGACCAGATTCTGGAGAAGGGTCTGGTTACATTTCTAGATGTAATAATATAACAAGTTATAGTGACCAGGATTCTGAGAAGGGTCTGGATACATTTCTAGATGTAATAATATAACAAGTTATAGTGACCAGAATTCTGGAGAAGGGTCTGGATATATTTCTAGATGTAATAATATAACAAGTTATAGTGACCAGGATTCTGGAGAAGGGTCTGGATATATTTCTAGATGTAATAATATAACAAGTTATAGTGACCAGGATTCTGGAGAAGGGTCTGGAGACATTTCTAGATGTAATAATATAATACGATTAAAGTGACCGGGATTCTGGAGAAGGATCTGGATACATTTCTAGATGTAATAATATAACAAGTTATAGTGACCCGGATTCTGGAGAAGAGTCAGGATACATTTCTAAATCTTATAATAGAACAAGTTATAGTGACCGGGATTCTGGAGAAGGGTCTGGAGACATTTCTAGATGTAATAATATAACAAGTTATAGTGACCGGGATTCTGGAGAAGGGTCGCTGATCCAGGGATTTATTCTGATTACCAGATTGGAGTCAGGAAGGAATTTGTTCCCTAACATGAGGACAATTGGCTTCCACCTCATGGGGGGTTTTGTCTTCCTCTGGATCAATACAATAGCACAATAGGCTGAACTGGATGGACGTCTGTCTTTTCTCGGCCTTACAGACTATGTAACTATATCATCTTCTTTTTGCAGACGCAGAATAAGGGTTTGCTGTGATGAGTTAAACAGTTTAGTTCCGTTTTGCACGATGGAGACGGATAAGGCGACCACACTGCAGTGGACCACAGCCTTCCTGAAATACATCCAGGAGAGACACGGGGACACTCTGAAAAAGGTCAGGCATCACTAGAGGTCCTCTGGCAGCCTCAGCCCATGCCGTTGGGGTAGGGAGCTACCTTTAAAGGGGTTTTCTCACTACAGTGATTAGCTTTCAACATGTAGGAAAAGGTACCTGAAGACTTTTTCTATATACATTGCTTTTTTGATATTGCCCTGGTCAGGAGATAAGAAAGATTTTATCTGCTTTGAATGCAAAAAAGTGCCCTTAGGTTAGGCCCTTTTCCCGTCCTGATTAAACAGAGAGCAGGGAGTGACGTCACCGTGGTCAGACGCAGGGCCTTTTCTACCGTAGGTTTGGGCAGAGAGGACAACTGTCCAGGAAGCCGGGGGCTTGGTAGTGGAGAGGGGGCGCCGAGCCAGCTAGTCACACAATGAGGGTTTCCCACTCTTCAGGGTGTTCTGTTCTGCGCCCCGTGAAAAACAATCTGGCAAGGGCAGGGAAATTCTGTCTTCACTATAGTGTGTTACATAAGTATCTCACACAAGTGAGTACGCCCCTCACACATTTTTGAAGATTGTATTATTTCTTTTCATGGGACAACACTGAAGATCTGATACTATACAGCTTGTATAACGCAACACACAGCCATCAATGCCTAAACTACTTGCAACAAAAGTAAGTAAAACCCCTAGGAAAAAGGAAAATTTGTCAATATTTTTGTTTCCCCCCTTATTTTCCAGCACTGCCCTATCTCTTTGGCCTGGGGGCCTAAGCTTCCAGGGTTTTAGCCCTGGGAAACCTCTTCCCCTCCATGACGACTCCGAGCTGGTGGATGTTTTTGAGACCTTGCGCTCCTCCCCCTTCTTTTGAGGAGGCCCCACAGATTCTCCTAGGGTTTAGGGCTGGGGACGCTTGGGCAGTCCCAAAACCTTTTCCTTTTTTAGCAGGCAGGAAACGTTTGAGGTTTTGGCGTTCAGTTGGAATACTGCCCTGAACCCAAGGGAGGTGTCATGCTCTGCTTCAGATGTCACGGACTTTGGCATTCATGGTTCCCTCAATGAACTGTAGTTTCCCCACACCGGGCAGCACTCATGCACCCCCAAACCATGCACCCCCCACCCCATGCTTGACTTAGGCAGACACATTTGTCTTTGTCCCTCACCTGGTTCCCTCCACACACGCTTGACACCATTAACCCAAATAAGTTTATCATGATCTCCCAACACAGGACGTGGTTGCGTAACCCATGCCCTTTTTCCCTTTTTCTTCAAAAACTTTTTGCAGGCTTTCTTGGTACATTTTTTAGAAGAGGCTTCCTTTTCGGAGAACCATGCAAACCAAAAGTGATGCAGTGTGCGCATAGGGGTAGCACTGACAGGGGACCCCCCACCCAATCCCTTCATCTCGGGAATACGCTGAAATTGCACTCAAAACACGCCCCCCGCGAGGGGCTGTTCTGAGTGGAACCCGTCTTTTAAACAATGCATGGCTTGGGCCCCCCCCTTGGATTTTCAGGGGGGCCCCCCTAGTCAGGTCGGTTTTTGGGGCCCCCCCTGGCTCAGTTTAGGGGGGGGCCCCCGGGGCCCCCCCCCCCTGCCTAGGGCAGGTGTTGGGTCTTCTTATAGCCTCGGCCATCTTAACATAGAGTAAAAACTCTTTTTTTCAATCCCAGACATTCTTTTCCATGAGGAGCCATTTGAACTTTTTAACCAGTAGAGAGATGGAGAGCGATAACACCAAAATTTAAAACATCTGCCCCCCTTTACACCTAGACCTTTTAACACAAAGAATACAACCGTGGAGGGAAAGTGGGAAATGGCCAATTTTTTATTTTTACTTTGGGGGGTACTCACACTTTTCCCCACCGGTTTATGGCTGTTGTTGAGTTATTTTGGGGAACCACATTTCCCTGTGATTGGGCCTGAAAAAATTTTAAAAGGTTTAAACAATTTGGCGGGTTCCTAATTTTGCCCCTGAGGGATAAAAATATTTAAAAAATTATTAAAAATTATTTTTTATATATAATTATATATAAAATTTAATTATAAAAATATATAAAAAAAATCAATGCATTTTTTGGCCCCTAAAAAGGGCCCATTATTTACAGCCAAGCGGAAGTAAAACTGCTCAAAAAAAAAAGGGGAAACACTTCCCACAAATTTAACCCCAAAGGGTTTCACTTTTTGAAAATCAACTTTGACCATTTTTTGGATCAACACCAAATATTTAATAAATTTCCCTTTCCCTGTTTTGCAAATAAAAAACAACACAGAAAAAAAATTATCTAAAGATCACTAATACAAATCCCCTATGGGTAAAAGTGAATAAAATGTGAAAAAGTAAAAAAAAAAAAGTAAAAAAAAAAAAAAAAAAAACAAACACTAAAAATAAAATAAAATCACGTACACTGACCTTTTTCCCCCCCTTTTAAACAAAGGGCAGCCCCCAAAAAATTTTAAAAGAACATATTTTGGGTGGTTCCCCCGGCGTCCCTTAACAACCTACGCTATAAATCTGTCCTGTTAATTAACCCACAAAAAGAACCCAGTAAAAAAAAAAAAAAAAGTCACAGTATTCCCCGATTTTTGTTCACCCCTGCGGGCCCCTAAAAAGGGGAATAAAAAGAAATTTCAAAAACCCTAAAAACGCCCAAGGTTGTCCCAAATTTAAAACTAAATTTATCCCCCAAAAAAAAAAACCTTTAAACACGGCTCTTAACGAAAAAATAAAAAAAAATTTAATGGCTATCAGAAGACACATGCTTTAAATATTTTTTAAAAAACACAAAAAAACCCCTTTTTTTTTTTTCTTTTTTTTTTAAAGCGCTTCAACATAAAGGAACTATATACATTAGGTATTGCTGTAATCATAGTGACCCATAGAGTAAAACTAACTTGTCACGGATACTGCACGGTGAGCCCAATTAAGAATAAAAATAAAAAACACGACTAGGATTACAGTATTTTCTTCACACTGCCTTCCAAAAAATAGATTTAAAAACAATCAAAAAGCCTCATCCTGCCAAAAGTGATACCAATGAAAACATGCAATAATTCCTGAAAAACAAGCCCCTACACAGCTCCGTACACCGAAGAGTAAAAAAGTTATGGCTCTCAGACTGCAGCGATGCAAAAATGTGTTTTCATTTTTGAATAAAAGTGTTTTTATTGTGTAAAAGCAGTAAAACATAAAAAAATATACAAATTGTGTATCGCTGTAATCGTATCGACCTGCTGAGTAAAGCTAGCATGTCATTTATACCGCACGGTGACCGCTGTAAAAAAAACAAACACTACTAGGATTGATGTATTTTGTTCAAAATGCCTCACAAAAAACTTGATAAAAAGTGATAAAAGCATCATATGCCCCCCATAATGGTACTAATGAAAACGTCAACTCATCCCGCAAAAAACAAGCCCGTAATCAACTCCATATACAGAAAAATAAAAAAGTTATAGCTGTCAGACTATGAAGACATAAAATCTTAATTTTTTCTAAACACATTTCTATTGTGTAAAAGTAATAAAACAGAAAAAATATATAAAATTGATATCATTGTACTTGTACTGAACCACATAGTAAAGTTATGTCATTTATCCCATATGGCGAACACTGTAAAAATGAAGGCCAAAAAACAATGACGAAACTGCATCCCTCCCCCTCTCCCATTTTCATGGCCCAGTGCTAAAAAAAAACTATGGAACACCTGTGCGCCCAAAATTCACAATACACCCCTAGATGAGATCCAAAATGGGGTGTTGAATCCAAAATGGGGCAAAGTGTTCGTCTGTTCTGGTACTTTGTGGGCTTTGCAAATGCGACAAGGCCCCACCAAAACCAGCCTTCCAAAAGCCAAATAGCGCTCCCTTCCTTGTACCTCCTGCCATGCGCCCAAACAGCAGTTTACACCCACATATAGGGTATTGCCAAAATTGCGTAACAAAATTTGGGGTCCTTTTTTCCAGTATCCCTTGTAAAAATTAAACAGTTTCAGCTAAAATTGCAGATTGTTGGAATTTTGTCTTTTTTTCATTTTCACTGCCTCACGCTGTAAAACACCTGTGGGTTCGATATACCCATTGCACCCCTGGATATGTTCCTCAAGGGGTTTAGTTTCCAATATGGGGTATTTTTAGGGGGGTTTATTAAGTTTTAGCACCTTATGGTGTCTGCAAACCTGTAATGGCGCCTAAAGAAAATTGTGTTGAAAATGAGACCCCAAAGTCTGGTAGGTGCTCCTCCTATTCTGGGGCCTATGGTTCAGTCAAACAGCGCATTAGTGCCACATATGGAATGTCTCTAACAATGGCAAAATCTGGGGAATTAATATTAAGTTGCATTTCCCTGGTCACATCTACTGAATTCCAGTGAATAATGGATAAAAATTGAAAAAAAAAGTGAAATTTTGATATTTCCCCTCCACTTGGCTTTAATTTTGGGGAAAAACCTAATGGGTTAATAAACTTCCTAAACACTTTTTGAATACTGTGAGGGGTCTAGTTTCTTAGATGGAGTGATTTATGGGGGTATCTAACATGCAGGCCAATCAAAGTCACATCAGAACTGGACTGGTCCCTAAAAAAAATCCATGTTGCAAATTTTCTTGAAAATCTGAAAAATTGTTGCTAAATTTCTAAGCCCCCTAATGTTGTTAAAAAAAGACATTTAACAAATGATGCCAACCTACAGTAGACATATGGTGGAGGCCAGTTAAAAATAAACTATTTTGAGTGGAATAACTATCTGTCTTACACGCAGAAATTTTTGAAGTTTGAAAATGGCTAATTTTTCACAATATTTTGATATTTTTCATAGATAAAGGATTGTATGGACCAAAATTTCTTACTAACTTAAAGCACAATGTATGATGAGCAAACAGTCTCTGAATCACATGGATAAGTAAAAGTGGCAAAAAGTTATTCCCACATAAAGTGTCACATGTCAGATTTCAAAAATAGGGCTCTGTCAGGAAGGCCAAAACTGGCTGTGGTGGTAAGGGGCTAAGCAGAGTCAACCCCTCCCCCCCCCACCACCACCACCATGCTCCGTCTGCTTTGTGCTTCACAATGCAACTTTAACTATTACAAGCTGGAGAAAAAGTTGCAAGCAACCTTCATCCAACTATTGCGGGGTGGTTGTACGTATGCGCTGCTTTGTGTATTTATTCTACCTTGATCCGGGTGTTTCCTGGAGATTTTTTAAACAGTAACTTAATGTTGGGCAGAATCTCTCGCCACAGCAAGCAGTTTTACTAACGTATTTACTTACCCGATTTTATGTTCCAGGAGTTTGAAGCGGATTTCTGTGGAAGAACAGGAAGGAGATTGAAAGTCGCCACAAGAGGCGGCTCAGTCCCGGAGGGGAGCAGCTCACTCCAGGATGTCAAGTAACAGGGAGCAGGGTGTATGAGCTGAGCCCCGGGCAGCGAGCAGCCACCGTGTCAGTCAGGATCACTCAGGAGGACAGAGGACAATTAACAGAAGTATCTAGGCTTGTGATCTCTTGCACATACTATAAATTATTTTCCCTAATATATTTAAAAAAAAACCAAAAGCTTAACCGGGAGATATCAACCGAGGAGCCGTCCTCTCTTTATCTCTCTTTCAGCGGTTATTGGGCTATTTTGCTCTCCTTTTTGGGTGATGACCCCTAATATGACCCATTTTAGTGCCCATAGATGTTCTCACCCTGCTTTTTACAGATCCCAAATGCTATTTCGGGGTTGGGTTGTCTTCCTCTCCTAGATAGACCCATATCGGGGTGATGACCTGAAATACACTTGCCACCTACTTTTCCCATAGCCTGAGAGGCACATCTGTGTGGTTTTTACCGCCACGTAAAATAGAAGCAGACTTAGGGTATGGGGCAGGCAGGTGACGACCAGATAGAGTCATCACCTGGATAAGAGAGGAGGACTACCCAGAACTTTCCTTGTCAGAAGTAGAGTGGCAACATCTATGGAGGAGTCATCTAGCCTAGCAAGGCGGACTACCCAGAAAGGTCATTGTAACAGACAGGGAGACGACCTCTATGGGCACTGTAATAGGTCCCATTAGGGGTCATCCCCTAGATAAGAGTGGAAGACAACCTAGAAATGCCATGTAACAGGCAAGGTGACAGCCTCCATGGGCACCGTAATGGTTCCCTTTAGGGGTTATCCCGTAGATAAGAGAGGAGACTGCCCAGAAATGCCATGTAACAGGCAAAGTAACAGCCACATGGGCACCGTAATGGTTCCCTTTAGGGGTTATCCCATAGATAAGAGAGGAAGACTGCCCAGAAATGCCATGTAACAGGCAAAGTAACAGCCACCATGGGCACCGTAATGGTTCCCTTTAGGGGTTATCCCGTAGATAAGAGAGGAAGACTGCCCAGAAATGCCATGTAACAGGCAAAGTAACAGCCACCATGAGCACTGTAATAGGTCCCGTTAGGGGTAATCATCTAGATAAGAAAGGAAGACAACCCAAAAATGTCATTGTAACAAAAAAATGACAATGTCTATGAGCACTATAATGGGTCCTAATAGGGTTCCTTACCTAAATAACAGAGGAGGACAACTGAGATATGTCATTGTAACAAGCAGGGTGACAACCTCTATGGGCACCACAATGCACAGTGGGTACAATAAGGGGTCATCACCTAAATAAGAGAGAAAGACAACCCAGAAATGCCATTGTAACATAAAAGGTGACGGTCTCTGTGGGCACGGTACTAAATGTCACAAGGAATCCATTACTTGTGTGGAAGACTAAGATCATTAGGTAATCCCTAATTACACGACTCAAAGTCTGACATCTCCAGGTTATTCTGTGATTTTAGAAAGGAATGTAGATTTGTAAGTTATAGATGCAGTTTTTTTTCCCTTTATCTATGTAATAATTATTTGGTTTCACACCGAGGAGGTGGAGGTCTTGCACCTTCTGTAGTTATAGTCACAATAGAAGTTTTACCATATTTTTATGTAAGGGTGTCACAGATTGCTTGAAAGGACACAGACTGATGGGACAGCCCCCTTCTCACCATGTTTTAGAGCAATGGTCTGCAACCTGGGCCTTAGTTTCGTGTTGTATGTTGATGAGAGGCTCTGGTTTCAGACTGTTTCTTTTCATTTTGTTGCTAAGTCATATATAGAGCTGTAATTTGCATTATCCTTAATGAGAAGCACCTGCTTCCGATTGCACAGTATAAAATGTTTAGCGACACAGAGACCCTCATTTACCCGTCTTCTAACTCCTTTTACATTATTTTGTTTCTGTACAGATGAGAATATAGTTATTTTATGGTAATAGTCAGTAACTGTATATGTCAGCTTAGGTGAATGGGCTAAAGCAACTTTTTGTGGCAACCAACCTCATCAAGAGATCCCCTGTGTTCCCTTCCTGTGTTTGGTTTGACATGTCCTTGAAGAGCTGGGCTCAATAGGCGGTGTACAAACCCAACCACCCATCAGAATAGCACACAATGGGGCATATTCTTGGAAACTTTTGCTAGGGAAACATGTAATAGCAACCAGATTCCTGGACAGAACTTCCATACCCCATGTGCTTTATTGGACAGACATTTAATTTACAAGGAGCATCATATGTGCTGCTCTTGGTTCATAAACATGGAACAGCCATGGGAACCATATACATCCTTTAACCATAGAAACCTGATTGTTATAGTATACTGATTGGTATAGAAGGTAATGTAGCTCTGCAATGGTTGTCTCCAGCCTGGGGAGAAATAGGAACTGTCATGGGTACTGTACACACCCCTGTCTATAGAAACCGATCAGAATAGAAGGTACTGCAGCTATAATTCTTTACAATGGATGTCTCCAGCCCGGGGAGAAATAGGAACTGCCAAGGGTCCTGTACACATGCCCTAACCATAGAAAGGGATTGGTATACAAGGTAATGCAGCTATAATCCTCTGCAATGGCTGTCTCCAACCCGGGGAGAAATAGGAACTGCCATGGGTACTGTACACACCCCTGTCTATAGCAACTGATCAGAATAGAATCTAATGCAGCTCCCATCTTCTAGAATGGTGTTCCTTAACCTTAGGTAAAATAGGAATCGCCATTGATACCATACACAACCCTGTCTATATAAAGTGATCAGTATGGTAGGTTAAAACAGCTGATATCCTCTAGAATGGCTCCAGCCTGAGGTGAAGTGGGATTGGTCATGTGTACTGTACACATCCTTATATAAACAAAACTTATCAGTATAGAAGGTAATGCAGCTGTAAACCTCTGTGAACATTGTCTCCAGCCTGGGATGAAATAGGAACTAGCATTGATATAGTACACACCCTATTTATAGAAACTAATCAGAATAGAAGGTAATGCAGATGTTATCCTTTAGGATGGTTGTCTCCAGCCCAGGGTGAAACAGGAACTGCCATGGGTACTATACACACCCCTATCTATAAAAACTGATTCGTTTGGAAGGTTAATGCAGCTGCAATCCTCTAGGATGGTTGTCTCTAGCCTGAGCGGAAATAGGAATGGGCTATGGGGATACAGTCTATAGATGTAGAGCAGTATAGAAGGTAATACAGCTACTATCCTCTATGATTATTGTCTCAAGCCCGGGGTGAAATAGGAACTGCCATGGGTACTATACACACCAGTATCTACAGAAACTGATCAGAGTAGGAGGTAATGTAGTTGTCATCATTTAGAATGATGGTGTACAGCCCAAGGTGCAATTGGAACTGCCATGGGTACAGTACACAACCATATCCATAGATACTGATTAGGATAGAAGGTAATGCAGCTGACATTCTTTAAGATGATTGTCTACATCTCAAAAGTGTGTGTGTGGGTGTATAGTACCCATGGCAGTTCCTATTTAACCCTATCTATAGAAACTGATAAGTTTGGAAGGTTACTGCAGCTGTAAACCTCCAGTATAATTGTCTCCAGCCTGAGTTAAAATAAGAATGGCTGTGGGTACTATACACATCCCTAGCTATAGAAGCTGATCAGTATTGAAAGTAATGCAGCTGTTATACTTCATTATCATTGTCTCCAGCCCAGGGTGAAATAGGAACTGCCATGGGTACTGTACACAACTCTATATATAGGAACTGCCATGGGTACTATACACAACTCTATCTATAGGAACTGCCATGGGTACTGTACACAATTCTGTCTATAGGAACTGCCATGGGTACTGTACACAACTCTATCTATAGGAACTGCCATGGGTACTCTACACAACCCTGATCAGTAGGAAAGGTTAATGCAACTGTAATGTTATAGTATGGTTTTCTCCAGCCTGAGTTGAAATAAGAATGGCTATGGGTACTATACACATCCCTAGCTATAGAAGCTGATCAGTATAGAAGGTAGTGCAACTGTTCTCCTCTACGACCATTGTCTCCAGCACGGGGTGAAGAAGTATCTCAAAGTTCTGTCAGGAATGTTGTTAAATGTGATAGTTCAGGTTGTCGTGTTGTGTAGTCGTAGTAGTATTAGTAGTAGAAGAGTAGCGATGTCCCCATGTATACACTGAAAAGCCCCTGCTGTTGGGGTGCACAATATCCACCAAAGTGTTGTTAATAAATTGCGAATGTCTTGACCATTTCTTTTCCGGATGGTGAAAGTGGCTTTATTCAGTCATGACATCAGATCAAGCAACAGGCTTTATTGTACATACAAGTCACCAAAATAAATACTAATCGTCTTTGAATCGCTGATATTCACAAAGGTTGCAGCCATTTATTTTGTCCAATACGTGAGGGCAGTGCGTTAAAACAGGACATCATATGCACATGACTTAAAAAACGGACTCTTTATTTTTACAACACATCATACAGTACTCGTCTAGGTCTCGGAGATGGGTTGACTACAACATGTCTCAGTCACACTGCAGGTGGAGGAGTTGGGTTCTCAAGATGGGAAAAATGGAACCGTTTGGACTCCCATGGGATTTTCTATATACACTTACCTCTAGCAAGGCTAGACTGCAAGAGGGATGGGTTTCCTTGGTCTCGAAAAGTTGGGTGGACAGCTTGGAACCTGACAAGAAAGTTGAGCAGCGTGCCAAGGAAACATGGCCGAAAAGGAAGGAAGAGGGGAGGGGGGTTCCAGAGAGGTAAGAAAGGGTAATAGTGAACTTAAAATAACATTGTCTAGAATATGTTAATTCAGATGTTCTCCAGATTTGGTGGAGCTGGTGCACAACTCCCTTCTTGGTTTTTATGAAGGTCCACCTTCCTGAAGGTCTTCTATAGGAAGGTCTTCCATACAATAGAACGCTGTATTAAATAGACAGTTCCTTCTCTTCTCTCTTGCTATCTTTATGACTTTTTGAACCCAGATTTTCCTGCAGAGACTGCACCTTGGCAGGCAGACGTGTCACATATTCCAGGAGTTCCTTGAGCTCCTACTGCACCAGGACTTCCAGGCTCACCAGGGTAACCAGGCTCACCATCGGCACCAGCCCGGCCGTCTCTGCTTGTTCCGGCTACTCCTTGTGGACCTGAAAATATTGCAAAGGGCCTTGTAGAAAGCATCCTACCATATACAACCCAAAGACTTTGATGTAAGGGGTTTCCTCACCATATTGTTTCACAGAATAACAGGCAGCTTCAGACTCACACTGCCTGGTAAGATTGTGGGTGGTTCTATAGCAGTGATTAGCGTATTTAGCTTCTCTATAACTAGCTGGGCATTACAAAGTCATAAGTGCAGGAGATTTGATCTGTAGTAAACAAAGCTACAGATCTCCAAGGAGTGAAAACAAGTGCTTATCAAAAATAAATGATCTAATCTTGTTAGAGATAAAGTCTCTGCTCCGTCCAAGCACGGTAACTTCACTACCTGCTCTAGGTCTAATCAGAAAGGAAGGGCAGGGCAGTAACCTAGAGACACTCGTGGGCACTCAGAGCAGATACAATCTCTGTTATCTCCTGACCAGGGCAATATCAAAAGATCAATGTATTTGGAAAAAGTCTTTACCTTTCCCTACATGTTTAAAGCTAATCACTGTAGTGAGAAAATCCCTTTAAGAATATGTGCACCATGTTAATCCCCAGTCAATGGTATGACTGTACCTTGCTCTCCTTGATCACCAGGTGGTCCATCAATGCCTCTTCCAACTTGTCCTTTGTCTCCTTTCTCACCTTGATTCCCTAGAACATGAAAAGACATTGATTAGAGTCTTAGAAGATTTGCACATTTTAGGAATAAACTCTCCCCTCTAGTAAAAGTCTTCTATTCTGGATCAATTTCAAGGACTATGAAAACCAAAGACCTCCACAGTCTTCTTGCATATGGCAGTCCACACTTACCTCTTGCACCCGGAGACCCCAAATCTCCAGTTGGCCCTCTGTATCCTGGAGGTCCACGACTACCTTGATGTCCTACACGTCCAGGAGCACCCTGTGCTCCTGGTGGTCCAGCGGGACCTGGTCGACCAACCAACCCTGGAGCCAATGGTCTTCTCAGATTGGCTGCTAGCTGCGCAATTTGATCTGGAAGGAGATGGCATAAAGAACGATAAAGACATATCTGTAGCTTGTGTCCTCCCATGGTCTTCTCCATTCGTTAAAGGGTCTTATTCATGATGGGGTTCACCAAGGTGCTCAACAAAGAGGACCCTACCATCAGGTTTATCTGAATTTCAGGTTTTCCAGGTATGATCAGACATGGGTGAATTGTAGAAGACAACTGGACACTCCTGAAGCAAAATATCCATGTGGATAATCTTGTGCCAAGAAGGGTCCATACTGTCTATGATAAGCAGTCACAGGGAAGCTAGCCTCCCCTTCTAGTCCAGTTAAGAATAAGAAACCTTCACACCAGTCTTAGAAAACGAGGACCCAGACATGGCAAACCTTGAACTCGGCATGCTCCTCCACATCCCGTCCAGCTTTACACCCTGCAGCTAGACACTGAGTATATGATCCTGCTAAGAAACACTCACCGCTGATCATTCCACCGCACAGCTCCCGGATATGTTGCTCACTTGACAGCTTGCCCTAAAATACGAAGGACATCTACTGTAAATCAATACTGGGCAAATAGATTGCAAGCTCAACTGGCCGAATCCATAGGATTAACGGGAACTCCAGGTAAAGTCAACGTGATTCTGATCCAGGCCCTTTTTGTTATTCCAATATCTGAGTACTTGTTTGGGAATCTCGTCATATATTTACTTAAAGGGTATGAATGCTATAGCAACCAGTTTTGAAGGGGTGCTCCCACCATAGACTTTGATGGCATATTGATAGGATATGCCATCAAAGTCTGAATGGGGCCCTGAAAGTGTTGGCTCAGAATTGAGAACCAGTCACGATTGTCTACGACTTTCTATTTTGTTCTATGGAAGTTCCCAGTACAGAGGAGCGCTTTGTTTTCCATTCTGTTCTATAGGAGTTCCCAGTACAGGGGAGAGCTGTGTTCTCCATTCTGTTCTATGGGAGTTCCCAGTAGAGGAGAGCGCTGTGTTCTCCATTCTGTTCTATGGGAGTTCCCAGTACAGGGCAGCGCTGTGTTCTCCATTCTGTTCTATGGGAATTCCCAGTACAGGGGAGAGCTGTGTTCTCTATTCTGTTCTATGAGAGCTCCCAGTACAGAGGAGCGCTTTGTTTTCTATTCTGCTCTATGGGAGTTCCCGAAAAAAATGGAGAACACAGCACTCCCCTGTACTGGGAACTCCCAATAGAACAGAATGGAGAACACAGCGCTCCCCTGTACTGGGAACTCCAGAGAATAGAATACAGAACACAGCGCTCCCCTGTACTGGGAACTGCCATAGAACAGAATGGAGACCACAGTGTTCCCCTGTACTGGGAACTCCCATAGAACAGAATGGGAACACAGCGGTCCCTGTACTGAAAACTGCCATAGAACAGAATGGAGAGAACACAGCGCATCCCCTGTACTGGTAACTCCCATAGAACAGAATGAAGAACACAGCGCTCCCCTGTACTGGGAACTCCCATAGAACAGAATGGAGAACACAGCTCTCCCCTGTACTGGGAACTCCCAGAGAATAGAATACAGAACACAGCGCTCCCCTGTACTGGGAACTGCCATAGAACAGAATGGAGACCACAGTGTTCCCCTGTACTGGGAACTCCCATAGAACAGAATGGGAACACAGCGGTCCCCTGTACTGAAAACTGCCATAGAACAGAATGGAGAGAACACAGCGCTCCCCTGTACTGGTAACTCCCATAGAACAGAATGGAGAACACAGCGCTCCCCTGTACTGGGAACTCCCATAGAACAGAATGGAGAACACAGCTCTCCCCTGTACTGGGAACTCCCATAGAACAGAATGGAGAACACAGCTCTCCCCTGTACTGGGAACTCCCATAGAGCAGAATGGAGAACACAGCGCTCCCCTGTACTGGGAACTCCCATAGAACAGAATGGAGAACACAGTGCTCCCCTGTACTGGGAACTGCCATAGAACAGAATGGAGAGAACACAGCGCTCCCCTGTACTGGGAACTCACATAGAGGAGAATGGAGAGAACACAGCGCTCCCCTGTACTGGGAACTCCCATAGAAAAGAATGGAGAACACAGCGCTCCTCTGTACTGGGAACTCCCATAGAACAGAATGAAGAACACAGCGCTCCTCTGTACTGGGATGTCCCATAGAACAGAATGAAGAACACAGCGCTCCTCTGTACTGGGATGTCCCATAGAACAGAATGGAGAGTCAGGTGCATGTGTGACCGGCTCTTCATTCTGTGCCCTGACTTTCGGGGGCCCATTCCCAAGATAGGTGCGGGTCCTAGACTTTGATGGTATATGCTATCAGTATGGAAGACAGGGGGCAGCATTGGTTGACATTTCAGCACATATTACATAGACTAGTCTGGGAAAGTGATGTGAAGATGCTCATCCAAGCTTCCTATAAGTTACTCACCGGGACGCCAGGTTTTCCTGTGATACCAGGAACTCCTTGTTCTCCTTGGAATCCCATTGGACCTGGTGGGCCTGGGACCCCTGGGACTCCTGTTGTGCCATTAGGTCCAGAAATCCCTTTAGGGCCACTTTCTCCTCTCACTCCTGGCTGATAGGAAAACAAGGAGCAACAGAAGAATTAGAAGCAGAAAGAAAAACACCAAGGTCGGCTTTACGGTGCAGACTGACATTGAGGTGGGGGTTTAGTATATGTTATTGATTTCTGTTGTAGGTTATTTCAGTAGATAAGTTTGGCTCTGATGTCATATCCGGGCACAGGGGAGGCAGTAGGAGCCACCTAGGAGGTATGAGTGCCCAGAGCGGCCCTGGTGTATGTCATTGCTGTTTGTTGCATCAGTGCCTAGAAAAGGGCTGCACAGTTATATTGGTATTACAGTATAATGCTACTACTGCTATTATTATGTGGGCACTGCTGGTATTCTGCTATACGGTATGGGCATCAATGTCAGGAAGGGGCCTGGTACCAATCTATGTGGTGTGCACAGTTATATTGGTGTTTCGGGGCCCCATACACAGTAGGGTTAGCAGAGGTGCAGTGACATCCGTCTGCTCCGGGGCCCCATACAAAGTAGGGTTAGCAGAGGTGCAGTGACATCTGTCTGCTCCGGGGCCCCATACACAGTAGGGTTAGCAGAGGTGCAGTGACATCCGTCTGCTCTGGGCCCCATACACAGTAGGGTTAGCAGAGGTGCAGTGACATCCGTCTGCTCCGGGGCCCCATACACAGTAGGGTTAGCAGAGGTGCAGTGACATCCGTCTGCTCAGGGCCCCATATGCAGTAGGGTTAGCAGAAGTGCAGTGACATCCATCTGCTCCGGGGCCCCATACACAGTAGGGTTAGCAGAGGTGCAGTGACATCCGTCTGCTCCGGGGCCCCATACACAGAAGGGTTAGCAGAGGTGCAGTGACATCCGTCTGCTCCGGGGCCCCATACACAGTAGGGTTAGCAGAGGTGCAGTGACATCTGTCTGCTCCGGGGCCCCATACACAGTAGGGTTAGCAGAGGGGCAGTGACATCCGTTTTGCTCCCGGGGCCCCATACACAGTAGGGTCAGCAGATGTGCAGTGACATCCGTCTGCTTGGGGACCCAATACACAGTAGGGTTAGCAGAGGTGCCTTGACATCTGTCTGCTCCAGGGCCCCATACACAGTAGGGTTAGCAGAGGTGCAGTGACATCCGTCTGCTCTGGGGCCCCATGCACAGTAGGGTTAGCAGAGGTGCAGTGACATCCGTCTGCTCCGGGGCCCCATACACAGTAGGGTTAGCAGAGGTGCAGTGACATCCGTCTGCTCCAGGGCCCCATACACAGTAGGGTCAGCAGAGGTGCAGTGACATCCGTCTGCTTGGGGACCCAATACACAGTAGGGTTAGCAGAGGTGCAGTGACATCCGTCTGCTCCAGGGCCCTATACACAGTAGGGTTAGCAGAGGTGCAGTGACATCCGTCTGCTCTGCGGAGCCTATCGCACACCTTATACAGCCTCCACACAGCGCACCACATGGAACTTCCTTTATGAGTTGTTGAAAGTAGGAGTGGTCATAATAATGTGACTGGACCATGTATGATGTAGGTGCCTCTACTGCATTGGCAGGGCCACTAAATCTGCCCCATATCATTTATAATATACTCAGCATGCTTGCCCATTGGGCGTCTTTCGGGTTAGGTGGGCTCCTAGAGACCTTGCTATGGGATAGGAGGGGCCCTGTTATTCTTTCAGTTTTAGCCTGAGGGCTCGAGGTCTAGGTGATAAAACAATCTTAAAATTCTCTTACCTCTCCCTTTTGTCCAACCGGGCCGAACGGTCCCTACAAAACACAGAGAGGAGAGAGAAATGAGCAGCATCAGTGACAACCATGGACGGGTGCCCTCTCCTATGTGCAGCCACCATAGACTGGTAGAGTTCCTGAGGTTCGAGGTACCGCGAGCCTCGTGCCTCCGGGATCTCTTTAGAACTTACTGAATTGAAAGCAACAAACAGTGACACATGTCATATATCAGGTGCATGGTCAGTGGCGGAGTTCACTCTGGACTGCACATTACTCACCATCTCCCCCTTCTCTCCTGGAAGTCCATCAGATCCGGCAATGCCCTGAAAATAAGTAATCAAAATTAGGAGATGGACACCCTCTAGTCAGCCGGATGGGGTGTAGTGGTACTGATATGGGGAGACTCAGAGGCTGATGTAGAGATACTGATATAGGAAGCTATTATGGGGTGACATAGAGATTGATGTAGAGATACTGATATGGGGCACTATTATGGGGTCACTCAGGCTCATGTTGTGGTACTGATATGGGGCACCATTCTGGGGTCACTCAGAGGTTGATGTAGTGGTACTATTAAGGGGCACTATTCTCTGGTCACTCAGGCTGATGTACAGATATTGAAATGTGGCACTATTGTGGGGTGACTCAGAGGCTGATGTAGAGATACGGAGATGGGGCACTATTCTGGGGTCACTCAGTGGTTGATGTAGAGATACTGATATAGGAAGCGATTATGGGGTCACTCAGAGGGTGAAGTAATGGTACTGTTAAGGGGCACTATTATGAGGTGACTCAAGCTGATGTAGTGGTTCTATTATTGGGCACTATTCTGGGGTTACTTAGAGGCTGATGTTGTTGTAATACTTATAAGGGGCACTATTCTGGGGTCCCGCAGAGGCTGATGTAGTGGTGCTGATATGGGGCACTATTCTGGGGTCCTGCAGAGGCTGATGTAGTGGTGCTGATATGCGGCACTATTATGGGGTCCCGCAGAGGCTGATGTAGCGGTACTGATATGGGGCACAATTCTGGGGTCACTCAGACTGATGTAGAGATATTGAAATGTGGCACTATTCTGGGGTGACTCAGAGGCTGATGTAGAGATACGGATATGGGGCACTATTCTGGGGTCACTTAGAGGCTGATGTAGGGGTTGTAGGGTGATGTGATATCCTGTACAAAGCACTGTTGGTACTTGTATGTGGGTGCTCTGGCAGAAGCTATAAATGATGGATTACTGGCCCAGTGATGGAGCTCCCTGGTGCAGTCATGGGGACACTGTCATGGTGTCAGTACAGTTATGTTGCAATTGGGCACTTTTATGAGCACTGTGCATTAAATCTACAAAATCCATGAAAGCTGGCCTCTCTATGTGTGGCGGCCATATTGGTTGTTGTCACCCAACTTTCCTTTTAATTTAGGACGGAGACGGACTCTGTACTTTCTTGCCTCCTCTGGCCGCGCTCACCTGGTTGCCTTTGGGGCCAGCAGCTCCGACAGGACCCTGGAGGAGAGAACATAATCGGGTTAATCCACGGCTTCCGGCAGACATTCCTGCGCAGTGTGCGCCCACCGCCCCCTGAACCTATTGCTGGTTAATTGAGGGATTTAATGAGGGATTAGTGTAAAGTCCTGACACCTCAAAAAACGGGAGCCCCCGGGTGTCAGCGCTGCTCATTCCGGATGGCTGGAGCAGGAAACGGTCCAGAGCTCAACACCCTTCACATCCAACTAGTCGACGCCAAACCAGCTCAATCCAATGTAATCTTTCTATCTCCTATCTATCTATCTCATACCTATCTATCTATTTATCTATCTCATATCTATCTATCTATCTATCTATCTCATGTCTATCATCTATCTGTCTATCTCATATCTATCTATCTATCTATCTATCTCATATCTATCTATCTATCTATCTATCTATCTATCTATCTCATATCTATCTATCTTTATCTATCTATCTCATATCTATCTATCATTTATCTATCTATCCATATCTATCTCAATCTATCTCATATCTACATATCTATTTCATATTTATCTATCTATTATCTACTATCTCATATCTATCTCTCTCATACCTATCTATCTATCTAATACCTATCTATCTATCTATCTATCTTTCTGCTATCTATCTATCTATCTATCTATCTATCTATCTCTACCTATCTATCTATCTATCTATCTCATATCTACCATATCTATCTATCTATCTCATATCTATCATCTATCTATCCCATATATCTCTATCTCATATCTATCTATCTATCTATCTATCTATCTATCTATCTATCTATCGCCTATCTATCTCCTACCTATCTCATATCTATCTATCTATCTATCTATCTCATATCTATCTATCTATCTATCTATCTATCTCATACCTATCTATCTAATATCTATCTATCTAATATCCATCTATTTGATATCTATCTATCTCATATCTATCTATCTATCACATATCTATCTCCTATATATCTCATGTCTGTCTGTCATATCTATCTATCTATCTATCTCATATCTATCCCATATCTATCTATCTCATATCTATCTCATATCTATCTCATATCTATCCCCTATCTATCTCATATCTATATATCTCATATCTATCTATCTATCTATCTATCTATCATATCTATCTATCTATCCCATATCTACTGTCTATCTATCTATCTCATATCTATGTATCTCATATCTATCTATCTGTCTATCTATCTATCTATCTATCTATCTATCTATCTATATCTATCAATCTATCTATCTATCTATCTATCTATCTATCTATCTATCGTCGCTGATCACTTTGGGTATACACTACCAGGGGGTTTCATGGCCAGGATCTAGGGTGGCAGAAGAGAGCATCTATATATCAGACACCATGTGTCATATTATATATTTGTTGTTGCCTTTGATTCTATCAGATATTTTTTGGAGCCAGAGAACCCATTTAATCCAGCAACTCTCTTACCCTTTCTCCAAATCCACCACGGATTCCGGTAGGTCCAGGTAGGCCGGGGTCACCAATGTTTCCTTTCGGGCCCTAAACGAGACATGTAAATGTTTTATATACCATATTATTATGACCATTATAATGACTCCCACCAGTAAGTAGGACAGAGGTGACGTTTTTAGCTTCTGGGACCCAAAGTACCAAGGCCTTCTCCCACACTGTGCCATTTATCATACTGGGGTCTTCTTATGTGGCCCCAGGGCCCTGTGAGTCGTTAGTTCTGCCCCCCCTGTATGTACATTCCTGATACAGCTGAACCTTAGACCTGCTTCTATGGCCCATCATGCCATGGACACCCCAGTACTATAGTAGTACGGCCAAGGATAAGGCACAGGATGGGTCCATGTTAACATGTAGCCCTAGCGTGAATGACACTGGCGCTCTCGTATCCGACCACCAGTCCATTTCTTGGTTCATATCCCATATTAGAAGATAAGATGCCCATTCCGGCTGCCACCACCCCGCTCTGTAAGATGTATGTGAAGCTATGGATCACTGACCTGGAAACCACGCACTCCGGGAGCTCCAATAGGTCCTTGCAGACCAACACCACCCTGTGGAGACAAAGACAAGACTTTACCCAGGGGTGAGGGTCAATCCCAGCACAGCTGATAAAGGGTATTTAGCAATTGGGGTCATCTCAGTGGAAACTGAGGACACTTTGGGGAAACTGAGGACGCTTTGAGGAAACTGAGGACACTTTGGGGAAACTGAGGACACTTTGAGGAAACTGAGGACACTTTGAGGAAACTGAGGACACTTTGGGGAAACTGAGGACACTTTGGGGTAACTGAGGACACTTTGTGGAAACTGACGCTTTGAGGAAACTGAGGACACTTTGAGGAAACAGGAATATTTGAGGAAACTGAGGACACTTTGAAGAAACTGAGGAATCTTTGAGGTACCTGAGGAATCTTTGAATGTACTGAGGACACTATGAATAAACTGAGGGCTCTGAAGAAACTAAGAACACTTTTAGGAAACTGAAGACATTGACTAAACTGAGAACACTTTGAGGAAACTGAGAACACTTTGAGGAAACTTAGGACACTTTGAGGAAACTGAGGACACTTTGAGGAAACTGAGGACACTTTGTGGAAACTGAGGACACTTTGTGGAAACTGAGGACACTTTGATGAAACTGAGGACACTTTGATGAAACTGAGGACACTGAGGAAACAGGAATCTTTGGGAAAACTGAAGACTCTTTGAAGAAACTGAGGAATCTTTGAGGAACCTTAGGAATCTTTGAAGGTACAGGGACACTATAAAACGAGGGCTCTGAGGGAAAATAGGACACTTTGAGAAAACGGGAACTTTGGGGGAAATGAGGGTATTTAGGGAAAAAGGAATCTTTGGGGAAGGAAACCCGAGGAATCTTTTTAAAGACTGAGGACACATAAAAACTGAGGGTCTGAAGAAACTAAGAACACTTTTAGGAAACTGAAGACATTGACTAAAATGAGGACACTTTGAGGAAACTGAGAACACTTTTGGGGAAACCTGGGACACGAGGGAACAGGAAAAATTTTGAGGAAACGAAGGTTTTAAAAAAAAACTGAGGACTATGGGGAAACCCTTTAAGGACTTAAAGGGTACAGGTACACTATGGTAAATTAGGGCTTGGGGAAAAATGAGACATTTTGAGGAAACTGAGGACACTTTGAGGAAACTTAGGACACTGAGGAAACTGAGGACAATTTGAGGAAATTGAGAACACTTTAAAGAAACTGAGGACACTTCGAGGAATCTTTGAGGAAACTGAGGACTCTGAAGAAACTGAGGACACTTTGAGGAAACTGAGGATACTTTAAAGAAACTGAAAACACTGAGGAATCATTGAGGAAACTTAGTACTCTGAAAAAACTGAGGAAACACGGGAAACGGGGGACACGGAAAAGGGGGACACTGGAAACTGATTTTCATTTTACGAAACGAGAAACTGAGGACTCTGAAAAAACTGGGGACACTTTGGGGGAAAACTGAGGACACTAGGGGGAAAATTTTTTGAGGAAAAAAATTTTGAGGAAACTGAGGAATCTTTGAGGAAACTAAGGAATCTTTGAGGAAACTGAGGAATCTTTAAAAAGGGTTTAAAATGAAAATTTTTGAGGAAACTGAGGAACTTTAGTAAACTGAGGTTTTTGAGGAAAATGAGGACTTTTTTAAAAAGAAAAAACTGAGGACACTTTGAGGAAACTGAGGACACTTTGAGGACACTGAGGACACTGTGAGGAACCACAGGATACCTTGAGAAATGTGGACACTGAAGAAAATGAAGACATGTTGGACACTTTATGGAAACTGAAGATACTTTTCTGAGGACTTCACTGATGACACTTTGAGGAAACTGAGGGAACTGAGGACACTGACTAAACTAAGGACACTTTGAGGACACTTTGTGGAAACTAAGGACACTTTGGGGTAATTGAGGACATTGAGGACACTTTGGACACTTTATGGATACTGAAGACATTTCTGGCAAATTGAAGACACTTTAGGGAAACTGGGGAAACCTTGAGGAAATTGAGGACACTTTGAGTATTTTCACTTTACCTCTTCATTTATAAAGGCCTGAAGAACATGTATGGGAGCTTCATCGAGAAGATGACCTAGTTACTCATGGGTCTAGAGAGTCCATTGAGCTCCAGCTAAGGAATAACTTTCTGACTGCCAGTCTGGTTTACTGGTATATTAAGTCATCATTACCCAACAAGATGACCAAAAAAAGGATAATTGACTTAAAGACCCTGATTCTGAGGTTCCTTGTTATTCTCTATGTTCTCAATTAGGACTCAGTTATGAACCCTGCCTGAGACTGTAAATGAGCTAGCTACTTTCCATTCCACTTGACCCTAGCCAGTTGTCTTCATATCCAGCTTCAGGGGACATCACCAGGTATCTCAGTTTATCCCTGTCCACTTGTCATCTAACCTATCCTATATATGTGACCATCATGAGGTGTCCACATTCGCTCCTCTACATTGTAGCGCAGCATTATGTTACAGACCATCACTGTGTTCACTTACAGCTCCTCCTCTGGGTCCAGCTTCTCCTCGCTCTCCTGGAGGTCCAGCTTCACCCTGGAACATCAGATAAACCTCATGGAGTTTGGAGAAACACAAGATATTAGGACAACCTAACGTGATGGGACGTCAACTCTACTACTTGGGTTCTCCTTGATTCTTGAAGGCCCCTTGGTTCCGCTTTGAGGCTATCGATGGTAAGACTATGGGATTGTAGTTTGGACCAATGTCCGATAGAAGTGTGGACACATTCATTGCCAGTGGGTGTTGGTGGATACATACGGGAATACCTGGCTCTCCAGAGGGGCCGGCTTCTCCCAATTCTCCATGACTGCCCTGAAAGAGGAATAGTGGTCAAGAATTCTAGAAGAAAAAACAACCTAGTCAATGGCAATAAATTATATGACCATAGATTATATGTATTGTTGCTCACCAGTTGACCCTTCTCTCCTTTAGTCCCAGCTTTGCCAGGAAGCCCCTAAGGAAAGGAAACAAAGAACATAATTACATGATTGATAAGACACCATCTTAGTGTCACGATCGATGAGATACCATCTGAGTGGCATGATCGATGAGATACTATCTTAGTCTTATGATTGATAAGATACCATCTCGGGCGGTAAGTCTACCAGTACTGATATCCAATTGATACACTGTATTGCTCATCATCGTTGGTGCTTAATGGATTTTGAAGCTTCTTCATTACAAATTGTCCTTGCCACTACCATGATGCTTGTTTTCTGCTCTGCTTGTACTTCCACTTTTAGACATGGCCGACACTTATCTGGTTTCCTGCACTGGGAAGTCCCGACTAATGGAGTTCTACTGTTCCATGTTTTCCCAGTATCTGTCTACACAAGACCTAACTGACCCTTCTGGGTCCTGGAGACACACTATAATACCTGGTGCATAATGTCAAGTTGCTTTTCTACTTCATCTATCCTACAAAGAGCCGTAGGAAAATAAATACTTACTGGGAGTCCATTTGGTCCCTTTTCCCCAGAAACACCAAGTTTTCCACGGTCACCCTGAAGACACAAGAGGAAAGAATTTATGGGTTTGTGTCATGATTGAATAGATACCATCATAGTGTCACGATTGATGAGATGCCATCATAGTGTCACGATTGATGAGATACCATCTTAGTATCACGATTGATGAGATACCATCTTAGTGTCACGATTGATGAGATGCCATAATAGTGTCACCATTGATGAGATGGCATCATAGTGTCACGATTGATGAGATACCATCTTAGTGTCATGATTGATGAGATGGCATCATAGTGTCACCATTGATGAGATACCAACATAGTGTCACGATTGATGAGATACCATCATAGTGTCATGATTGATGAGATAACAACATAGTGTCACAATTGATGAGATACCAACATAGTGTCACGATTGATGAGATACCATCATAGTGTCACGATTGATGAGATACCATCTTAGTGTCACGATTGATGAGATACCATCATAGTGTCACGATTGATGAGATACCATCTTAGTGTCACGATTGATGAGATACCATCTTAGTATCACGATTGATGAGATACCATCTTAGTGTCACGATTGATGAGATACCATCTTAGTGTCACGATTGATGAGATACCATCTTAGGGCCACATGTATGAAAACTGTCTAGGTCTAAAACTCACTTTATTGCCCATAGCAACCAATCAGAGCCCATAGCAACCAATCAGAGAGCGCCCCTTTCATTTCATATAGTGCTCTGGAAAAATTAGAGGGGCGCTCTGATTGGTTGCTATGGGCTCTGATTGGTTGCTATGGGCAACAAAGTTAGTTTTACACCTAGACAGTTTTCATACATGTGGCCCTTAGTGTCACCATTGATGAGATATCATCTTTGTGTCACCATTGATGAGATACCATCTGAGTCTCACGATTGATGAGATACCATCTTATTGTCACAATTGATGAGATACCATCTTAGTGTCACGATTGATTAGATACCATCTTAGTGTCACGAGTGATGAGATACCATCTTATTGTCATGATTGAGGAGATACCATCATAGTGTCACCATTGATGAGATGCCATCTTTGTGTCACCATTGGTGAGATACCATCTTAGTGTCACGACTGATGAGATATCATCTTAATATCACGATTGGTGAGATACCATCATAGTGTCACCATTGATGAGATACCATCTTAGTGTTATGATTGATGAGATACCATCTTAGTGTCATGATTATTTAGATGCCATAGTAAGACTGTCTTAGTAAGTGGTTGACAGATAGGCACTGCTAATGAACGAGGTGACAATGCCATAAGAGTCTCCGGGTGGTGGTCCACTGTGCTCAACACTAATGCCGCTAGCAGTTCAACAAAGCACATTCAGGGGGAGCTGCAGAGAGTCCATCAGTACCAGCACCTTCTTCTCTCCACAAACCAGAATTGCCCAGACTCTCTTGCAGTTCATGAGTTTGACCCATCGTGATCCCGGCTGACTGAGCTCTCCCTCCATGTGATGTATTCCATCTCTTCCCCAGCAGTACAAACCTTCTCACCATCCAGGCCATTGGTTCCGTCACGTCCATCCTTCCCCGGCATTCCCTGCAAAAAGACAAAGTGCCCAAAATCAATTTTGCTCTAGAGGCAAATTCCCAGTATGACCGGCTCCGCCATATTGGAACCTGGTCGGGAGACCAGAGCCACCATACTCCACTGGTGCCATGTATATTGTATCCCACAGCTGAAACCATCAAACCAAAGCAACCACAAGGACTCTCTGATCACTTACCGGTTCTCCTATGGGGCCCGGACCGCCCGGCATGCCTTTAGGACCAGTTTTGCCCTAAAACAAATTGTGAAACCAAAAATGAGACTTGTAATCTTCCAGAAAGTTCACATATTCTACCATCCATTGGGCGCACTAGAAAATATCCAGGAGGCCCCGCAATCATAAGAGTACCAGGGGGTCAGGACTATGTCCCGGGAAACCAGGGCAAATGTCTCGATCCCCTGCTTATTTAACTGTTTGTATGTTCTCAGGATGAGTAAGCAAATAGAAACCTCGGTGGAGCAGGAAGCCATCGGCTCCCTACCCACCTATTGGTCTTGTAGGCCACAGGCGCCTTCAGGCCTCCAGCCTACAAGACATCATGGAAGCATCTGCCCGCAGGCCTTCTCCAGGGTGTGGTCAGAGGTGTGGCCAGATGTAATGTGTGGGTGTGGTTAGAAGTGTGGTCTGATGTGATGTGTGGGTGTGGTTAGAGGTGTGACGTGATGTGTGGGTGTGGTTAGAGGTGTGGCCTGATGTGATGTCTGGGTGTGGTTAGAGGTGTGGCCTGATGCAATGTGTGGGTGTGGTTAGAGGCGTGGCCAGGACGACATAAATAACCAATAGCCTCGTCTCGGACCATTGTTCTGGTTTTTAGCAGCTCTATGACCACGTACAGTCTACACAAGTCTACATAGGACGGGGTTGAAGATCACTTACACTGTCACCTTTAGGTCCAAAGTATCCTTGAGGTCCTCTTACTCCTTGGTCCCCCTGCAATGACAGACAGGTTGATGGATGATTCATGGTTCCTTCAGAGATGTGAGGGGAACCCTGCAGACCTCATGCATCTAATTAGGGAATTGCTACTTAAGCGGAGCTCGTTCTAGGGTTATAGATCAGATGGACAGAATAAGCAGTCAGAGGACGGAGAACATGCCTCAGGTTCATACGTACAGCTTTCCCGGGAGGTCCTGGGCGACCGGGGGGTCCTCGAAATCCGGTGGGTCCCTAAGAAAAAAGACCACTCAATGAGTAAGCAGCAACTACAACTCCCAGCAATCACCCAGGGTCATGGAGTACTCACCCTGTCTCCTGCCGCTCCCTGGGGCCCAACCAAACCCCTTGCCCCTCTTGGGCCCTGCAGGGACAAAACACATGGACGCTTAGTTTGATCGCATTACTTCAGAGACCCGGGTCTGTGATCGGAGCTGAGGCTGGGACTTGTGGTTCCCCAGGGTGAAGGGTTATTTACCTGTAAGCCCACACTTCCAGGGATTCCCGGGGATCCAGGAGGACCCGCCTCACCCTGCGGAGAAGAACACAGAGTCAGTAAGAAGGAACAACTAATTCAATCTCAGCCGCAGATGACTGAACACGAAGGAAGAAGACGAAATAAACAAGACTTCCCGGCAATTACAGGCGGCTTAATGAGCCGTGGCCGGTGGCTCCACATGTGCTCAGCAAATGGCCCCGAAATCTGGAGGGTTCCCGGGAATTATAACCCAACCAGGAGGATCTGCAGGACTCAATGGGAATTATAACCCAACCAGAAGGAGCTGCAGGACTCAATGGGCCCACAGTCCCAATCCCACCGCCAGCAGATGAATGTGTCCAGTGGTGGAAGCCACCAGAGGGACAATCACTTCATCATCCAGTCCTCCAGTAACATAACTGGTCCCAGCTCAGGAACTTTAAAGGGGCACGAATGTCAAAATTTAACTTTTCACATTGACAAGCAATAGGCGACTATTATATGGATTTTTGACTTTTTTAAAATTAGGTGGTTGGTTTTATTTCATATAATTTTATAAGTTCCCCCACTGGATATGACTTCCTGGTTTGTTTCCCTGACTGGTTTGACTCTTGTTGGTTTCTCTAGGCCCACTATGGCCTGAGAGGTGTAAGTGTTATCAGCAAGACCTGATCAGTGTAAGTGTAATCAGCATAAACTGAAAGATGTAAGTGTTATCAGCAGGACCAGAGTAGTGTGTTATCAGAAGAACTGAAAGATGTTTTATCAACAGAACCTGAGAGATGTAAGTGTTATCAGCAGGTACTGAGAAGTGTAACTTTTATCAACAGAAACTTAGAGGTGTAAGTGTTATCAGCAGGATCTGAGGGGTTTTTAAAGTGTTTAACGGCCCTGAGAGCTGTTTTATCGCGGGGACCGAGCAGTGTAAGTATTTCAGCGGTACTGAGAAGTGTAATTTTTACAACAAACTTAGAGGTGAAAGTGTTATGGGGATCTAAGCGGTTTTTAAGGGTTTTAAAGCAGGCCCTGAGATCTGTGTTACACAGGCCCAGAGCATGTGATGAATCAGCGGACCGTCAGTGTAATTTATCAGCATGAACTGAAAGATGTTTATCAGCAGGCCCAGAGTAGTGTGTTATCAAAAGAACTGAAAGATGTTTTATCAACAGAACCTGAGAGATGTAAGTGTTATCAGCAGGTACTGAGAAGTGTAACTTTTATCAACAGAAACTTAGAGGTGTAAGTGTTATCAGCAGGATCTGAGCGGTTTAAGTGTTATAAGCAGGACCTGAGAGCTGTGTTATCAGCAGGACCTGAGCAGTGTAAGTATTATCAGCAGGTACTGAGAAGTGTAACTTTTATCAACAGAAACTTAGAGGTGTAAGTGTTATCAGCAGGATCTAAGCGGTGTAAGTGTTATAAGCAGGACCTGAGATCTGTGTTATCAGCAGGACCAGAGCAGTGTGACTGTAATCAGCAGGACCTGATCAGTGTAAGTGTTATCAGCATGAACTGAAAGATGTGTTATCAGCAGGACAAGAGTAGTGTGTTATCAGAAGAACTGAAAGATGTTTTATCAACAGAACCTGAGAGATGTAAGTGTTATCAGCAGGTACTGAGAAGCGTAACTTTTATCAATAGGAACTTAGAGGTGTAAGTGTTATCAGCAGGATCTGAGCGGTGTAAGTGTTATAAGCAGGACCAGAGAGCTATGTTATCAGCAGGACCAGAGCAGTGTAACTGTTATCAGCAGGACCTGATCAGTGTAAGTATTATCAGCATGAACTGAAAGATCTAAGTGTTATCAGCAGGACCAGAGCAGTGTAACTGTTATCAGCATGACCAGAGTGGTGTAAGTGTTATCAGCAGGAACTGAAAGAGGTAGGTGTTATTGACAGAACCTGAGAGATGTAAGTGTTATCAGCACGACTTGAGAGACGTGTTATCAGCAACACCTAAGAGGTGTAAGTGTTATCAGCAGGACCAGAGTGGTGTAAGTGCTATCAGCAGGACCAGAGTGGTGTAAGTGCTATCAATAGAACCTGAGAGGTGAAGCCCAGGACATCTACAATCCAGCAGTCTCTATGGCTAGTTTTAGATTCCTACATACACTAAAATATGAGATCCTATCTGCTCTGTGCATAGGGTCAACTTGGGCATGATGTATAGATATTGTGATGTTAACATTAGGGGCACAAAAAGTGGGTAAAATGTGAAATTTTGCCCCATTCTGCAATGTCCATGTCCCATTCCAGTGTTACCTTTTGCCCGTCCTTTCCAATTTCTCCTCGTTCTCCTTTGTGTCCTGTGTGTCCCTGTAAAACACAGAATGGGACAGTTAATAACGTGACAGACAAAAGCTTGAGCCATCCAGACCATATTTGTAACAGGTAAGAAATCCATGGTAGAATCCAGTAGATCCAGCGGATCTAAAATGTGAATATTGAAGAATTCAATGGATCCAGAGAACCATATAGAACCTGTCAGATCACATCATTGGCATCCAGGAAAGGTCAGCACACCGGAGGTCCTCCATTCTCGGCTTGTAGAAGAGCGTCCCATGTGGTGGACTTTCCATGAGCTCAAGATGTGGTTGGCTCTTTAAGGTTGACTATAGAAGGCCACATACCAGGATGAGATTCAGAAGATAGGACCACGCTGCCAGACTAGATTTATGGGCATATGGGCTCCAGGTGGGTAACTATGGGCATTAGATTCCTTTGGGGCTTCCAATCAATTCTGAAAATTACCTTAAATCCTGGCATTCCTGGAGGGCCAGGGGGGCCTGGTGGGCAAATAGCTGGACACTGGTGAAGAAACAGACTATGTTAAATGCACAGCTCACCCCAAAGTTATTACCTTCAGGTCAATCGTTATTCATGTTTTAATCACAAGGAAAAATAATGCAAATTATAATTTGAGAAATTGTGAAGATCTAGTACAGTGCAGTGAGGTAAGAGGGGTTCCACTACAAGCCATGTATAAAAAAGCCCCAAATGGACCCTAATGCATTACAGCAAGGCTAGAAGAATATAGATCCCATGGGATTTAGTCATTGGCCCTACTCACTGATCATATCTAGTCATTAGATGCAATCATAGATCTAGTCATCAGTAGGGTCTGCTTATTGGATTTAGCTGGTCATCGAGAGAATTGGGGTCATGGCGTCAAGTTGTTGATGAGATCCAGTCTTTGACTGGATCCAATCGCTAACGAGAGCAAATGGTTGGACCTAGCCATTGAGTATAGTTACTGATAGGACCTGGCCTTGTTATCTAGTCAACAAGCTGATCATTGACTGGATCCAGCTATTGACATAATCAATCCATTGAACCAAACCATGGATAAGGTCGTTGGCCGCATTTAGTCACCAATAGGGTCGAGTTGTTGGTTTCAGCCATTGGCAGAATCTAGTCATGGGATCTAGACATAGATAACATCTAGTCATCTACTGGATCCAGTTGTTCACAGAGTTTAGTTGTTGGATCCAGTTATTGAAAAAAATCAGGTCATTGATAGAATCTAATAAGTGACTGGATCCGGTCACTGACAAAACTAAGAGTTTATACGCAGTCATTGATAGTGGCGACTCATTAGATCTACCCGCCCCAATCTCTCATGTCTAGCAATAGCACTTTCATTAAATGAGCACCTCTTGAACAGGTAGCCTCTCACACAAAGACCTATCTAAACTATCTGCTAATGCGTGGGGCAATCACAACTCCTAGGACTTATATTCAGGGAAGGCCTTATATTTCTAAGCTTAAAAAAAATTGCAGTAGGTCTTATTTTTGGGGAAACACGGTAGTTATTAACTCCTTAACGACCGCCCAGCGTCTTGTTCGTCTACAGCGACGTCTTTTGGTGTCGCTGCAGACACGGGAGTACTACACAGCCCTAATGCCAGCGCAGCTCCTGCAAGCACCGGGGAGCGGGGGAAACCTCCGCTCCCCAATGCTTTAACCCTTTGATTGCCGCAGCTCATCACCACAGCACAATCAAAGGGTTTCCCTGCTCTGTCGGGTGATTGGGACACCCGGTGACCCGACAGAGCTCGGGGAACGGCTGCACAGTCAACCCTGGGGGCCTAGAGTAGCCCCAGGACTGTCTGTGTAACAAGCCAGCAATCAGATCAGACTGTGTGCTGCCCTGACTGCAGCCTGTGTCAGACTGACACAGATTATAAGGTATTAGTATATATGAATATGCTAATATGTTACTAAGTGTAAAAAAAAAAAAAAAACAACTAACAGTTATCCCTTCATGGGATTTAAAAAAAAAAAAGTAAAAAACATAAATAGTGTAAAAATAATAAAAAATAAAAATAAATAAATAATAAAATAAAAATAAATATTTAATAAAAAATAATTGTGCATGCATTACACACAGAAAAAAACTACACACATTAGGTATCCACACGACCGTAATAACCTGTAGAATTAATCTAACACATTATTAAGTGTGAAATGTGAATGGTGTAAAAAAAAAAAAAATGTAAAAAATCAACAACAAAATTAAAAAAATTGAAAAAAAATTCTGAACTTAAACTATTCCCCCATAAAGTGCAACTTGTCTCGAATAAAACGAGGCCTCAACTGCATCACTGAAAAAATAAAAAAGTTCTGACTGTTGAAACGCAAGGAGGCAAAAACTAAAAAAAATGTTCTGGTCATTAACTACTTTTCAGGCGTTCGGCTTAAGGGGTTAAAAGGGTGAAGCCATTGCCACGTGATCTGCTAACCCAGCTAGCGTCTGGCTAGGGGATCTAATTTGGTAATGGATCTAGTCATTAAAAAGGAGATGCTGGTGATTACAGGGTATCTACAAAAAACAAATACTAAGTCAATGGATATAGAATATTATGTTGTTTGATCATGAATTGCTGCAAAATTTTGTAGCTACTTCTGAATCCTTAAAGAACAAAGCAAACAACCCAAGAGGCCACTTACTTGCAGGTCTCCATTGCGATCGGGAACAACTCCGGCAAGACCCTACAGTGAGAGAAGACAAAGACTTCATGATGCATGGATGGAGCAGGGGCAACCACACGTGATGATACTTGGATATTCCTGCATGTTATGGGAAGACGAGCAGTGGCTGAATATTTTGGTTGAGTTGTTGGACTATCTAATGTATATGGTGCTGTTCTCACTGCTCCTCAATGGTAGATGTAGGATTTCGACACCCCTGTCCCTTTCTATGTGGGATAAGCCAATGGCTGATATGTTTATACCTCTCCCAAATGAAAACACATGCACGCTTATCTGAGCCGAGCACGCATGTGTGAGGGGGATAGGGACTGGCTGTTGGCCTAATAAGTATTCGGCTGCCAGCTATTGTGTGTATGAGCATCTTAAGACGTGGACCCTAGATGTACTTCTATAACTAAAGACAGATTATTGCACATTAGTAGCGTCTGTGCTATCATTAGTGTGGGCTAAAAGACATCATATTGGTTGGACTTACTGGAGGACCTGGTGGTCCTGCGGGCCCAGGAAGTCCAGGTGGTCCAGAGGGTCCCTGTAAAACATGACAAATATCAAAACAAAAGCAAAAATAGGACACTCAATACCCAGAATCTAGGAGAAGACCTGCAGAGCTTCTGCTGTATTGTATGCTTTTGCATGGATTGTTTTAGAATGATATGGCACATGTATGGTGCACTATGTGTGGTAATTTTAGTCATCAAATTATAGCAGGGGCAAAAAGGCAATTGCTTTGGGACCGTCACCATTTTATTTTTACTACGGACCCAAACAGTATCTAGAATCAGGCACATGCGTAGATATATTGCTGCTAATTTATTGGGTACTGAATGGCAGTATTTTTGGCCATAGGCTTTACAGCATTGTTATGTTAGGTACTGGATGGTGCCATGGACCTCTGATATCACGGACATTGTGCCAGATATGGTGTCATGGACCTCTGATGTCATGGACATTGTGCCAGATATGGTGCCATCGACCTCTGATGTCATGGACATTGTGTCAGATATGGTGTCATGGACCTCTGACGTCATGGACATAGTGCAAGATATGGTGTCATGGACCTCTGATGTCATGCACATTGTGTCAGATATGGTGCCATTGACCTCTGATGTCCTGGACATTGTGCCAGATATGGTGTCATGGACCTCTGATGTCATGGACATTGTGCCAGATATGATGTCATTGACCTCTGATGTCATGGACATTGTGCCAGATATTATGTCATTGACCTCTGATGTCATGGACATTGTGCCAGATATGGTGCCATTGACCTCTGATGTCATGGACATTGTGCCAGATATGTCTCCTTCAAACAGTGTCAGACTGGAATATGTTGGGCCCAGCAGAGGAAATTATTTTAAGGGCCTAACTTCAATTTCTACAAAGGCCTCATGACCTCCATTGTGGCTGAGCCTTGTTCAGAACTGGGACCCAACTAGGGAATCTTCTGGTGGGCTAGTCTCTGTCTACAAATAGGGTTGTGGCATTTTTTCATCATTACCTATAAATGGAAATAGTATTTCCACTTCTATATCACAACAGCAACACTGAGCCACCAAACAGAAGACATGTAAGATGCAGCCGGCTAAGTCATTGCAATGTTATTTAGCATTGGGCAAAGTCCTCCCATCAGTAGCAATGTTCTTTAGTTCATAGATATGACTAAAAGACTTACTGCAGGACCTTGGGGTCCTTTACCGCCTGGTAAACCACTTGGTCCAGCAAGACCCTGGGAGAGCAGTAGAGACACCAATTAGAATTAGGACAGGAAACACAATAAAGAGACAATCCAAACTCAGGAAGATGACCAAGGAAAGAGTTATGGAGAAAACATGAACAGACCAGAGGTCAGAAATGGAGTGCATGGAGTCAAGACAAGGAAGAGAGAATCCATGCTCAAGGGGATGATGAAGAAAAGAGTTATGGAGATAAAATGGACGAATAATCCAGACTCAGGGAGATGACCAAGGGAAGAGTTATGAAGATAAGATGGACAGACAAAGGAGGATAGAAATGGAGTCTAGAGAGAAAACACAAGGAAGAGAAACTCCAGACTCAGGGCGATGACCAAGGAAGGAGTTATGAAGATAAGGTGGACAGATGAAGGAGGTTAGAAATGGAGGCCAAGGAGAAAACACAAGGAAGAGAAAATCCAGACCTATAGGTGACCAAGGGAAGAGTTATGGAGAAAAGATGGACAGACAAAGGAGGTTAGAAATGGAGTCCAAGGAGAAAACACAAGAAAGAGAAAATCCAGACCTAGAGGTGACCAAGGGAAGAGTTATGGAGAAAAGATGGACAGATGAAGGAGGTTAGAAATGGAGTCCAAGGAGAAAAGACAAGAAAGAGAAAATCCAGACCTAGAGGTGACCAAGGGAAGAGTTATGGAGAAAAGATGGACAGATGAAGGAGGTTAGAAATGGAGTCCAGAGAGAAAACACCAGAAAGAGAAAATCCAGAGATGGACAAGTCAGGAAGATGAATGAAGGTAGGTCATTTAAAAAGAAGGAATACAAACATATGATGTTCAGTATGAGCTATATAATGTGTCTATATGGGTAAAATTCAGTCCATATAACTCTATAGGGTCATGTATCAGACTTACGGGAGGTCCGGGCGGTCCTCTTCCCTACAAAGAAAATGCAAAAATGAGAAGAGTAGTCTTACAAATGTGGCTGAGAGCTGTTGTAGTGTTGAAACTTGATATAACCGAAGGGGTATTACGTAGAGGCAACTATGGGGGCAAACATATTAGGGGGCCTTGTTCAGGTTTACATGTGACGAGGAGACGACCAGTGGGTAATATTGGGAACAGGGTTAGAGGACAACATTCTCTGTGCCCCCTTGTACTTGGTTGTTTTGATGGGATGTTATGAAGCACCACCACGGGGTCTGCTTTATATAGGCTACAGGCCATAGACATTGCTAATCTCAGCTGGAGATTGTTGGCCAACAGTTGCCAGTCTCAATTTCCTAAAGCCCAAATATTCCCATTGAGTAGAGAAGTAGGAGGAGGAGGCTCTGGACACTCCCTTGGCTCCAGAAATCTTATGAATTTCTGGTTTGACTTGTTGGCTCTTGCTCATGTCTATATGAAGCTTCAGGCCTCAATGACTCTGGTGGTAGAAAGATCTACCTTCTCGGAAATCATCATTCACCAAAGATGAGGCTGGATCCTAGAGAATAGGGGAATATGGCAAACTACTCCTCCTACTACCTCTTTGCTGGAATCCACTCCATGATGGATCATGAAGGATGGGAGAATGGTTCTCCTCAATGCCAATGTGAAGCCTACAGCACCTTTAATACTGGGTTTAATGGCCACATGCACAATCGTTTGCTCATTCGTCAGTTGATTGCAGGGGCTTTTACACAGGGCAATGTTCCTATAAAGATAGAAGCCTCAAGGAAGGTGGTCTGTGGACCAGACCCAAAGTCCTATCTACATCTATGAAGAAAAGGAATAAACTGGGTGGACCTGTGGTTGTTCTATCTAGAACATGAAGTATCTCAGGTGTAGGTCAATACTCACTGCTGATCCTTCAGGCCCGGATGGTCCAATGTCTCCCTGAAACAAGAGAGACACTTCATAAGATAATAGAACAGGATTATCATAGGGGCTTAGCTCATCTGATGGATGGTCACACATAGAAACA
The DNA here is from genome assembly GCA_025379985.1 of Phyllomedusa bahiana. Lineage (NCBI taxonomy): Eukaryota > Metazoa > Chordata > Amphibia > Anura > Hylidae > Phyllomedusa > Phyllomedusa bahiana. The sequence continues at coordinate 121,258 of JAODAL010001088.1, read as the reverse complement.
TACAACAGCCAACCCAACATAATGCCACAAGGCCCATCCCGAGCATCAATCTCACTTCTGTGGCTGCATCTTGTTGCTTAAAGGAGTGTTCCCACCATAGTCTATCAAAAGGATAGGTCATCAAAGTCTAAATATGGGTCCCACCTCTGGAACCCACACCTGTCTCGGGAACAGGCCCTGGAAAGTGTTGTCTCAGGATGGAGAACCAGTTGCGCTTGCGCATGACTCTTCATTCTGTTCTATAGAATTTCTGACTAGAGGTGAGCGGAATGTTCAGTTGTATTCAGAACTCCCACAGAACAGAATGGAATGCTGCTTGCACATGAGCCCAACTCTCCATTCTGTCCTATGGAAGTTCCTGGAACAGGGGAGCGCTGTGTTCTCCATTCTGCTCTATGGGAGTTCCCAGTACAGGGGAGCGCTGTGTTCTCCATTCTGTACCATAAGAGTTCCCAGTACAGGGGAGCGCTGTGTTTTCTTTATTCTGTTCTATGGGAGTTCCCGATACAGGGGAGCGCTGTGTTCCCCATTCTGTTCTATGGGAGTTCCCAGTACAGGGAAGCGGTGTGTTCTCTCCATTCTATGGCAGTTCCCAGTACAGGGGAAGCGCTGTGTTCTCCATTCTGTTCTATGGGAGTTCCCAGTACAGGGGAGCGCTGTGTTCTCCATTCTGTTCTATGAGAGTTCCCACTACAGGGGGACACTGTGTTCTCCATTCTGTTCTATGGGAGTTCCCAGTTCAGGAGAGCACTGTGTTTTCTTCATTCTGTTCTATGGGAGTTCCCAGTACAGGGAAGCACTGTGTTCTCCATTCTGTTCTATGGGAGTTCCCAGTACAGGGGAGCGCTGTGTTCTCCATTCTGCTCTATGGGAGTTCCCAGTACAGGGGAGCGCTGTGTTCTCTCCATTCTGATCTATGGGAGTTCCCAGTACAGGGGAGCGCTGTGTTCTCCATTCTGTTCTATGGGAGTTCCCAGTACAGGGGAGCGCTGTGTTCTCCATTCTGTTCTATGAGAGTTCCCAGTACAGGGGAGCGCTGTGTTCTCCATTGTCCTCTATGGGAGTTCCCAGTACAGGGGAGCGCTGTGTTCTCCATTCTGTTCTATGGGAGTTCCCAGTACAGAGTAGCGCTGTGTTCTCCATTCTGTTCTATGGGAGTTCCCAGTACAGGGGAGTGCTGTGTTCTCTCCATTCTGTTCTATGGGAGTTCCCAGTACAGGGGAGCGCTGTGTTCTCCATTCGGTTCTATGGGAGTTCCCAGTACAGGGGAGCGCTGTGTTCTCCATTCTGTTCTACGGGAGTTCCCAGTACAGGGGAGCACTGTGTTCTCCATTCTGTTCTATGGGAGTTCCCACTACAGGGAGCGCTGTGTTCTCCATTCTTTTCTATGAGAGTTCCCAGTACAGGGAAGCGCTGTGTTCTCCATTCTGTTCTATTGGAGTTCCCAGGACAGAGGAGCGGAATGTTAGTCCGTATTTAGAGCTATATATTCTACATTTGTGGATGATAAGTGATGAGCGAGGATGACGGGAAAGCGCTGAATGATGCATCCTCACATGGACGTGGATAAAAGAGTGATTGTAGGAACGAAGGAAGTAGGCGATGAGAGTAGAAGTAATGGATGATGTGGATGAGGTTTAACTTGAGTGAAGAGCGGATATTATACAAGATGTAAGTAACAGGGAAAAGACGGACGAGGAGAGAAGAAGATGGATGATGTTGGAGGAAACTGATGTCCATGGAGGAGAGTTTCAGGTGACAGAGGGAGGGCTGGGTGACGGGTGGAAATGCGGTGATGACGTTGATTGTAATGTTAATGTTGATAATGATGGATGATGATAGAGGGATGTGGATGATAGATGGAAATGGGTTGGTGTTTGTTATAATCTTGGTGATGATTGTGATTCAGGATGATGGGGATTTTGAGTGATACTAGATGGAAATGTATTGTTGATGTTAACTGTAATGGATAGGATAATAGTAGGATGAGGATGATGAGAGATGGAAATTAGCTGATGATAAGCTTTCTGTTGGCTATGATGGATGATGATAGTGGGATATAATTAATGATATGAGTTTATAATGATGCTTTCTGTGATTAATCTCTGCTCTTGGTAGAACGTGATGGACATAAGTCTTCTTTCCACTATCTATGTAACTATGTGATGGATGATAGATGGAAATTAGTTGATGATAAGCTTGATGTTGGTTATGATGATAGTGGGATAAATATTGGATTATATATTACATGGGTTTATGATGATGATATCAGTGATTAATCTCTGTTGGTTGAACTTGATGGACATACTGTATGACTTTTTCCACCATACTATCTATGTATCTATGTGATGGATGATGATAGTGGGATGTGGATGATAGATAGAAATTAGATGATGATGAATATCTTTATGTTGATTATGATGGATGATGACAGTGGGATACAACTGGTTTATGATGATATTTCAGATTAATCTCTGCCCTTGGTGCAACTTGATGGGCATAAGTCTTCTTTCCACTGTATTCTCTATGTAACTTTGTGATGGATGATGATAGTGGGATGTGGATGATGATAGATGAAAATGGGTTGATGTTGGTGATAATCTTGATGATTGTGATGCATGACGATGGGGATTTTGAGAGATGATTGATGAAAGTAGGTTCATGATGATGATTATCTTAATGTTAATTGTAATGTATAATAACAGCAGCATGTGGATGATTATGCAAATTAGTTGATGTTGATAATGTTAACTATGATGGATAGTGGGATGTAAGGGATGACTAAATAGGTTTATGATGATAATGATATTGTTGTTGTTGATTAATCTCTGCCCTTGGTTGAACTTGATGTAAGTCTTCTTTCCACCGCACTCTCTATGTAACTGTGATGGATGATGACACCGGAATGTGGATGATAGTTAGAAATTAGTCGATGATATATGGGTTTATGATGATGATGATGATGATATTCCTGACTAATCTTTGCCTTTGGTTGAACTTGATGGACATAAGTCTTCTTTCCACTGTTATATCTATGTTACTATGTGATGGATGATGGATGGAGATGGGTTGATGATGAAAACCTTGATGTTGGTTATGATGGATGATGATAGTGGGATGTGGATGATAGATAGAAATTAGATGATGATGAATATCTTGATGTTGATTATGATGGATGATGACACTGGGATATAACTGATGATATATGGGTTTATGATGATGATGATATTCCTGACTAATCTTTGCCTTTGGTTGAACTTGATGGAGATAAGTCTTCTTTCCACCCTAATGTGATGGATGATGATAGTGGGATGTGGATGATAGATGGAAATGAGTTGATGTTGATGATTGTGATGCATGATGTTGGGGATTTTGAGAGACGATAGATGGAAGTAGGTTCATGATGATGATTATCTTAATGTTAATAATAATTATGAATAATAATAGCAGGATGTGGATGATGATAGATGGAAATTAGTTAATAATGATAATGTTGATGTTGACTATGATGGATGATGAACATGGGATGTAAATTATTATAACATAAACTCTGCCCTGGTTTGATCTTGATGGGCATATGTCTTCTTTCCACTGTTCTATCTATGTAACTATATGATGGATAGAGATGGGTTGATGACGAAAACCTTGATGTTGGCTATGATGGATGATGATAGTGAGATACAACTGATGATATACGGGTTTATGATGATGATGATGATGATATTCCTGATTAATCTCTGCCCTAGGTTGAACTTGATGGAGATAAGTCTTCTTTCCACCATTCTATCTATGTAGCTATGTGATGGATGATTGATGGAGATGGGTTGATGACGAAAACCTTGATGTTGGTTATGATGGATGATGATGGTGGGAGATAATGAATAATATGAGTTTATAATGATGCTTTCTGTGATTATTCTCTGCTCTTGGTAGAACGTGATGGACATAAGTCTTCTTTCTACTATTTATGTGATGGATGATGATAGCTGGAAATGAGTTGATGTTGACTTTGATGGATGATGACAGCGGGATGTAAATTATGATAAAGTTAATGATGATGATGATATTCTTGATTAATCTCTGCACTGGGTTTAACCTGATGGGCATTTGTATTTTTCCACCGTACTATCTATGTAACTATGTGATGGATGATGATAGAGGGATGTGGATGATAGATGGAAAAGGGGAAAGAGTAGGTAGAAGAAGGAGAATGATAAAGACGACTCATGGATGACGACAAGGTAAATTGTGTATACTCAATATAAACTCAGCAATAATAGGTCCATAGTGGATGAAGGGTGGAGCAAATGACAGAAGAAAGATGGTGATTTAAGAGGATATTGAGGAGAGAAAAATAAGACAATGGAATGAATAGAGGATGATGAGTGTGATAGTGATAATATAGGAGGATGAGTGATGATAGAGGATAGGAGTGGGTGATTAAGGATGATGAAGATAAGAAGACAGGGATTTCTGGAATTGGATGACAGTGATGATGTGGTGATGATGATGATGTGGTGGTAATGATGATGATGATGTGGTGGTGATGATGATGATGTGGTGGTGATGATGATGATGATGTGGTGGTGATGATGATGATGATGATCTCAGATTGATGCAAGGAGAGAACTGATGATCATTGATGGATGGAGCAGGTGAAGGGATGTTGAAGATGTGAGAAATTCATGTAGATGGAGGAAAATACAGGAACAAGGATGAGGATAATGGTGGAAATGGATGATGATGATGATGATAAAAGGAAGAGGATGACCAAGAGGAGTGATGGTAAAAGAAGGAAATGGATGATAAAAGATGGAAGTTAAGGTTATTGTCCAGGAAGCTTTCTTCCAGAAACATCGCCACACGGTTGCACAGGTTGTGTCTGGTAATGAAGTGAATGGGTCTGAGCTGCGATACCCCTCATGCCCTTTGGGGATGTTTTGGGGTCAATCATGGTCTTTTCTTCATCAGATGACTGCTCTACAGCTCTGAAAATCATCAGCCACGTCATCCAAATCCAGTTTTTGGTGAAACCCCTTTTAGGTGTTACAGAGGGCCACTTACCCGTTCTCCTGCTGGTCCATCAGGGCCAGGTTTCCCATCAGGTCCAGTGAGACCCTAGAAAATAATATGAAATTAAATCAGTGACATAAACCCTTGGGGTGTAGAGGCAGCCCCTGCACCCGGGAACTGCAACTGGAAGGGGCACAAACACCTAGAACTAGCACATAGTAGGTGGGGCCCTGTTATAGATGCTGCATTGGGGCCTTCATGGACCCATCTAGAATATACTGACCATTGGATCTCACCATTGTACTGATGGGTATAGAAAGGGCCCAATGTCTCCACAGGAACTTGATATGGACACATTGCTGGGGCCACACTCTATTAGCAGATACACATATTCTAATCCTTTGCACGTTCCCGAAGTAACACTACTAGGTGGCCCCTATATGTATATGACCCCAAAAAGGACCAAATCTGATGATCCCCTGGCACCAGTATTAGAACTATCACATAGTAGGTTGGGGCCCTGTCATAGATGTTACATCGGGGCCCTCATGGACCCCCTTGGAATATACTGACTATAGGAGGTCACCATTGTGCTGATGGCTATAGAAGGGGCCCAAAAGACCCTCCGGAACCAGTATTAGAACTATCACATAGTAGGTGGGGGCCTTGTTATAGATGTTACATCGGGGCCCTCATGGACCCATCTAGAATATACTGACCATTGGATCTCACCATTGCACTGATGAGTATAGAGGGAGCCCCAGGAACATGATATGGAGACATTTCTGGGGCCACACTGAATTTGCGATAGCATTTTTTAATTTTTGCAAGCAATTTTTCCCCAAGGGAAATTACCCCTAGTCAGTCCTATAGTATATGCCCAAAGAGGACCCCAACCTGCTGAATACCTAAGACCATATTTAATATCCATAAAGGAGGGGTTTTTTAAAATCCTGGGGGTCTTTATGGCCCCCGGGTATTGTTGGGGTCTCTTGACTTGGTTTTTAAAAGGGGGCCCCAAAAAAAATCCGGCACCTTTGAAACTTCACATGTGGGGGGTTTTTTATTTTCTTGGAGCCCTTCTGGCCCCCCGGGAATTCAACCATTTATCCCCCATAGGGGCCTTTGGTTACCCCGAAAAGACATATACATTGTGGGGCCCCACCTATTAGAATCACTTTGTGTTTTTATTGCAGCTTTCCCCGGTTTTTCCCCCAGGGGGCTGTGTTACCCCCCAAGGGGGGGCCCCAGGACCTCGGCCCCAGTTTTAGAACTACAATAATAGGTGGGGTTTGTTTGATTCGAATTGGGGGGGCCTTCATAGACCCCCCCTAAAATTTAAAAGGCCCATGGTTCATCATTGTATATGAGTATAAGGGCCCACAGTCTCCATGTGAACATGATATGGATGCTTTCGGGGGGCCAACTCAATGGGGATATGCTGTTTAATTTGTTAACGCAGTCCCAGGAATACTGTCAGTGGCCCCTATACGTATATAGCCCCAAAGAGGACCCCAACCTGCTGACGCCCTGACATGTTGAAGGTTACATATTTATATATCCTATAATAAGGAGTGAATTACTTACATCTATTCCTGGCAGTCCAGACAGTCCAGGTTTTCCGGGGTCTCCTGGTTTCCTGAGGCTCCTTTGGAGCCCTTTTAAAACAAGAAGACAAAGATATATCAGGCAACTCTGTTCTGAAGCCTCCAATGTATTGTGGGTGCTATAATGCCTTGTGCTCTGTATGTCTGACCCCCTGGGGTCAACTGGTGATTGAGCTGGTAAACCATGCTGGGACTGGCAGTCATAGGAAATCTTGCCACAACTCATAGAGATTGGCACAACAACGTGGGATCAGCCAGTGCTGCCAATTTTTGGATCTGCTCCATTAGGGTAGAGTTGGGATCACTGGCTTCAGCTTAGCTGCATTGACTAGCGGAGTCTACGGTAGTCTGAGATCCACTTCCTGTCTGTCTTCATATGGCAGCTCTGCTTGCTCTGATTGACTACTGTGTTCTAGCACAAGCTCATCATAATTTTGGGGGGTTCTGCATTTGCACTTACTGGGGGTCCAGGTAAACCAGGAGGGCCGAGTTCACCCTGCAAGTTCATAAGAAAAAATAATAGTTAAAATAACATCATCAGTGATTATAACCCCTGCCCGTGCTTAATTGTACTTTAAAATTGGGTGTCCCTCTCTCCCAACCAATCTCTATTAGCCAGAGAGAGACTGTAGAGGGTCGCTCCTGATTTGGAGGACTCAGGTATTACTTGGTTACTCATTCATGTGAATGGAGGCCATGTAATACCTCTCTTAACCTGTAGTGGTGCTGCAGGAGAAATGTGTAGCCCACCACAGAGTATTTCAGGACGATCAGTGGCGATCAACAGAATCCATGCAAGTCAGTATTACATAAGTCGTCGTCCAAAGGAAACTACCCCTTAAAGGGGCTCCAAAGTTTATTATAAAAGGAAAGAGCTTGAGCATCCAAATGTCATTTTGTGTAATTAAAGGTTTTGCAGCTTTCTAATACTCTGCATGTTTTAATTGCTCACCAGCTGCTTGCTGTCAGTGAATGGGGATCTATATGATAATCACCTCGATCATGTCCAATTGACACAGGTGCGAGGTCCGTTTCAAGAAAGTGCTCAGATGCACTAGTGACCCTTGCACCAGTTGTATGTGGGCTGCGATGCGACCAGTTCTTATATTGATTAAATTCCTGTTATGTACAAGTTCAAGGGCAGAACTGTGGGAGCAACACCCTAAGAATAGATGTGGAGAACCTATGGGAATCTGATAAAGGACAGGTGACCAATGATTGCTCTCCATAGTCTCCAAAATGGCCGACTACGATTGTCACTTCCTGGCCCTGGCTGAACAGAAATAGAGATTTCTACCCATTTCCTAAAATAATAGCATAAAATGTTTCTTCTTATTTTCTGCAGGCTCTGTGCTTTTAGTGGTGCTCCAGAGGCTGTGGGCCACCTCAGTCATGGGCCCATGGGCAGGACCTTTATGGTTACTCCATCTATGGTTTATACATAGACATGATCTACAAAAACAAAATGAGCAACCTTGTAGTGAACTGCTAATTTTACCTTTCAATGGTCATTAAGTATTATTCTCCAGAGCTGCACTCACTATTCTGCTGATGCAGTCACTGGGGACATCCCTTTACCCCCCTTTGAAACTGATCCGGGTTTAATTCCTGAAATTACCCTCCAGAGCTCCCACCCAAATTCTGTGGTGCAGTAAACCGGGACATAAAATTATTTACCTGTATACTCTATTTTTTAAATCCGGGTTTTTTCCTCCAGAGTGAACTCACATTTTGCGGGGTTGCCAGGTCACTTGTACAAACATTCCTTTTTATTTGTACTGATCCTGAGTTAATCCTGTATTACCCTCCAGAGCTGCACCAAACTATTTTGCTGTGCAGTCATTGGGGGAATACATTACTTACCCTTTTCTAAAACCGGGAGTTACATCCTTTTTTCCCTTCCAGAGTGCATTTCATTTTTTCTGCTGGGGCAGTCACGGGGTACATACTTGACTTTCAATGATTTTCTCGTTTTAAAATCCCGAGCGGGAAATCATTTCTGCTGGTGCGGGTCCTTTTACATACTTTTAACTTATCTTTACGGGAACCGGGTTTTTACATCCTGTATTATCCTCCGAGCTGCACTCCTATTTGTGGTGCAGTCATTTGTAAAATACATTACTTTTCCTGTTTTGACCTTTGGGGTTACATCTTGTATTACCCTTCCCAAAAAAAAAAGGGTTTTTTGGGGCTCCCTATTTGCGGGTTTGGCTTTTTGGCGGGGTTTTACAAAATTTACTTATCGTGTTTGTTTCCTTTAGGTACATTCCTAAATTTTTTTTCGGGCCCTTTTTCCCAAACAATCTGCCAGGCTTCAGAGCTAAAAACCCTTCCCAGAATTCACAAGTTGTTTAGGGGTCTGTTTGGAGTTTAAATTTAATGATTTGCCACAATAATTTCCGGGGACCTTTTTATGAGTTTTTGGACTTTTGGTCCCGGGCGGGGGTTTGCTGCATTTTGTGGTAGTGGTGACAGTAAATCTGAATATGCCCTAGGAGGGGGAGTAAAAAATTTTTACGACGGTAAGGGGGTTAGCAGCCCCAAAATAAAACCCCTATTTCCCTTGTCATTTTCAAAAATCGCGGTAGGAAAAAGGGAGTGAGCGGTATGTACTATTGGGGGAGGTCCGTGACTGCACTGTATATTGGGAGAGGTCTGTGACTGCACTGTAAAATTTGGGGGGGTCCGGGGGACTGCACTGTATTTTGGGGGACGGTCCTTTTTGGGACTACCCCTGTATTTTTGGGGGGGTCCTTTGACTGAAATTTTGTATATTGGGGAGGTCTGGGGGACTGCACTATAAAAATGGGGGGCCCGTGATTTGAACTGTATATGGGGGGAGGTCCAGGGCCCTGCTTTTGTATAGGGGGGGAGGTCCGTGACTGCTCTGTATAATGGGGGAGGTCTGTGACTGCACTATATAGGGGGAGGTCCGTGACTGCTCTGTATAATGGGGGAGGTCTGTGACTGCCCTGTATATTGGGGGAGGTCTGTGACTGCTCTGTATATTGGGGGAGGTCTGTGACTATTCTCTAAAATAATGGGAGTTGATGACTTGCTCAGTATAGTGGGGGAGTCTGTGACCGAGCTGCTGTAAATTGTGGGAGGTCTGTGACAGCACATGAAGTATGAATGGGGGGGAGGAGTCCGTGACTGCACTGTATATTGGGGGAGGTCTGTGACTGCACTATATAATGGGGAGGTCTATGACTGCTCTGTATAATGGGGGATGTCCGTGACTGCACTGTATATAGGGGGAGGTCTGTGACTGCACTGTATATAGGGGGAGTTCCATGACTGCACTGGTATAATGGGGGAGGTCCGGACTGCTCCTGTATCATGGGGAGGATCCTGTAGACTGCACTGTATAATGGAGGGAGGTCTTGACAGCACTGTATAATGGGGATGTCCGTGACTGCACTGTATGAAATGGGAGGTCCGTGACTGCACTGTATTTTGGAGGAGTCCGTGACTGCACTGTATATAGGGGGAGGTCCGTGACTGCACTGTATAATGGGGGAGGTCTGTGACTGCACTGTATAATGGGGGAGGTCTGTGACTGCACTGTATAATGGGGGAGGTCCGTGACTGCACTGTATATAGGGGGAGGTCCGTGACTGCACTGTATATAGGGGGAGGTCTGTGACTGCCCTGCATATTAGAGGAGGTCTGTGACTGCTCTGTATATAGGGGAAGGTCTGTGACTGCTCTGTATATTGGGGAGTCTGTGACTGCTCTGTATATAGGGGGAGGTCTTTGACTGATATGTATATGGGGAGGTCTTTGACTGCTCTGTATATAGGGGAGGTCTGTGACTGCTCTGTTTAATGGGGGTGGTCTGTGACTGCCATGTCTATTGGGGGTGGTCTGTGACTGCTCTGTATATTGGGGGAGGTCTGTGACTGCCCTGTATATTGGGGGAGGTCTGTGACTGCTCTGTATAATGGGGGAGGTCTGTGACTGCACTGTATAGTGGGGGAGGTCTGTGACTGCTCTGTATATTGGGGGAGGTCTGTGACTGCCCTGTATATTGTGGGAGGTCTGTGACTGCTCTGTATATAGGGGAGGTCTGTGACTGCCCTGGTTATTGGGGAGGTATGTGACTGTGTGTTGAGGGTCCTGTTGTGATATTGTTTTTGTGGCTGCCCTGTATATTGGGGAGGTCTGTGACTGCCCTGTATATTGGGGGGGTCTGTGACTGCACTGTATATAGGGGGAGGTCTGTGACTGCCCTGTATATTGGGGAAGTCTGTGGCTGCCCTGTATATTGGAGGAGGTCTGTGACTGCCACTGTATTGGGGGGTCTGTGACTGCCAGTATATGGGGAGGTCTGTGACTGCCCTGTATATTGGGGTCGTCTGTGACTGCCCTGTATATTGGGGGAGGTCTGTGACTGCCCTGTATATTGGGGAGTCTGTGACTGCCTGTATATTGGGGAGGTCTGTGACTGCCCTGTATATATTGGGGGAGGTCCGTGACTGCTCTGTATAATGGGGTAGGTCTGTGACTGCCGTGTATATTGGGGAAGTCTGTGGCTGCCCTGTATATTGGGGAGGTCTGTGACTGCCCTGGCTATTGGGGAAGTCTGTGGTTGCCCTGTATATTGGGGAGGTCTGTGACCGCCCTGTATATTGGGGAAGTCTGTGACTGCCCTGTATATTGGGGAGGTCTGTGACTGCCGTGTATATTGGGGAGGTCTGTGACTGCCCTGTATATTGGGGAGGTCTGTGACTGCCCTGTATATTGGGGAGGTCTGTGACTGCTCTGTATATTGGGGAGGTCTGTGACTGCACTGTATATTGGGGAGGTCTGTGACTGCACTGGCTATTGGGGAGGTCTGTGACTGCCCCGTATATTGGGGAGGTCTGTGACTGCCCTGTATATTGGGGAGGTCTGTGACTGCCCTGTATATTGGGGAGGTCGGTGACTGCCCTGTATATTGGGGAAGTCTGTGGCTGCCCTGGTTTTTGGGGAAGTCCGTGGCTGCACTGTATATTGGGGAGGTCTTTGACTGCCCTGGCTATTGGGGGGGTCTGTGACTGCCCTGTATATTGGGGAGGTCTGTGACTGCCCTGTATATTGGGGAGGTCGTGACTGCCCTGTATATTGGAGGAGGTCTGTGACTGCACTGTATATAGGGGGAGGTCTGTGACTGCACTGTATATAGAGGAGGTCTGTGACTGCCCCGTATATTGTGGAGGTCTGTGACTTCCCTGTATATTGGGGGTGGTCTGTGACTTGCACGTGTAATATTGGGGGGGTCTGTGACTGCACTGTATATTGGGGAGGTCTGTGACTGCCCTGTATATTGGGGGGGTCTGTGACTGCCCTGTATATTGGGGAGGTCTGTGACTGCACTGTATATTGGGGAGGTCTGTGACTGCCCCGTATATTGGGGAGGTCTGTGACTGCCCTGTATATTGGGGGGGTCTGTGACTGCACTGGCTATTGGGGAGGTCTGTGACTGCCCGGTATATTGGGGAGGTCTGTGACTGCCCTGTATATTGGGGGGGTCTGTGACTGCACTGTATATTGGGGAGGTCTGTGACTGCCCTGTATATTGGGGAGGTTGTGGCTGCCCGTATATTGGGGGGGTCTGTGACTGCACTGTATATTGGGGAGGGGGGGGGGTCTGTGACTGCCGTGTATATTGGGGAGGTCTGTGGCTTCACAGTATATTTGGGAGGTATGTGACTGCCCTGTATATTGGGGAGGTCTGTGACTGCCCTGTATATTGGGGAGGTCTGTGACTGCCCTGTATATTGGGGAGGTCTGTGACTGCCCTGTATATTGGGGAGGTCTGTGACTGCACTGTATATTTAGGAGGTCTGTGACTGCCGTGTATATTGGGGAGGTCTGTGACTGCCCTGTATATTAGAGGAGGTCTGTGACTGCCCTGTATATTGGGGAGGTCTGTGACTGCCCTGTATATTGGGGAGGTCTGTGACTGCCCTGTATATTGGGGAGGTCTGTGACTGCCCTGTATATTGGGAGGCTGTGACTGCCCTGTATATTGTGAGGTCTGTGACTGCACTGTATATTGGGGTGGTCTGTGACTGCGTGTATATTGGGGAGGTCTGTTGACTGCCCTGTTTATTGGGGGAGTGTCTGTGGCTGCCTGTATATTGGGGAGGTCTGTGACTGCCCTGTGTATTGGGGAGGTCCTGTGACTGCCCATGTATATTGGGAGGGGTTGTGACTGCACTGTATATTGGGGACAGGTCTGGTCTGCCTGTATTTTTGAGAGGAGGTCTGTGACTCCCCCTGTAAATTTGGGGGAGGTCTGTGACTCCCCTGTTATTGGGGCGGTCTGTGACTGCCCCGTATATTGGGGGGTTGTGCGCCCTTTATTGGGGAGGTCTTAACTGCCCGTATATTGGGGGGGTATGTGACGGGTTTTTGAGGTCCTGTGTGATCTTTTTTTTTGTGGCTGCCCTGTTTATGGGGGGCACAGTGTTGAGGGGCCTGTTGTGATGCTGTTTATATGGAGGCTTTGCCGTCTATTGGGAAGCCCGTGGCTGCGCCATTTCTTGGTGGCCGCTGTGAGGCTGTAATGTGTGGCCCTTGAATGCAGTTGGGGCCACACCTGAGTTCCCCAGAATGTACCCGGCCTCTCACAGCTGATATAATACAGGGTGAGAGACGGTGATCCTGGAGCAGAAGGAGGGGAGAAGCAATAGAAGCTGAATGCGGGGCCCCTAGAGGGTTGTGTTATGGGGCCCCATGATTTTTGTCGTGAGCATTATTGGAGCCCTGACGGATCCTGACATTTGGGGATTGCGGGTCTGGAAGGAGCCCTGGAGCCGGCTGCGGTGCAGGACACTGGACGCTCTGTGTGGACCAGGCCCTCCTGGCAGGAGTGAGGGGGTGCACAGAGCGTCCATTATACTCCACTGTATAAACACTCTGCCCCCTCCAGCACAGGAATGCATTAACCCCTCACCTGCCCCAGCCTCCCGCCGCACAATCAAAAGCCACCTATATCCCGGCGGCAGTGATGGGGTTAATCCTGCCATGGCTTTCCCATCAGCCCCAGTACTTACATCTATTCCATCCTTGCCCGGTGTTCCAGGGGGTCCCTGTGGACCTGGGGCTCCCGGTGGTCCAGTTCTCTGTAAAAGGAGAGACAACCAATGAGAGGAGTATATAAAAGGATGGGTGGACGGGTCAGCTGGGGTCACAGAGGTCACACTATGAATTAAGGACAATAGATGCTACATGAGGATAGAGTGCGAGCTCTGGGGTCCACAGCATGGCTGCAGCGTCTCATCATAGAGATACTGCCTCACCACTGGCCAAGGAAGGTGCGACATTCCTCATAGATGTGACCAGCACCACATAGTTACCCCCTCCTCCCTCCTCTATAACCAGCACCGAGTATACAGCAAGCACTGAGTGCACAGCTAGGACCAAGTATATAGCCAGCACCGAGTATACAGCAAGCACTGAGTGCACAGCTAGGACCAGGTATATAGTCAGCACTGAGTACACAGCTAGGACCAAGTATATAGCCAGCACCGAGTATACAGCAAGCACTGAGTGCACAGATAGGACCAGGTATATAGTCAGCACTGAGTGCACAGCTAGGACCAGGTATATAGTCAGCACCGAGTATACAGCAAGCACTGAGTGCACAGATAGGACCAGGTATATAGCCAGCACCGAGTATACAGCAAGCAATGAGTGCACAGCTAGGACCAGGTATATAGCCAGCACTGAGTATACAGCTAGGACCAAGTATATAGCCAGCACCGAGTATACAGCAAGCACTGAGTGCACAGATAGGACCAGGTATATAGCCAGCACCGAGTATACAGCAAGCACTGAGTGCACAGCTAGGACCAGGTATATAGCCAGCACCAACCATACAGTAAACAAAGAGTGCACAGCTAGGACCAGGTATATAGCCAGCACCAAGTATACAGCAAGCACTGAGTGCACAGCTAGGAGGACCAGGTATATAGTCAGCACTGAGTACACAGCTAGGACCAAGTATATAGCCAGCACCGAGTATACAGCAAGCAATGACTGCACAGCTAGGACCAGGTATATAGCCAGCACCAAGTATACAGCAAGCACTGAGTGCACAGATAGGACCAGGTATATAGCCAGCACCGAGTATACAGCAAGCACTGAGTGCACAGATAGGACCAGGTATATAACCAGCACCAACCATACAGTAAACAAAGAGTGTACAGCTAGGACCAGGTATATAGCCAGCACTGAGTATACAGAAAACACTGAATGCATAGAACAGGTCTATGGTCAGCACCGAGTATACAGCTAGGACCAGGTATGTAGTCAGCAACAAGTATACAGCCAGCACTGTACATACAGCTAGCAGAAGGTATACAGCCAGCACCGAGTATACAGCAAGCACTGAGTGCACAGCTAGGACCAGGTATATAGTCAGCACTGAGGGCACCGCTAGGACCAGGTATATAGTCAGCACCAATTATACATCCAGCACTGTACATACAGCTCGCAGCAGGTATACCGCCATCATTGAGTTTACAGCTAGGAGCAAGTATATAGTCAGTACCTACTATACAGCTAGGACCAGGTATAATGCCAGCAGGGAGTACACAGCTTGGAGCAGGTTTATTGACAGCAGGGAGTATACAGCTAGGACCAGGTATGATGCCAGCAGGGAGTATACAGCTAGGACCAGGTATAATGCCAGCAGGGAGTATACAGCTAGGACCAGGTATAATGCCAGCGGGGAGTCGACAGCTAGGACCAGGTATGATACCAGCAGGGAGTATACAGCTAGGACCAGGTATAATACCAGCAGGGAGTATACAGCTAGGACCAGGTATAATGCCAGCAGGGAGTATACAGCTAGGACCAGGTATGATTCCAGCAGGGAGTATACAGCTAGGACCAGGTATTATGCCAGCAGGGAGTATACAGCTAGGACCAGGTATGATACCAGCAGGGAGTATACAGCTAGGACCAGGTATAATGCCAGCAGGGAGTATACAGCTAGGACCAGGTATAATGCCAGCAGGGAGTATACCGCCAGCATTGTGCATACTGATAGCACCGGCTACACTGGCAGCAGCAGGCCCTTATGTATCTAGACGTCGTATTTATTTACAGATTTGTCCGAATATCGATAATTTCTGATCCAAATTGCAACAAATTATTTCATATCATAAATTGCCGCTGATATTCAGACCGGATCCAGGGAGACGCTTTATAGGGAGCAGCAAGAAATCAGAACAAAAGAGGAACATTTAAAGGGTAAAGAAGGACAGAAGGATTCGGGTCAAAATTAGGGACTGTCCCTGCAAAAGTCAGCACAGTGTATATAGTCAGCAGTATGTATACACCTAACAGCAGGTATACAGCCAACAGCGAGTATACAGTCAGCACTATGCATAGAGCCAGCACCGAGAATACAGTCAGTATTGTGTATACAAATAGAGGTAGACATATAGCAAGCACTGAGTATACAGTCAGCAGCAAGTAGATAGTCAGCAGTGAGTATACCAGCACTGAGTATAGCGTCTACAGCAAGTATATAGCCAGCACTGAGTATATAGTTAGCAGTGAGTATATAGCCAGCACTGAGTATACAGTCAGCACTGAGTATATAGCCAGCACTGAGTATACAGTCAGCAGTGACTATATAGCCAGCACTGGTTACAGTCAGCCAGGTATATAGCCAGCAGAGTATATAGTCAGCAGTGAGTATATAGCCAGCATGAGATATAGTCAGCAGTGAGTATACAGCCAGCAGTTAGTATATAGTTAGCAGTGAGTATATAGCCAGCACTGAGTATATAGTCAGCAGTGAGTATATAGCCAGCACTGAGTATACAGTCAGCAGCAGGTATATAGCCAGCACTGAGTATACAGTCAGCAGCAGGTATATAGCCAGCACTGAGTATATAGTCAGCAGCAGGTATATAGCCAGCACTGAACATACAGTCAGCACTGAGTATACAGTCGGCAGCAGAGACATGATCCAGTAAGGCCGTGGTCCAGTAGTGAGTGTATACACAGCCCATGTATAACATCATTGGAGTATTTCTGGGCCCAGGCTGCATGTCTTGCCCTGCTGGGTGTTGCAGTCCGCCCGGGGTCCCCTCCAGGTGGAGGTCACAGGGTCAGTAATAGGGCCCCATCAGCCCATGAATATAAGTAGTAACAAGGCATTTGTACATTGTCAGATCCTGGGAAAGCTGAGTCATGGGCCAATATAATCACCTAATGTAACAGCTCAATAGAAGCAATACACTCGTCCTCTGAGCTTGCAATCTATTGCGCGGCTGAGGGGAGGGCCACACAAATAAACCTAACACGTCTTGTGGATTCTGGGGATGTCAGGGGGGGAATCAGAAATTCCAGAATACACTAAGAAGAGTGTGTAGAGCTGACAAATGGCGCAGTGTCTGCAGGAGAGCACAAGGCTCCATGTGTGCGACTGTTTACACAGCAGAGGGAAGGGAGCAGCCTATAGGCAGGAACACAAGAGGGGCTTTGTTGTCCCAGACTATCCTTCCAGGAACTGACCTGAGCTATAGATGTAGCAGAGCTGAATGTGTTTAGCATCTTTTGATACTTGCAGTTTTGAAGAAACCTACTGCATTACCTCAAACCTTGGTGAACAAACCCTGTGGCCCCCAAACAGTTAGATGACACATTCACCTCTGCTACATCTGTATGATATGATTATGTATGAAATAACACAGCAAGGAAGCATTGAAACATCTGGATTTCTAGGGCGATTGAAGAGTCACATGGAGATGTAGCAGAGGTGAATTTGCTATTTTTGAGGCAAAAGTAGTAGCAGAGCTAATCTTGTCTTGTAGCAAAATGTGGTTTCCCATAAAACTTCATCATCTAAAAATGTATTTTGCCACATTTGTAACTCTCTAGATGATGTAGTGGATTTACCTGCAGATGGGGAGATCTGGGCATTTTGTGCCAGATGACCAACTCAGCTGTGCTTTAGTTGTTATATGCCAGATAAGACATGGTGATATCTGGGCACATTGTGCCACATTACAAACTCAACTCCTCTTCATATGTGATATGCTAGATAAGATATGGTGAAATTAGGGAACACTCCGCCAAATGACAAACTCAGCTTCATTTCATGTGTGATATGCTAGATAATACCTGGTGATGTCTGGGTGCATTGTGCCACATTACATACTCAGCTCTGCTTCGTGTGTGATCACAGGGCGTAGTATTGTGCTGAATGACAAACTCTGCTCCTCTTCATATGTGATATGCTAGATAAGATATGGTGAAACTTGGACACATTGGACACATTGTGCCACATAACAAAGTCATCTATGCTTCATGTGTGATCAGAGGACGTATTGTGCCAAATGACAAACTCAGCTCCTCTTCATATGTGATATGCCAGATAAGACATGGTGAAATTAGGGAACATTGCGCCAAATGACAAACTCTATCAAGTGATATTCCAGATAACGCATGGTGATATAAGGGTACACTGTGCCAAATGACAAACTTAGCTCTGCTTCATGTGTGATCAGAGGACGTATTGAGCCAAATGACAAACTCAGCTCCTCTTAATGTGTGGTATCACAAAACACAGGTTAATATCTGGACACAGTGTGCCAATTGGAAAGCATACTCCTCGTCATGTGATATTCCATATAACACATGGTGATATAAGAGCACCTTGTGCCAAATGACAAGCCCAGCTCTGCTTCATGTGCGACATCCTAAATAACACATGGTTTCATCAGGGAACATTGTATCAAATGACAAACTCAGCTCTGCTTCATGTGTGACATTCCAGATGACACATGGTGATATAAGGGTACACTGTGCCAAATGACAACCAACTCTCTCCTTGTGAAATTCAAATAACACATGTAATAAGGTACACTGTGCCAAATGACAAACTCAGCTCCGCTTCATGTGTGACATTCCTGATGACACATGGTGTTATAAGTGTACTCTTTGCCAAATGACAAACACTCCTCTTCTCCTTTTGTGATTTTTCAAATAACACATGGTTATATAAGGTCACACTGTGCCAAATGACAAACTCAGCTCCGCTTCATGTGTGATATACCAAATAACACATTGTGCCAAATGACAAACCCAGCTCTGCTTTATGTATGATATCCTGGATAACACATGGTTACATCAGGGAACATTGTACAAAATGACAAACTCAGCCCTGCTTCATGTGTGATATACCAGATGACACATGGTAATATAAGGGCACATTGTGCCAAATGACAAACCCAGCTCTGCTTTTTGTGTGATATCCCTTATGACACATGGTGAGAGCTGGGCATATTGTGCCACATGACAAACTCAGCTCCTCTTCATGTATGATATACAGGATAACACAAGGTGATATAAGGGCACTTGTGCTAAATGACAAACTTGGCCAAACTTCACGTGTGATATCAGGACACATTGTGCCATGAGACAAACTCAGCTCTGCTACATCTCTACATACATGTCAATATCCAGGAAGTTGGAGCATTGATCTAAAACCTGGAGTGATAGCACAACACCCATCCTGCCCTGACCTGCTGGGAGTTGCAGTTGTGTAACAGTTGGAGAACCACAGGTTGCAGACCATTGTTGGACAGACACAGAGGTGTAACAAGTAGTAGACTGCTGCCAGATCTGGGTGGCCTGGCATGCTGGCAGCGCCAGAGAACACAGTGGCACCATACAACCATACAACCCACTTTTCATATAGAGTCTCCCCAATCCCAGAACATAGTGGTCAGCAAGCCCTCAGTGCAGGTGGCGCAGACCTTAGGGCTCCAGAAAGTAGAGTTCAGCTTACCTGAGATGCCACTAGGTGGATAATTAAGAGGAACCCAATAGCTGGGAACCTTGCCATGGTCACCCAAGAACCGTCGCCCCACCGCAGGCTCTACGCCGTCCCAACGTGTCCCCCTCTGTGCTGGTTTGGAGCCCCTGAGCGAGGGGTGTCTGACTCGGGATAAAGCTCGTTCTGCTGGTCCCAGAGATGTGCAGAGCCAGGGGGCTTCAGAGTGCTGGAGGTGGAGGGACTGCGGGCAAAGGGAGGAGGAAAACCTGAAACCCACCTATGAATGAGGGCATGGATGATTGGCAGCTGCATCCCCTGGAATGCCTGGAATAACTGGAGAAAGGGAGAGAGGTGGAAACCTGGAAGCACGCGGAGCCCACCCCCTCACAGCTACATGGGACCCCGGGACGAGCACCTGGGGCCCCTCACACCAGGTGACTCCGTGCCCAGGTCATCTAGAAGCTCCACCTAAAAGCCTAAAATAGAAAAAAAATTATATGGAGGAATATGCAAATCAGTATAGGAGCAAATCTGTAAGACATCATAGTTGTGGGGCACGAAGAGGTGGCATCTGCCATGACTTCCCCTGGTGCCCAACAAGATGGGCACAAAACGGGCCTCGCTAAAGGTTCATGGGCCCTAGTGTAGTGTTTGACTGAGGTGTCTTGGGCCCACTGATGGAGTTGATTCTTAAGGCCAACCAGTAGAGTTGATTCTTGGAGTCACCAGTGTAGTTGATTTTTGGGGCCCACCAGTGGAGTTGATTCTTGGGGCTCCATCAGTGGAGCTGATTCTTAGAGCCACCAGTGGAGTTGATTCTTGGGGTCCACCAGTGGGGTTGATTCTTGGGGCCCACCAGTGAGTTGATTTTCATGGGAGCGTCCACCAGTGGACGGGCTGGATTTCTTGGGGCCCACCAGTGGAAGTTGATTCATGGGGTTCCACCATAGTGATTGGAGATGATTCTTACTTTCTTGGGCTCACCAGTGGAGTTGTTCTTGGAGTCCCATGGTATTTGGAGTTTGATTCTTGGGGCCCACCAGTGGAGTTGGTTCTTGGAGCCCATAAGTGGAGTTGATTCTTGGTGTCCACCAGTGGAGTTGATTCCTGGGGCCACCAATGGAATTAATTCTTGGGTCCCACCAGTGGAAATGATTCTTGAGGCCCACCAGTGGAGTTGATTCATGGGGCCCACCAGGGGAGATTATTAATGGAACCCACGAGGGTAGTGGATTCGTTGGGGCACCAGTGGAGTTGATTCTTGGGGCCACCAGTGGAGATGATTCTTGGGGCCACCAGTGGCGATGACTCTTGGGGCCCAGCAGGGCAGATGAATCTTGGGGCCCAGCAGTGCAGATGACTCTTGGGGCCCACCAGTGGTGTTGATTCTTGGGGCCCACCAGTGGAGTTGGTTCTTGGGGCCCACCAGTGGAGTTGAGTATTGGGGCCCACCAGTGGAGATGAGTATTGGGGTCCACCAGTGGAGTTGAGTATTGGGGCCCACCAGTGGAGATGAGTATTGGGGCCCACCACTGGAGTTGATTCTTGGTGGCCACCAGTGGAGTTGATTCCTGGGGCTCACCAGTGGAGTTGATTCTTGGGGTCCACCAGTGGAGTTGGTTCTTGGAGCCCATTAGTGGAGTTGATTCTTGGGGGTCCAGCAGTGCAGATGATTCTTGGGGCCCACCAGTGGTGTTGATTCTTGGGGCCCACCAGTGGAGTTGAGTATTGGGGCCCACCATTGGTGTTGATTCTTGGCGCCCACCAGTGGAGTTGTTTATTGGGGCCCACCAGTGGTGTTGTTTATTGGGGCCCACCAGTGGAGATGAGTATTGGGGCCCACCACTGGAGTTGATTCTTGGGGTGACATGTATGATCGGGCTTTTCGCCCGTTTTCTGGTGTGGGCAATGGGCCAATCAGCTCGTTTCTGCATTTTTACTGTATTTTGAACTGTCCCGCCTTTGAATATGATTGGTCAATTTTTCTCCATAGGATATAAGGACACTGTCGCTCCTTTTCTGATTGGCTGGTTTTGCCGACCAATGAGAAGAGCTACGAATTTGAATTACTGTATTTCCCGGCAATTCTCTCTATTGCAATTCCCGATGTAGCGCCGGTCTCGGCGACAAACGCGTTGTTCGGGATTTGATTGATTTATGTTTATAGAATGTTTCAGCTCTTTTTCAGAGAATATTTTACACTTAATAAAAATGATTTTTTATTCATACTCCACACGCACACGGCGCTGAGAGCCGAGATTGCATGGCGCCGATCTCTCCTAGACTACAATGGGGAGAAAAAGCTCGCGCTCTGATTGGCTTTTGATAGCCAAGCACCCGCTATCTCAACCAATCAGCTTATTCTGCTTTGTACTGTATTTTGAACTGTCCCGCCTTTGGAATTTGATTGGTCAATATTTCCATAGGTTTTATGGGTACACAGTACGCTCCTATTCTGATTGGCCGGGATAGCCAAGCCCCCGCCAGTTCAACCAATCAGCTCTTTTCTGCATTTTCACTGTATTTTGAACTATCCCGCCGTGGATTCTGATTGGTCAATAGTTCTCCATAGGTTTTAATGGTTCACTGTCGCTCCTATTCTGATTGGCCGGTTTATGCCGACCAATCAGAATAGCTTTTTGAATTTGAATTACTGTATTTCCCGGCAATTTCCAATATCCTAATTCTTGAATTAGATATTGGAAAGTGATTTTGTTTTATGTATTTTTTTATTTTTTAGGTTTCAGCTCTTTTTGTGAGAATGTTGAACGCCTTTATAAAGGCAATATTTGATTCATACTCTGCACCGACATGTGGAATGATTTCTCGCTGTTCCAGCCTGTCTCGCATCGGAACAGATTTTCGGCGCAGTCCCGCACGGCGCCTAAGTCCCGCACTGCGCCCATGTCCCCGCACTGTGCCCCACACACTGGCGAGGCGCAGGGAACTTTTCCCCGCATGTATGAGCGCACCTCCTCGGACGGCGAATCTTCGGCGCAGCCCCGCACTGTGCCTCAGTTCTGCACTGCGCCTAAAACACTGGTGAGGAGCGGCGGACTTTTGCCCGCATGTATGATCGCACTACCTCCGGCGCCGAATCTTAGGCGCAGCCCCGCACTGCGCCTCGGACCCGCACTGCGCCTCACACACTGGCAAGGCGGACTTTACATGCTAGTATGTAGCGCGCCCCAGCGCTGACATAATCAGGCGCAGAATTCGCGAAAAACCGGCGGAAAAGGTGCGCCCCAATGTGGCGAGATGTTGCCCTTGGTGTCCACCAGTGGAATTAATTCTTGGGTCCCACCAGTGGAGATGATTCTTGGGGCCCACCAGTGGAGATGATTCTTGGGGCCCACCAGTGGTGTTGACTCTTTGGGCCCACCAGTGGAGTTCATTGTTAGGGCCCAAAAATGGAGTTGATTATTGGGGCCCAGCAGTGGAGTTGATTCTTGGGACCCACCAGTGAAGTTGATTCTTGGTGCCCACCAGTGGAGTTGATTCTTGGTGCCCACCAGTGGAGTTGATTTTTGGTGCCCACCAGGGGGGTTGATTCTTGGGTCCACCAATGGCGTTGATTCTTGGGTCCCACCAGTGGAGATGATTCTTGGGTCCCACCAGTGGAGATGATTCTTGGGGCCCACCAGTGGTGTTGATTCTTGGGCCCACCAGTGGAGTTGATTCTTGGGGCCACCAGTGGAGTTGATTCTTGGGGACCACCAGTGGAGTTGATTTTTGGGGCCACAAGTGGAGTTGTTTCTTGGTGCCCACCAGGGGAGATGATTATTGGTGCCCACCAGTGGATATGATTCTTGGTTCCCACCAGTGGGTTGATTCTTGGGGCCACCAGTGCTTTTGATTCTTGGGGCCCACCAGTGGAGCTGATTCTTGGTGCCCACCAGTGGAGTTGATTCTTGGTGCCCACCAGTGGAGATGATTCTTGGGCCCACCAGTGGAGCTGATTCTTGGTGCCCACCAGTGGATTGATTCTTGGGGCCCACCAGTGGAGATGATTCTTGGGGACCACCAGTGGAGCTGATT
Source organism: Phyllomedusa bahiana (assembly GCA_025379985.1). NCBI lineage: Eukaryota > Metazoa > Chordata > Amphibia > Anura > Hylidae > Phyllomedusa > Phyllomedusa bahiana. Next base: position 97,813 of record JAODAL010001088.1, on the reverse strand, counting down.
CTTGGGGCTCACCAATGGAGTTGATTCTTGACTTAAAATGTTACGCATTTCGTGCCGAAAACCAGCGCTTCATCTGAGGAAGCACGGGTTTTCAGTGCAAAATGCGTACGATTTTAAGTTGTTTTTATGTGCTAGGGTGCGCTACTTTCTCGCACCTTTTTACAATAAAGTCAACACTTTTAAATACCTTGGAGTTACTCCACTACTTTACGGAAATGTGCGCCGCGGACCTGCATTTTTTTTATCTACTTCCGTTACTTCCACCCTTCATTGCGAGTTTTTGGCGTGTGGGGGATTTAACTGCTGCTGGCTGCCGCATCCACAGCTCGGACGAGAGCCTCCTATGTCTACATGAGTGTTGTGCCTCTATTCAATTGCACAACCATACTAGGTGAGCACACCTTAATCTCTATATATACAGTGCACGCTGTTTCATACCTACTTCACTATTGTGCGCCCCCTCCTCTTTTCCTATTTTGTCTTTTATCTTAGAGCTGGTATTAGTTATACATATCTTCTACACCTTTCCGTGAACCAGGCAGCTCAGGATGAACACCACTGAATGTCTCGCCCAGGGTGCTTACAATTGTTCTTCAGAGTAAGGAATTCTGGGATTGCGTGTAATGATGCTCCTCCTGCAGATGAGTGACCCCGTGTGCTCCTTGGTGGTTCTTTCTTCTTGAGGAGTGAGTGGCTGTGTGGAATGTGTCAGCTCAATGCTAACGAGAGACCGCTCCGGATCCTGTAACCCCAGTGCCCAGCGCCATAGATGGGATTATTTACTAACTTTACTGAATGACATCCCTGCTTGCCGTCAGTAAATACAGAGGCTGGAAACCTATCAGGACCTAATATTTCTCACTGCTGATTTTTTCCGGCCTGTATAATTGAATGCGAGGCAATCCGATGGATTTTAAACGCGGCGGTCCATCCGAGCTTGGGAAAGCAGGGTGCCAGCCAATATGGACGCCTTTGGGCCATGCATTATCATGTAACTGAATGGTAAATCTACCTTGATAGGGAAATAAAGCCATGGATGCTGCTGCATATCTGTACCCCTGTGCTTTTCAGGATTCCAGGAAAGCTGTATTCCAGCCCATATGGGTGCATTTGCCACAGGGTCACCCATTATCACACAAATTATGAAAATTAATAATAAATTTACCTATTTATCTGCACTGATGTGTTTTTCAGGTATCAAGGAAAGCTGGGTGCTAGCCAATATGGCTGCCATCACCTCGGGACATGCAACCGAATGGTAAATATGCCCAGGAAGGCAGTCATATCCATGGTTTTGTGTTTCTATCTGCACCCCTGTGCTTTTCAGGATTCCAGGAAAGCTGGGTGCTAAACAATATGGCCGCCCTTACATCAGGGTCATGCTTTACCATATAACTGAATGGTAAATCTGCCTGGGTAGGAACATAAAACCATGGACATCACTGCTTAACTGCACCCCTGTGCTTTTCAGGATTCCAGGAAAGCTGGTTGCTAACCAATATGGCCACCATTGCCACAGGAGCTTGCTTTATTATATACCTTTATTATAAATTTACCTTGGCAGGAACATAATGCCATGGATGCTATTGCACAGCTTGTGGTTTTCAGGAGTTTAGGAAAGTTGGGTGCCAACCAATAAGGCCGCCATCGCCTCGGGTACATGCATTACCATATAACTGAATGATAAATCTACCTATACAGGGACATAAAACCATGGCTAATACTGCCTATCTGCACCCATGTGCTATTCAGGATTCCAGGAAAGTTGGGTGCCAATCATTTAGGCCAACATTTGTCTCAGGGACATGCATTACCATATAACTGAAGGGTAAGTGTACCTAGGTTATAACATAAAACCATGGATGTCACTGCATAGCCTGTGTCTTTCAGGAATCTAAGAAAGCTGGGTGCTATCCAATAAGGTCACCATTTGCCTCAGGGACATGTCTTACCATATAACTGAATAGTAAATGTACCTAGGTTATAACATAAAACCATGGCTGTCACTGCATATCTGTACCCCTGTGCTTTTCAGGAATTCAAGAAAGCTGAGTGCCAACCTATATGGCCACCATTGCCGCAGGGAGAGGCTTTATCATATAAATGAATGGTAAATCTGCCTTGGTAAGAACATAAAGGTATGAACATTACTGCATATCTTGTGTTTTTCAGGAATCTAGGAAAGCTGGGTGCTATCCAATATGGCCGCCAATGCCACAGGGAGCTGTCTGACCTCACCAGGAACATAAAGCCATGGATGTCCCTGCATATCTTGTGTTTTTCAGGAATCTAGGAAAGTGGGGTGCTATCCAATATGGCCGCCAATGCCACAGGGAGCTGTCTGACCTCACCAGGAACATAAAGCCATGGATGTCCCTGCATATCTTGTGTTTTTCAGGAATCTAGGAAAGCTGGGTGCTATCCAATATGGCCGCCAATGCCACAGGGAGCTGTCTGACCTCACCAGGAACATAAAGCCATTGATGTCCCTGCATATCTTGTGTTTTTCAGGACTATAGGAAAGCTGGGTGCTATCCAATATGGCCGCCAATGCCACAGGGAGCGGTCTGACCTCACCAGGAACATAAAGCCATGGATGTCCCTGCATATCTTGTGTTTTTCAGGAATCTAGGAAAGCTGGGTGCTATCCAATATGGCCGCCAATGCCACAGGGAGATGTCTTACCTCACCAGGAACATAAAGCCATGGATGTCCCTGCCTATGTGAATGCAGGAAAGCTGGGTGCTATCAAGGCACCAAGACCCGTTTGCCCGGCTCTGATCCATCCCAGGAGAGTTGGGTGGTACAGACCCAATGCAGGGACGGGGTCGTCGCTTGATGGTATCAGAGCTGATGATTGATGGACCCCAGCGCCCCCCGGCCTAACCGTCACTTATGAGATCACGCGGCTCCAGGGATCACCCATGTGGCCGCCATCTGCCGTCTCGCCGCCGTCATCTCTTCCTGAGTTTACAGTGTAAATTCCACACGCTCCCATAGACCTCCGCCAGGAACAAAACGAGACAAACCCCCAAATCCTAATTCTCTTGTTTTTTCCTTTTTATTTTAATTTACAAACAAATAAACAAAAGCAGAACAGAATCCCGTCCACGGAAAGATCAAACAACTCTATGGAAAGTTCTGGCAAATTCATTAAAAAGGTCCCTCCCCCCCAACATGAGTCACCTTTGTACTAGGCGTACCTGAATGTCTACCAAGCTCCCTTCTCCTGGTCACTGGTGTAAGAGGGATGCCCACCCGGGAACACCATTTTTTTATTTTTTTTACTCTATACAGGCCTGGATTCATTTCTTAATATATCGTTCTAGTTATCGGCGCTCGGTTTTACAGATACAGAGCTCCAAATTCCCTTCAGCGGCAGAGAACGTGCAATTACTTAATGCCACCTGTAGGGGGAGCTTAGGGCTAATTAAAAAAAAAAAAAAAAACTGTCTACAGTGAGCTCCCTCTAGTGGTGGCTGAAGGCAGATAAAATGTTTCTATTTGTCTGTAGTCACCAATAGGGGGGGCGCTCACTGCTTTTGAGTTCAGTGTATGAACTGTGAGCACTAGGCTGCCACTAGTGGTGGCTTCAGGTAATTACATGTTGCATTTGGAGTTCTGTAAAACCCAGGTTCCGACAGCGACAAAGAAGTTAATCGGATGACAATAATAAGGAGTAGACATCCACTGTAAGCTATGTAACAGAGCAGTGGGGTGTACTTACTTTCGTCAAGTAGATCAAAGAGAAAAAAAATGGCACAAATTATAACTTCTGGAGTTGCTTTCTGTCAGACAACGGCATCTGTTTCTGAGAAATTTGGATGACAAATCCTATGACCTCCACTATTGAAATCACCTAACTTTTCTAGAGGATGGACCCCCTCAGTGAGGTCATCAGCTTTCCCAGACTATACCTATATGGATGAATGACCACCCCAATGAGGCCATCCATCTTGGGGGAGGGAAAGGGGTGGTCACCAGCTATCCCAGAGTCCTGTACAGATAAGTGACTACCCCAATGAGGCTTTCCTGGGGGGTCACCAGCTATCCCAGAGTCCTGTACAGATAAGTGACTACCCCAATGAGGCTATCCTGGGGGTCACCAGCTTCTTCAGACTCCTATAGGGATGACTGACCACCCCATTTTGCCCATCCTGGGGGGGGGGGGGGGGGGGGGGGGGTTACCAGCTATCCTGGACTCCTGTACAGATAAGTGACCACCCCAATAAGGCCATCCTGGGGGTCACCAGCTATCCTGGACTCCTGTACAGATAAGTGACCACCCCAATAAGGCCATCCTGGGGGTCACCAGCTATCCTGGACTCCTGTACAGATAAGTGACCACCCCAATAAGGCCATCCTGGGGGTCACCAGCTATCCTGGACTCCTGTACAGATAAGTGACCACCCCAATAAGGCCATCCTGGGGGTCACCAGCTATCCTGGACTCCTGTACAGATAAGTGACCACCCCAATGAGGCTATCCTGGGGGTCAGCAGCTATACTAGACTCCTGTATGGATAAGTGACCACTCCAATGAGGCCATCCTGGAGGTCACCTGCTATCCTGGACTCCTGTACGGGTAACAGACCACCCTAATGAGGCCATCCTGGACTCTTGTATGGATAAGTGACCACCCCAATGAGGCCATACTGGGGGTCACCAGGTATCCCAGACTCCTGTACAGATGAGTTACCACCCCAATAAGGCTATCCTGGGGGGTCACCAGCTATCCTGGACTCCTGTATGGATAAGTGACCACCCCAATGAGGCTATCCTGGTGGGTTACCAGTTTTCCTATTCTGCTGTACAGATAAGTGACCACCTCAATGAGGCCATCCTGGGGGTCACCAGCAATCCTAAACTCCTGTACAGATAAGTGACCACCCCAAAGAGGCCATTTTGGGGGTCACCAGCTATCCTGGACTCCTGTACAGATGAGTGACCACCCTAAAGAGGACTTCCTGGGGGTCACCAGCTATCCTGTACACCTGCATGGATAAGTGACCACCCCAATAGGCCATCCTGGGGGTCACCAACTATCCTGGACTCCTGTACAGATGAGTAACCACCATAATGAGGCCATCCAGGGGGTCACCAGCTATCCTGTACAGATTAGTGACCACCTTAATGAGGCCATCCTGGGGGTCACCAGCTATCCCGTACTCCTATATGGATAAGTGACCACCCCAATGAGGCCATCCTGGGGGTCACCTGCTATCCCAGACTCTTGTACAGATGAGTAACCACCCTAATGAGGCTATCTTGGGGGGGTCACCAGCTTTCCCAGAAACAGATCCAACATGACGTTTTCTACAAGAAAGCTGCGGACCACTCAAATTAGCGCCATAGAAACCCGCGAAACAGAATGACCTATCACGATACTCTATGTATATCCAGTTAGAACGGATTTATTTTTTTCCCGATAAATGAAGTTTTGATGTTTTAGCAAGTCACCGAGAAAAGACTGCAAAATCACCTACTAGCACCGATATAGAGAAAGGAAACGCTCCCACATTGTCTCTGCTGTCAGGAAAGCGAGGAGCCGGCGGGGTTAGAAAAGTTGCCGGCTCCTCAGTCAAGAAACATGGAAAATACCGGAAAAAAGAAAACAAAGCCCAAAGCATCTCTGCTGGCGCCGTCCTGCCGGGAGGTGCAATTTAAGGCGGCAGAGAAGACGGACGGGGGCCGACTCTCCTAGCACTTCCTCCATCAGGTGACAGGACGGGACTATGGATAACATTACAGCTGAACCTGAAGATCTTCCACCACCCTGGACAATCACTGCTCTACATAGGGGGTTGGTAATTTTCGGCTTCACCCCTGGCAGAGTCTTACCCGCCTCTGTGCCACCACCTAGCCCTGAACTGGATACATTCTAAATCTAGAACCTACTGAAGATTCGTCGGGTGGGGTGATCCTAGGAATGGTCTATGCTTGGCAAAGCTGGATTCTCGCCCCCTTCCCTGGGTTGGTTGGTGTCATCAAGGGGGTCGTTCTCTTCCGTCCGGTTGGGTTGAGTGTTTCGGGCTTCCCCCAGTTTGAGCTTCTTCACCTCGTCTTCCACACCGTCTACTTGACCCCCTTCATCTTCTGCCTGCTCCGGACTGTTGATCTGATTGGCCTGGGTGCCGTCTCCCATAGCACAACCATCGGCCGGAGGGGTTTTGTCTGACATCTTTCTTTTCCGCTGGTGATCTCCTTGGTTGCGCTTATGGCCGGCGAGCCCATTGGCCTCCAGTCCACCATCTTGCTCATGCTCGTTCTTCTTGACGGCTTTCGTGGTTAGGTTCTTTATACTGGAGTCATCTTTGGCGTCCTCACGGTCAACGTGCTCTTCTTTCCTTGCCTTCTTCTCCTCCTCTTCTTCTTCTAGGCCAGTACTTTGGTCAGGTCTGGTCTTTGCGTTATGGCAAGGACTGTTCTCTGGTAAGGTTCCTCTTTCCTTCAGAGGTATGCTCTCGCCGACACTGGCTTTTCCCATCTTGGAGCCACATTTGTTGGTCGTCACCTCGTCTTCTTGGATATTTTCGCAGATGTTGGTGAAGGGTTTTCCCTTCCCCTGGGTCTTCTGAATCCTTGACTCTGGTTTCTCTTCTATGTGACCTCGTGGACCCTCCACCGCCGCAGTCACGTTATTCTCTTCATGGGGGTGGAACGTTCGGAGCCTCTTCAGTGGTCCCCAGATAAACTTGTCTTGATTATGTAAATTGTATTTCGTCCAGGCGTAATGCACCAGCTCCCTGCGCTTGTGCTTGTCCTTCACGGCGAACATGAAATAGTCTAAAACGCTCCTTTTCACACTAGGTAAGTTATTGTTCTCCAAGGTCTCCTTCAGGAGAAATGTGACCAGAGGGGCCTGGAAGTGTTCATAGCCCATCTCCCCCAAGCACTTCAGAATGCGGGTGATCCGCAGGTTGTTGTGGCTGTGACTGTAGAAAAGATGGAAACGTAGATTAAAAAGGTGCTGGGTCACCATGAACCCCATGAATCTGCCCCTGACCCCCTCTATTCAAAGCCTAAGCCATATGTCACGCCTATATAGTGACAGTTTTTACTATTTTGCCATAGGCAAGCTTAAACTCTATCAATTCTCAATCTATAAAGCACTAAAACTTAACTTTTATTATGTACAACACAACCTCTAGAACACACTTTGTAAAAACCTGATTTCTAACCTCTCAATTTGTCTCATAACTTTATCCCTTTCTAATTGTGAAAGAATAACTCCTTTTCTATAATCAAATCTGGTGGAACACCACCTATTATATCAGCAGGGAAATCCTATATATACGCTGATTTGCTAACTGCAAAAAGGAATCCAAAACACCTTACTTGGGCAATCATCCCTAATCTGATGGGCATGAAGCATATAAGGTTTCCTTGTGAAACCCTCTGCAGCGGATAACACAAAAAAGAGGTAGAAAATCACAAATTAAAATGTCATGCCTGACCTCCCCACCATGTTTCACCAGCAAACTGGCTTCATCAGGGGATAGAGGACCGGACCTCTATCTCCTGATGAAGCCAGTTTTTTGCAGTTAGCAAATCACTGTATAGATATATAGGGTTTTCCTGCTGGTATAAAAGGTGGTGTTCCACCAGATTTGATAATAGAAAAGGAGTTAGTCTTTCAGAATTAGAAAGGGATAAAGTTATGAGACAAATTGAGAGGTTAGAAATCAGGTTTTTAAAAAGTGTGCATAGAGGTTAAGTGTTGTACATAATAAAAGTTAAGTTTTAGTGCTTTATAGACTGAGAACTGATAGAGTTTAAGTCTGCCTTTTGCAAAATAGTAAAAATAGTTATTAAAAGTCACTCTTTGTTCTCTTAGTAGATTCCCTTATTTTTGAGACTAATTATAGAGTGACAGGATACATACAGAAACAGAGCCCATGTTCTATGATGACCTAAGGCCTTGGGCTTTAAAGGGGTTTTACCACCATAAACCATGTTGCGGATTATCCGGCCAGTATTTGTTCTGTTTTGGGGCCGTGTACACGGTCGCAGGGGAGCGGCTTTTCTCTGCAGTTTGCGGTCAAGCCCACCCCCTCTTCACATCAACCTGTTCATATTCATTGAACATGTGCAATCTTTTTTGGACGGTCTAAAAAAAAACGTCCGGCAGAAAATCCGAGACGTGGGGACCACTGTACGGATTTTCCATTAAGGTCCGTGATAAAGTTTGACAGCCGGTTTACAGACGTCTTTCAAAACCGAAAAAACAGCTGAAAAACCAGCCGTGGGGACAAGCCCTAAGAGAGCTTTAATAGCAGACTGTTCTGCTATACATCAGTATTGCAGAATACTGTGCAAGTGTTTGAGTACCTGAGTGGTCAATTATCCTAGGGGGACTAAAATTACAAGTTTAAAAAAATAAATAAATTTAAATTTCAATACACTCCCCCTTTCCCAATTTTACAAATAAAAAAAAGAAACCCAACCTCTATTATCGGCGCGTCTGTTAATCTCAGATTTATTAATATATAACCTTATGTATCCCGCATGGTAAACAACATTGAAAAAAGTACCTGGTGGCAAAATTGCCTCGCCTCTTCAAAAATGGATAAAAAGTGATCAAAAAGTCACAAATATCCAAAAATGGTATCAATGAAAACCACATTTCAGCCGGCAAAATAGAAAAGAGTTCCGCGTGCAGGTCGGCCGCTGGGGGGGGGGGGGGGAAGTTATTGGTCTCCAAAAAATGGAAAAAAAACCAAACAAACCCCACACTGGAGTTGTCCTGACTCGATAACGCTGTTTATACTGCAGCTCCCAAAAAACATGGTCCCCCCTCCATTTCACATAGTTGGGGCGGGCACTGTGTGTCAGGCCAGGGCAAGGGATTTCTCTTGGGGGCCGCCATTTGCTCTACTTGCCCAGGCCCTGTATCCTACTTACATATGGATCTGTCTCATTCCCTTTCTGTATGCTCTTGTGGATTCCCTGGAGGTAACAGAGGGGCCCACAAATGGTCAAATTATCCACAGTATAGACTCCAGTGGGTAATTAGGCCTCGTCTACACAGCTCTGGTTTTTCGTCGGATTTTTAATCGATTCGGTATTTAGAATGCGCAAAAACCTGACTGTAAATCATCCCCATAGACCTCAATAGAAAATCCGACTGTAAATCATCCCCATAGACCTCAATAGAGAATCTGACTGTAAAATAATCCCCATAGACCTCAATAGAAAATCCGACTGTAAACCCCCCCCATAGCCCCTCAATAGAAAAATCCACTGTAAACCATCCCCATCGATCTCAATAGAAAATCTGACTAACCCCCATAGACCTCTTTAAAAATCCCACTGTAAATCATCCCCAGAGACCTCAATAAAAAATCCCACTGTAAATCATCCCCTTAGACCTCAATACAAAATCCCACTGTAAATCATCCCCATAGACCCCAATACAAAATCCCACTGTAAATCATCCCCATAGACCCCAATACAAAATCCCACTGTAAATTATCCCCATAGACCTCAATAAAAAATCTGACTGTAAAATAATCTCCATAGACCTCAATACAAAATCCGACTGTTAACCATCCCCAACAGAAAATCCGAGTTGTAGTCTACACAGCTCGGATTTTCTATTGTCAGATTTCTAAACCGCCGGCTCATCAAGCATGTTCTATAATCCACCGTATCACAGCAGATTCCAGTACAGTTCATGCTAAAGGGCCGGCCAAAATCCGCCCAGAAAACCTGCAGCAAAAACCGTGGTACGGCAATGTTAAAATATCTTAGATTTCCGACTGCATTTTAGTCTTACCAATTAACTAGTCTTTGGCGGACCTGCTTAATGGGGTTATCCAATTTCATTGACAGCCCCCTGAAATTTCCTGTTCTGAGCAGAGAAGTGGCCGTGCTTGAGTGCTCACTCTCCATCCACTTCAGTGGGAGTTCAGAGTGCAGCCAAGTGCAACCGCTCGGCCCGTTTTGGAGATAGGAGCGGGTCTTAGAGGTTGGGCACGCACCTACCTGACATTAAAACCTATTGATATGCAATCAAGGTCTGTGATGGGACAACCCCTTTAACATCCAAAGAGGAAGACCCCCTCATCTTATGAACCTAACAACCCCTAGGAGAGTCCTAGAAGCTGAGAGATGTCACAAGCAGCCCTGGTGTTGGATAGAACAAACCTTGAAGAACTTACTAATTCAGGTTCTTAAATCTGTCCTCCCAGTTCCCTGCCCGCTTCACTTCTCCCGTCTCCTCATTCGAGAGTTCGATACCGTAAAACTGTAGCATAAGTTTGTAGGCTTTCAGGAACCTGGTCATCACGTCTTTATCCTCTTTCATCATGGAACGAAGGGGACAAGGCAGATCAAAACCGGGCCCAGTCACTGGAACTTTTTCTATACAGTATATACGGCCTGATGTTACCCCTACCTTAATCTCATGCAGCGTCAGGGGGTTTCGTATGAATCACCCCCAATTTTTCCCCGAAATTTGAAACAGCCTGGAAAAGATGATTCAATTAGGTCTTGAAAATGTCAGACCCTGTAGTGTCGACTGTAGGAAGATACATGATACAATTCTATCCGTCTGCAGCCACCACTAGGGGGAGCTACGTGACCCGTGTTTTTATTGTAGCACCACGCTGCTTTTCTAGTGGGGCTGCAAAGGGCTTTTCATGTTTTCATTAATGGTTTTTGAAGAGGGGTTCCCCGGAGCACTTTATTGCAAAAGGGAGCACTACAAAAATTGTTGGAAATTTGACCTTTACTTTAAAATTATATAAAGGGGGGATGGGGCACTTACTTTTGTCAAGTAGATCAAAGAGAAAAAAAAAATAACACAAATTAAATTTTCTTTTGTTATTTTTTCCGTCAGGGCCCAAATGCATTTTGTTTTGGGAAAGTGGTGACAACCACTGACCTCCATTATGCTACCATCTCCGCCTTTGGGCACCGGGGGGGCCGATTAATACTGTGCCAGAAATTTGCTGCAATTTGCATATAAAAATACTCACATACAGGATTTATTAGGTATTTTAGAAAGTTTCTAGAAACTTTGCCTTATTTTTGGGTAGGGGGGGGGTCTTAGTGAAAGGGGTGTGGTCTTGAGTGAAAGGGGCGTGGTTTCAAGACCCCATATGCCAAAAATTTGCCACAATTAATGGCATAAAGTAAACAAACTAATAGAAGTTGTAAACTTTAGACTAGAGTCATGGGGTGTCAAACTACGGCCCTCCAGTGTTGGGGAAATACAAACTCCCTCTGCCCAGTTATAGATTATACAAATCATGATGGGAGCGTATTTCCCAACAGCTGGAGGGCCGCAGTTTTAACTGTGGACGACAGTCTAAACCTGAGCCGACCATCAGCACTATGTAAATGTAAAATTGCAAGATAAATTTAGACCGGATTATAAATCAGCCCCCTGTTTTTGGGCACATGTGCCCCCTGTCTAGGTCTTAAAGGGGTTGTCCGGTTTGTCTAGAAAATTAATGGGAAGCTCAATTAAAAGGAACAAAAATCCCAAAAACGATACTCCTCTCCCTCCACTCCTGTGCTCCAGCGCCGACTCTCCCCAGTCTTCAGTTTTCTTTTATCGGGTATGTTCACACAGCTTATTGCGGCGCGTACTCACCGCAATATGCTAGGTGTTTTGGAAGGACGCGCACTTTCAAAGCACGGGGCGCCGGCCCCATTGACATACACTGTCAGTGGCGCGTAAGTATCGTGATCAATTGACCTGTCACTTCTCTCCCCGGGCGTATGATAGGATCGTACTGTACACCCGGGGACACGACGCGTAATTCATAACTCTCTATGAGAACCATGAATTACCATAATTGTGGCGCGCATTTCGCCACGTATAAAGCGCAATACGCGGCGAAACATGTGCGCAAATACGTGGCAAAATAAGCCATGTGAACATACCCTTCTGCTTCCGAACAGAGCCGTCACAGCTGCGGCCGCTGGGTTGCTGCTACCCGTCAGAGCTGTCCACATCCGAACAGCGATGTAAATGAGTGTCATGTGACCGCAGCAGCCAAACAGCGGCTGCAGCAGTGACGCCCTGTTGTCCGAGGCCAGCTTGTAGCTCGCTATGAGCCAGCCTCTAAAGGCGACTTTACTTCATGGCAAAACCCTATTAGTAACCTTAGTGATAGCAGCCGAGGCTTGGAAGTACGGCAATTCTGAACAGGGGGTGGGGGTTAGGTGGTTCCTATTCTATATGGGATACATAGAGAGGTTTTCATCTTGTTACCGTTTTGTTCTCATTTGCATATCATTAGCATGTCTATCCATCCTGGGATTTGTATCATTCCAAGACATTTCCTACTTGATGTTGTGATTTCAATGTTGAGGAAAATCGAATCAGCCCTTGCCCTGACAACCAGCAATTATTACCAGCATCGGCATTGTGGGTATTTCTTGACGCTTGGTCGGGTGATTATGTGATGATCTGTGCATACTGATATAGACGCATGATGTGTAATGACACGTATAAACTCTGAACACCCCGAACTTTTATTTCTAGAAAGTGTCGGGCACTCTGGGCTCTGCATCCGACTTTATCTGTAAAACGTTACGATTCTATGCAAAATTGCATGAAGGTGCTGAAGAGTGTGAAGTGCTGTGTGGCATTTTCATGTACCGGATCTCTTCTTTCAGAAGGGTTCAGGGGTGTAATGTGATTTTATATCTTAAAATTCAGGAGGTACTCACCACTGGATGTAGGAATGGTTCCGCTCTAGCGTGTTGTAGTCGTCCTTCCATTTATTGAGCAGTTCATCAATGCACAAGCCTGTATGGGAGAGTCATGTAGTCAGTGACCAGTGTGACGCAGCACATCTCCGCCTCTGCAAGGGCTCGGACGCCATGAGACTAATGTGGACAAAGTTCACACATGCTTTTCTTGTGTGTTCAAAAACTGCATCAAAGAGGTATGGTAAATAAAACCCCTAGGGTATGTTCACACGGCTTCTTTAGCCACGTATTTCGGCCTGTACTGCGCTTTGCACGCGGTGAAATGTGCGCTGCACTTACGGTAATTCATAGCTCTTATAGAGATTACGCATTATTAGCGGCGATTATTCACCGCTGACAATACAGGTCTATGGGGCCTGCCGGGTGCCGCCCCTCTCTCCCCCCGTGTTTTGGAATTACGCGCCGATCAGCGAGTGGTTCCAAAACACACGGCGTATTGCAGCGCATTCTATACGTGCCGCATTAAGCTGTGTGAACATAGCCTTAGATGAAATCCATATCAAATGTGCGATAAAGGGGTGTTCTCATCTCACACTTTGTTGGGCTTAATTTATGGATGACCGGTCTGAAGGGAGGATTCCCCCCATCAGGGAAAAGGGGGGTTCCCAAAACTGTTTTTAAAGGGGCTATTTCACATTTTGGAACCCCCGTGCAGAGATGAAAACAGACACCAGGGACACCCTGTTAATTACAATGGGTCTGTCGGGCTTCCCTTTTGGGGTAGAAAGGAAAAAATAGGCGTCTTGCAGCACTTTTTTTTTCCTCTTTTTCAGACTAAACCTCCGACGATATGCTGTCATGGCAGGACTCTCCATTCTGTTTTTGGGGGGTTTCTGAATAGACCAAACACGCCCCCCCCTGTACTGAACTCCATAGAAAAAATGGGAACACAGCGCTCCCCTTTTTCTGGGAACCCCCCTAGAAAAAAAATGGAGAACCAGGGGTCCCCGGGACGGGAAAACCCCCCATTGAAAAGAAGGGAGAACCGCCTCCCCTGTACGGGAAACTCCCATAAAACGAAGGGAACCCAGGCCCCCCCTTGACTGGGGAACTCCCATAGAAAAGAATGGAAACAAGCGCTCCCCTGTACGGGAACTCCATAGAAAAAAAATGGAGAACAGCGCTCCCCTGTATGGGAACCCCCTAGACAAATGGAAACCAGCCCCCCCTGTACGGGGAATCCATAAAAATGGAGAACACAGCCTCCCCGTACGGGGAAAACCCCAAAGAAAGAAGGAGAAACACGCTCCCCTGTACTGGGAACTCCCAAGAACAAAAGGAGAACACAGCGTTTCCCCTGTATGGGAATTCCCATAAAACAGAATGGGAACGGGCTCCCTTAGGGAACCATGGAAAAAATAAAAAAGGGCCTCCACTGGTTTGGGAAAATCCCCCCTTAATTAAAAAATGCATGCCTTTTTTACATGTTTTTTCAGTGCAGCTCAAACACGAAACTAAAATGCAACCTAAGGCCTCTTTTACACAAGCGGACCATTCCCCATGTGGAGCACCAGCTGAGCTGAAACCTAAGGTGAGTGAGGTGCCAACGCTCAGAACAGCAATGGGAAAACCCTTTAAGTCGGGCTAATTTGTGAAGAAGACCAAATGCAAATCCAATCACAAGCTCCAAGGACGCGGCCATCTTATCACCCTTTCGGCCAAAAAACTTCTTGTTCTGGTAGAAGTCCAGATTGGGCATTGATTTGGCATTTTCTCCCTGGGAAAAGGGAGAGAAAGATTTAATGTTAGTAAAAATGCAATTTATCTTTATATGCGGCTGGTTGTTCAATCGGTTTTCCCCATTATCACAAAGCCCCCCTTAATGTTACTAAACCTACATTGCACAACTTAAGTATATCCAACCACAGAGTTATTTTACTTAACCCCTCAATAGCCGAGTCCTATGAGGTCATCAGGATCTCTCAGAGTAATTTCGGGCTTTGGACCAAATTTGGAGAACCACGGAGGGAAAGTTCTCTTTAACCCCTTAAGGACACAGCTATATGGGGTCTATAGGAGGAGGAACTCCAAATGGAATCAATGGACCACCTCTCTGTTCAAAGTAGAGAGGTTCTGGGTCCCGCTTAGTTGCGGATTGCAGAGGTGGGACCCGCACCTATCACACATTCATGGCATATCCTTTCAATAGGCCATCTATGTGTGTGATGGTAATAGCCCTTTAACACCTTAACGACCGCCCACCGACTATAGACGGCAGGCGATGCAGATCTTCTATCTGCAGTGATGGAGCTCGTGGGTCCCTGCTCCCTTCCTAGAGCAGTGTCTGTTAATGTTAGGGACCAGATTATGCTGCAGTCAGCAATCCGTGACTGCAGCATAATCAAAGTGGATTCCTCTGATCCATCGGGTCTCCCGTTGATCCGATGGAACCCGGGGAACGTCTGTACAGTCAGCCCTGGAGACCTAGAATAGCCCCAGAGCTGTCTGTACAGTAAACCTGCTGTCAGGGCACAACGTGTGTTGCTCTGACTGCAGCCTGTGTCCTACTGACACAGAAAGTAATGTATTAACATATTCATGTATGCTAGTACATTAAAGGGGTTGTCTCACTACAATGACTCATCTTACCTCAGTCCTGTTTTCTTCGTTTCATTTTGAATTCAGGGGCATGCTTACTGGCTTCTACTAGGCTGCAATAGAAGCCAGGTCTGTAGCTATAGCAACCAGCACTGGCAGCCTATCAGGAGAGATTGAATAGGTCTGCAGCTATAGCAAACCAGTGCTGGCAGCCTATCAGGAGAGTTTGTACAGGTCTGTAGCTATAGCGACCAGTGCTGGCAGCCTATCAGGAAGAATTGAACAGGTCTGTAGCTATAGCGACCAGTGCTGGAGCCTATCAGGAGAGATTGAACAGGTCTGTAGCTATAGCGACCAGGGGTTGGCAGCCTATCAGGAAGATTGAACAGTCTGTAGCTATAGCAACCCAGTGCTGGCAGCCTATAAAGGAGAGATTGAACAGGTCTGTAGCTTAGCAACCAGTGCTGGCAGCCTATCAGGAGAGTTTGAAACAGGTCTGAAAGTATAAAACCAGTGCTGGAGCCTATCAGGGAGATCGAAAGGTTGTAGCTATACGACCTGAGGAGCTAATGCAGCCCATACAAGAGGGGATACCTAGGAATAGGGAGGACCACTGTTAATGGACACATATTGTAAAGTGACTTGTTTTTGCAAGAACTTTAGCATAAAAAGCAGCAATCCCTGTAGTGAGACAACCCCTTTAAGAGTAAAAAAAAAAAAAATTTGTAAAATAGTTATCCATTAATGGGATTAAAAAAAAAAGTAAAATACATAAAAAGTGTGGAAAAAATACATAAAATACATAATAAAATGAAAATTTTATAAAAAAAAAAAAAAGTTTGTGCATACAGCACACACAAAAAACTACACCTATTAGGTATTTACAGGAATGGAATAACCTGTAGACTCAATCTAATGGGACATTTAGTGTGAAATGTGAAGAGTGTAAAAAAAAACAAATGCAGAAAATCACTAAGGGCGACCCGTCCCATTAGGGCTGCGTTTTTTTGGTGTATTTTGTGCCAAAAAACTGTTGACGCCCTATTCTCTATATAAACGAACTGTCGTACACCAAAACTAGGTGCATTATACGCCGGGCACGACACATTTGAATGCGCCTAAAGTAGGTGCATCAAATATGCTAGCAATGAAATGCTATGCGCCTACATTATGCTATGTGCGCATCAATTATACTATGCAGGCTAGACCAGACGCCAGATTTATGACAGGTTCATTCCTTCAGGCGCACTATACGCTCATTGAATGCGCCTTAAAACTGGCGTGGGGGTGCCTCTCTTCTGACATGTCGCCCGTTGTTTACTCTGCCAAAAAAGCTAACGCAGTAGTTAATATATAAACGCAATCAACCTCTCAGCGAGTGGCTTAAACTGGATGCGACGTCCCTGCACAACCTTGTGAACTGACTTCCTAACCGAACCCAGCCGGTTGTCAAGGCCAGCGGCGGAGTTACACATATTAAATGATGATTTTCATGATTTCTTTAGGGTTAACTCTTTTTTGTCTGGTCAGCTTAGTAACGCAGTGTTGTCAAGGGAAAAAGGGGATTCTTTTGGTGGAATTTTTTTAATTTTTTTTGAAAATATTAAACATTCTTAAGCCATGTTCACACGGCGTTTCCTCGCCCCAAACCTCGTCCAAAACGCCCCCAGTTCATTTCATTGATTCCTATGTAAAACCTCGCTGTAGTTCACACACAACGAGATTTTTACACGCTTCTTTGGAAAGAAGTGTCATGTCAAGTTTTGAAGCGCGTTGTAGGCGCATTTTCGCCATGGTTTTCGCCGCGATTTTTGTCCTGGCTATTCATTTGTATGGGTGAAAACCTCGTCGAAAACCTGAACTAAAACCTGATCCAAAACCTCGTCTGAAGAAGCGTGTTTCAGCCGAGATTTTGATGTGGCTTGGACGAGGTTTTAGGCGAGGAAACGCTCCATAAACCTCGTCCAAAAACGCCGTGTGAACATGGCCTTAGGGTATGTTCACACAGCGTGTTGGATCTGTTTTTCATTGTGTGAAAAACACATTGAAATCTGCATCCAAAAAACGTATCCAAAAAACGCGTCTACAAATGCTGTTTTTGGATCCGTTTTTCAGTGCGTTTTCTTCCAAATCACAGACATTCAAATTTTAATCCAATGCGTTTTTTCGGACACGAAAATCGCATCCAAAACGTACGCGACACGTATCCAAAAGTGTGTTGCGTTTTTGGATCCGTTTTTCAGGTACCAAATGTACGCCACTCCATGGTTTCCATGGGGATTTCACTTGCGTAAAACGCAAGTAGAATTGACATGACAATTCTTTAAACGGATCCGAAAAACGCATCGAAAAGACGCAAGTAAACACGCAGCAGCGATCACTCGTCTGAACGGCGATGCGTGTTTTACATTGAAACTAATGTAAATCACACTGCACATTGTTAGATGCGTTTTTTTTGGGTCCGTTTTGGGTCCGAAAGGCGGATCCAAAAACGGATCTGAAAAGCGGTGTGTGAACATACCCTAAGTTTATTTTCTAGTCTCTCTCAATCCCTTGTACAATTACTTCTGTACTGTAGTATATTATGCTTATGGGAAAGAGCTGAAGAGCGCGCCTGCAGCATCTACTGGGCTGTAGTAATCCTCAATTCACATGTGACTCAATGAGCCTCGCAATGTAAGAGGGCTGAAAGCCAAGCAAGTGAAGTTCATCTACAGACAGCTGTTTCGGGGTGTTTGCCCCTTGTCAGGGCAGAATAGAACTTAGTGGCTGGATGAGGCTTAGAAGGGTAATATATATTATGCCTGTCAGGCCAACCTAATAGGTTTACTAAAATAACAGACCTGGGGGTCTTTTTTTTCTCTCTTTTATATCATCCCCGGCCTTTTGGAATATTGGAGCGCCCCCCTGTAAATGCTATAGTACCTTAGGAAAACCTGCAAAGATAAAACTTCCCTTCCTCCCTCCCGACGGGCCCTAATAGGATGTGAGGTTTACCGTGCAGGGCTGCTCACTGGCGTGCTCCCCCCGGTACCCGTGCCGGTAGCACTGCAGGTCCCGCGCCGCTCGGTTCCGCCGTGAATAATTGTGCTGCAAAAAGAACGATCCAGGTTAGTAACTGCGCAGTGCAACAGACGGAGAGACTCTGCAAGGAGACCGCGGCGAATGGGCTGGCACGAGCTCCGGGTCAGTGCAGACAGCACCTAACCTTGCAGCTTCTGATAAAATAGTTATTAGTCCCCTCTCTCCTGATCTGTTACATTGTCTATCCACCACCCCTCACCATCTAATCTATCTCCCCCTGTGACATGGATTATCCCCCATTTTATTTATCCTTCTCTCTTCCCCTACCAATTTCTTATCCCCCCTCTAATTATTTATCTTCTCTCTTTCCCCCTACACCATCGAGCGTCGCTCTCCCCCAAATTATTATCCTTCTCACTCCCACCCACCATTTATTATCCCCAATTTTTTTTAATACATTTTTCACTCACTCCAACCACCCCATTTTTATTCTCCCGTGTTTTTTTACTGTGTCCGTCTAGTGTCCTTACACGCATATGTGCTGTTTGTTATTATCCCACCATAATTTTTTATCATCTTCACTTCCCCTTACCTCCAAGTGTATAGATAGTCTCCCGCACTCCCCCTATGTCGGCTAATTCGTTGTGTGATGTCACGTACAGTTGTCACCGCTCCCCCATATGTTGCCTGCGCATGCTCATATCCACAATTGGTGCGCTATGATCGTCCCCGAATGTGAGACTCCACCCCGAGGTGTGTAGAGAGTGAGAATTCTCCCCCCAAAATTATTTATCCTCGTACTCTAATCCACCTCTCACTAGTCCACTCAGTCTTGTGCGTTATGCACGTGTTCCAATCGTTATTATGTGTGTGTGTCACACATACTATCACTTGTGTATTGTCTACCCCACGCGCTCGCACACATCCGAGTGTCTAGTATGTATAGATGAAGTCATTGCTCCCACCCTGCGACACACACACTCACTTCGCGCTCTCGCTGATATGTGTCCCCCCATCGAACTTTATTTTTTCCTGTGTGCGTTGCCACGTACGTCAATCCACCACCTACACCAATTAAGTGTCTTGTATTCCTGTCCCCTTGTAATGTCGACGCTTAATCCATTCTGTTAATGTGTGCACACATACACATTCATTATCCTCCAATAATTTTATTTCTACTCTGTACTGTTAATGGTCACTACCATCCTGTGTGCATTGTATCAGTGCCTGTACTGCCACCCAGCGACACAGCGTATGATGTCTTTCTCAGTGAAGAGTACGCGCTATTCACTGCCCTCTCCTACTATAAATTCTTGTAGCCCCCTTATATATTTTTTTTGTAAGGCTACGCACGCACTCTCACACGCTCATACACTCTATGTATTCCGCTCACCAAATTGTGAGCGCTCTAGATGACCTGTTTGTACTGTGTTGCCACTCCCTCCTTCCATGGTGAAGGAGCTCCTTTTGGTTGGAAGAGATAAGACTGTCTGACCACTATGCATGTTACTTCCCATTCTCTTGGGGTCCCTTGGCCCACTCCACTGGCTCGGTTCTGAAAGATGGACGCCGCACGCCACTCATAGCATACGTCGTAATCGAGAGATATGCAGAACCTATACATCTTGTGTGGAGGGTAACATTGCATGCCCTCGCTACTGGGATGTTACGCCTTCCTCCCGTGTATCTCCGAAGTGGGCGTCGCAGTGTCGGCATGTTCAGCACCCAGCACGTACGGATCTAAGGCCACGCCACTAAGTGCTTGTTGTTTGGGAAGTATGTATAGAGCACGGCACTCTAGTAGACGCGCTCGATGACGGTGACCTGTTGAGAAAGAGTGTGTTTGGAGAAACACATACCACTTCGTGGGGATAGTGTACTGTCGCCCCTCGTTGGCACTCGCATATAGAGAGAGAGAGTGCGTGCAGGCAGAGATGATATATAGATTGAGAGAGTGTGTGTGAAAAGGTGTGGGTGCTTGTGGTAGACGAGAGTGGCGACGCGCACAGCAGAGTAATATATGCGCCGCAGTCACACCTCGTAGGGTGCGCGGGAGCCTCCACCCATACACACGCTCGCGCTCGCATGCGTGTTGCGATGTCGACAGATGTCACGCTCTTCCCGTGCACTGTGGGAGGTGTGCACACCTCGCTTTCCGGTGGCAGTCGCAGCCAGACCAGACAAGCTCGCGCACCCACCGTTCTCACTCCGTTGTGGCAGGAGCCCCTTTGTGTGGCGAGAGTGTGAGGCGTGCCGTGTGCATCAACCACAGGTGATACGTATGGGGAGGTATGGCCTATCTCACGTAGAGAGTGGGGGATGCTCGGCCTGCTCGCCCGCACCGCTCCGGCACACTGTTGGCGACGGATGCCCACACTCGCTTCGCGGGGGTTGCGATGGCGCGCAGCACTCCCCCGTAATGGGAGGAGCCTCCCCTTGTGGTGGGTGCAGGCACGCTCGCCCAACGTCTATTGGAGGACGTCCCGCCTTCGGGTGGTGTGCAGGCGCTTCGCCTCTGTCTAGGGGAGGAGCCCCCTTTGGTGGGTACAGGCGCTCGCCCCCCGTCTATTGGTGGAGCCCCCTTTGGTGGGAGCAGGTGTTCGCCCTCCGCCTATGGGAGGAGCCCCCTTCGGTGGGTGCAGGCGATAGATAGATATAGAGATATAGAGAGAAAGCCCCACTTGCGTGGTGCAGGCGCCTCCGCCCACGGTCCATGGGAGGAGCCCCCATTCGGAGAGAGAGAGAGAGATATAGAGACGCTCGCCTCTTGTCTATTGTAGGAGCCCCAACTTACGGTGGGAGTAGATAACGACGCCGCAGCACTGCCACGCCCACTGTATAGGGAGAGCGTATTGGAGCGCGCGTAGTGGCGCCGAGCCGTGCCTCCCGCTATCTACTTCTGGCCAGGGCACAGTGGTATCAGTTGGCGCTGCGCCCTGTCTGTGTCTATTGGAGGAGCCCCCGCTCGATGGGGTGTTGAGAGAGCTCTGCGCCCCCATTCTGATTGGAGGAGCCCCCTTCGAGAGTGATGAGTGCAGGCGCTCGCCCATAGTCTATTGGCTAGGACGGCCCCTTGGTGGGTCGCAGGGCACTCGCCCCCATCGTTTTGCGGAGGAGTCCCCTTTGGTGGGTGCAGGCGCTCACCCTCCGTCTATTGGAGGAGCCCCCTTTGGTGGGTGCAGGCGCTCGCCCCCCCGTCTATTGGAGGAGTCCGTTTGGTGGGGAGAGACAGGTTTCGCTCTAGATATCCGTACTGTTATGGAGGAGCCCCCTTTGGTGGGTGCAGGTGCTCGCCCTCTGTCTATGGGAGGAGCCCCCTTCGGTGGGTGCAGGCGCTCGCCCCCCGTCTATTGGAGGAGTCCCCTTTGGTGGGTGCAGGCGCTCGCCCCCCGTCTATTGGAGGAGACCCCTTAGGTGGGTGCAGGCATCTCGTCCCCTGAGGCCTGGGGGTCTACTACTTCCAGACACAGCCCTCCCGTGCCCAGCAGCACCCGGGGCTCCAACATCTGCCCCCTCACCCCTTCCCCAGAGACCTCCCCCAGTACCCGGCGCTGCGTCCTCCTCCCGTGTTCCTCCTGTCTCCTCTCTTCATCCTCCTCGCGCGCCAGAGGTGAGTCATGTGTGTGGGACGTAGCCATCCCGTCCTCACCACCGTCCCGGGACATGCTGCTGGTAGCGGGGCCGCGGAGCCAGGGCCCGGGCAGCACCAGGCAGGGGAGCACGGTGCCGGCTGACGGTCTGGAGGCCACAAGTCTGGAGCCTCCGCTACCTGACAGCTGAGAAACGAAACTGAAACCCGGCGACTGTGCAGTGACGTCACGCGAAACGGCGGCGCAGGGGCGGTAACGTCACGCTGCCGAGCGCGGCCAGGTAGGTTTGGTGAACGGGGGTAAGTGTATTCTACAGCTGGAAACCCGGGATTGCACGTTCCTGCTGTGGATTTAGATGGCACCCGCATTATCTCCGCACTGTCACAGTCAGCTAATTTTATGGTCGGAGAGAGAGAGAGGCGTGATATGAGAATGGAGGGTGTATTACTACAGAACTGGGCAAACCTGCCCTTCAGGAGTGTGGGAAAGTTGGGTGACCTCACTGATGAGGTCTGTAATGTTAGCTATATGATGACAACCCCAGCTGTTCCTCTGAGAGCATGAATGGCAATGAAGACTATATAGTGAGCATGTATTAGATAGATAGAGAGAACTAAGGCAGACCTGCCCTTCAGGAGTGTGGGAAAGTTGGATGACCTCTCTGGTGAGGTCTGTAATGTTAACTATATTAGCACCCAGCTTTCCTAGAGCCATGAATGGGAAATGGGGTCATTTCGGCATCTGAGAAAGTTGGGTGATGACTCCTGTGACTGCTGTTATATTAGCTACATTAACTATCACCCAACTTTCCTAGAGGGGGCTAAATATAGAATGATATCAGAATGGAGGGTATATTACTACAAAACTAAGGAACCCCCTTAAAGTGGGGGGAAAGTTGGGTGACCTCTCCTGTGAGAGCTATAATATTAGCTTCATTAGTGTATGACACCATAATTGGACAGACGAGTCTTTCAGGAGTATGGGAAAGTTGTGTGACCTCTCCTGTGAGAGCTGTAATATTAGCTTCATTAGTGGTCATTAGTGTATGACACCATAATTGGACAGACGTGTCATTCGGGAGTGTGGGAAAGCTTGGTGATCACTCTGAGGAGAGCTGTAATTTTAGATAGATTAGTGGTCACCCAGCTTTCCTACACTCATAGTCAGTAAATATGTCTAGTGATAGCGTGATATGAGAATGGAGGGTGTATTACTACAGAACTCGGCAGACTTGTCATTCAGGCGTCTGAGAAAGTTGGGTGATGAATCATGTGACTTCTGTTATATTAGCTATATTAACTATTACCCAACTTTCCTAGAGTCATGAATGGCAAATGGGACTAGCTATAGGATGTATTACTACCAAACTAGGCAGACTTACCCTTCAGGAGTGTGGGAAAGTTGTATGACCACTCCAGTGAGGTCTGTAAAGTTAGCTATATTATCACCCAGCTTTCCTGGAGCCATGAGTGGCAAATGAGACTAGATATAAAATTATATAAGAATGGAGAGTGTATTACTATGGAACTAGACAGACTTACCGTTCAGAAGCGCGGGAAAGTTGGGTGATCACTCCGGTGGGAGCTGTAGTGTTATCATTCAGATCTCCTATAGTAATGATCAGTAAATATGTATGTGGGTGTATTAGTCCAGAATTAGGCGGACCTACTGTTCAGGAGTGTGGAAAAGTTGGGTGAGGTTTGTAATGTTCGATATACAGTGGGGGAAAATAAGTATTTGATACACTGGCGATTTTGCACATTTTCCCACCTACAGAATGGAGAGGTCTGTCATTTTTATCGTAGATTCACTTCAACTGTGAGAGACAGAATCTTAAAAAACCCAGAAAATCACATTGTAGGATTTTTTTAAATAATGAATTTGCATTATTTTCTCTAC
The DNA here is from genome assembly GCA_025379985.1 of Phyllomedusa bahiana. Taxonomy (NCBI): domain Eukaryota; kingdom Metazoa; phylum Chordata; class Amphibia; order Anura; family Hylidae; genus Phyllomedusa; species Phyllomedusa bahiana. The sequence continues at coordinate 74,034 of JAODAL010001088.1, read as the reverse complement.
CGAAAAAAGGGTCCCCCAAATCTTTCCTAGGGTCAAAAATAGCAAATTTTCCCCAGGTAATGGAATGAAAAGAAAAAGGAGGGGGGTATTTTTTCCAAAAAGTAGATAGAACAAACCCATTCAGGAGGGGAAAAGTTGGGGGGGAGCGCTCGGGGAAAGGTTTCTGTAATAAATGTATTAGTTATCACCCAGCCTTCTTACAGTTGGGATCAGCAAAAGTTCCTGTGTGTATATGAGGCTATAACTAGACAGATCTTTCATTCAGGAGTATGGAAAAGGGCTGGTGACCCAACCCCGGGGGATGAGAACTGTAGAAAATTATTTTATAAAAAGGTGGTCACCCCCAGCTTTCATACAGTACCCAAACTTGGGGGAAAAAGCCCTTCCCAAGGGGTTTTTATATGAAGGTCTGTTATTCCATAACTAGAAAAGATTTTGGGCCATCCAAGACTGGGAAAAACTGGGGGGATCACTCCTGGGGGGGGAGAGTTGTATAGTTGGTTATATTTTTTTGGGTTCCCCCCAGCTTTCTTTACGGGCCATATTAAAAGCAAACAACCAGGGAAAAGGGAAAATGATTTTGAGAATGGAAGGTGTATTGCTCCATAAGTAAACAGACTTGTCATTCAGGAGTGTGGAAAAGCTGGGTGATCACTCCAGTGGGAGCTGTAGTGTTAGTTGTCATTCACATCCCTAAAAAAAATAGGGGCATTTAAATATGAAATGTGGCTTTTTTGGGGCTCCATAGAAAAGGGAAACCTACGTTTTTAGATTGGGGGAAAGCTGGGTGATCCATTTCAGGGGACTTAGTGTTATCATTAAAATCTCCTATAGAAATTTGATCAGTAAAAAATTATGGGGGCCCTGTTTTTTTTTTTTCCCCATAATAGGGAGCCCCTTACTTTTCCCAGGTTTGGGGGAAAGCGGGGGAAAATCCCCTCCGGGGGAGCTGTATTTTAAATCATTCAGACCTCCTAAGAAAATTTAATCAGTAAATATGTAGGGTGGGGTTTTTGCCCATAGATGGGAGAACCTCCCTTTTTCAGGAGGTGTGGGAAATTGGTGATCACAACAGGGGGGAGCTGTAGTTTTAAATCATTAAACATATTTTATAGTAAGGGACCCAAGTAAATAGGAAATTTTGGGCTGTTTTGCTCCATAGAAAGGTAAAACCCCAACTTTTCAGGAGTTTTTTGGAAAATTTTTGGGGTGTTTTGGGCTTTTCAGGAATCGGGCAAATTTTGGGAGCCTCGGGAAGAAGCCGAAAGGCAAAACCCCGGGGTTTGGGGGCCGTCCCACGGGACGACTATGTTCCCCACCCCCGATGTTATGAGGGGCTGCTTTTTTTTTGGAGTATCCAAAGGAAAAAATTTCCCTTTTAGGGTCATTGAAACCCTGGGGGTTGTCTGCACTTTTTTTCTGGCCTTTCTATTTTTTTAGACATACCAAAAAAGGAAAATTTAACAGAAATAAAAAAAAAAAAATCCACAAACGGGATCCCTCTGCAGACTTTATCTTTAACTATTGTGAAAGCACCGGGGTTCCCTCCCCAATGTCAAGGGGTTCCGTTTTTCCCTTGGGGGGCCAAATCTTTTCGGGTCAGTTTTTTCGGTTTTTGAAAACCCAAATATGTAAAAGGGGGGGGGAACCTGCCCAACCCAAAAAACCCCGGCGTGGGGGAGAACTCCTTTTAAAATTCTTGCCCAGGGATTGTTTCTGCGCGGGGGCCCCCTTTTTCCGTCGGGGGTGCTTGCCGGGGGGTGGTGCGGGGGCCCCAAGTTTCCCCCCCTTGCTATTTTGCATGGGGGGCAAACCCTCGGCGCAAAGCCACCCCTAACCCAAACGCCCGGGCCGCCCGCGCTGAAAACCCCGTGGGGGGAAACCCACGATTTGGGGGCGAGGCTCGAGGGGGGGTTTTTTGGCCGGGGGCGTTTAACCGGGCCAAAACCCTCCCCAAAGTAAAAACGGGGCCTTATTTTTCATCTTTGGACTTTTTTTAAAAGGGTCTTTGGGAAACTCCTTGACCCCCCACTTTTTAAAAGGGGATTGGGGCAGGGGAAAAAGTTTAAATATTTTGGGTTTTATATTACAAAATTGTATGATTTCCTATTATATACTTAATAAGTGAAGATAAAGTGGACAACCCCTTTAAAAAGGTCTTTTTAGTTCCCCACCCAGCTTATTCTAAAAGTCGGGAAAACCGCAAAAGTATCTTATTTTTGGAAAAACCCCTAAATGTATCAGCTCATACATAAACAGGAACATGGGAAAGATGGGCAAACCACTCCTTTTGAAAACTGTAATTTTCCCGTCTGTAAATCACCACCCAAAGGGCTTTCCTAAGCAGGGGGGCACCCAAAGGGCATATTTTGCCAACTCTCCCCTTTTTTGGGGGGGGGTGGGGGGGGGGGCCCCCGCTTTTTGGGGGTTTTCCCCCCCCCGCCCCCTTTCCCGGCAGATTTGGGGCATTCCCCTGCCAAAAAAGGGGCGGGGGGGGCTTTTTAAAAATGACCCGCGGGGGGCCAGAGAAGGCCGGGTTTGGCGCTACTCTGGCCCCGGGCCGGGTCTTCCCCCACAGGCGGGTGAAGGGGGCCCCGCTGCTCCCGCTTCAAAAAAGGCCCGGGGTAGCCCTTCCGCTGTGAAAGGGAGATGGCAGGGGGGATCCTCCCCCCTCCCCCCCCCTGTATGGGGAAAAAAGCGGGGGGGGCGGCGGGGGGCCGTACAAAACAGGTCAGGGGCGCGGGGGGAAAGTGACGCGCCGGGCTGAAACTGCCCTTCCCCCCTTGCGACGCTGAGGAGACCCGCCGGGAAAGCTCCCGGGATCCGGGGTCAGTTGAGGGGCTTTTTTTTTATTTTTTTAGCTTTGGGGGGATCAAATTTGGAAAACCAAAGGGGGGCCCAAACTTGTCAACAGGGGGGGCCTTTACCGGGCAACAGAGGGGGAAACTACCTGGCAAAAATGGGGGGCAACCTATCTTGGCAACAAGGGGGCACTACCTGGAAAACAGAGGGGGCAACTCCCCCTGGGCAAAAAATTGGGGGGCCCCTACCTGGCAAACAAGGGGGCATCAACTGTGAAAAAGGAGGGGGCAACTCCCTGGCAAACAATGGGGGCACTACCCGGGCAACAGAGGGGGCAACTACCCGGGCAACAGAGGGGGGTCACTCCCTGGAAAACAAGGGGCAACTACCGGGCAACAGGGGGGGAAACTACCGGGCAAACAAGGGGGGCCCTTTCTCCTGGAAAACAATGGGGCACCCTTACCGGGCAAACAGGGGGGGCCCTCCCTTGGCAACAGAGGGGGCAACTCCCCCTGGCAACAAAAGGGGGGGGCAACTACCTGGAAAAACAATGGGGGCACTTACCCCGGGCAAAAAGAGGGGGCATCAAACCAAGCAAAAAATTTGGGGGCCCTCCCTTTGGCAAAAAGGGGGGAAATACCGGCTAACAATGGGGGCACAACCCGGGCCCTAACAAAGGGGGTTTATCTACCGGGTAACAAAGGGGGTATCTCCTGGCAAAAAAAAGGGGGGTTTCATCTACCTGGCTACAAAAGGGGGCATCTACTTTGGTATAAGGGGCACCCCCTGTTATGGGGGGCTACAAACCGGGCCCTATAAAGGGCATCTACCTGGCTTTTTTCCCAAAAGGGCTGTTATCCCATTTGGGTGGAGTGGGGTGGCTTTTTGAAGGGGGGGGGGGGGGGGGGGGGTGACACACCCTTAAAAAAGATGGGCAGGGTCCCAGGGGCAAATTTTTTCTACGCGCGCCACCCACTACAATCTCCTGCTTTTTCAATTTCAAAAGTTGGCAACTATGAGCAAATGTCTCTAGTTATGGAAAAGCTGGGTGACCACTCCGGTGAGAGCTGTAATATCCAGTCTATTAGTTGCCACCCAGCTTTCCTGAAGTCAGGAGCAGCAAATGTGCTCGTGTCAGTGGTGATTTGATAGAATTGCCTTTACTTTCCTCAAAACCAAAATTCTGGTCACTGACGACATCAGAAAAGCTTGTTAGTGCCCTCAGGGTACCCAAAACCCGGGGAACTTGCTCTTTAACCTCCATTCCCTGGCGTTGCCATTCAGGAGCCTAAAAAATATGCGTTGTAACCCTTTAGCTGCTACCCAGCTTGTCACCCAACTGTCCCAGGAACAGAGCAGCACATTGTTATGTGGGGATACAAGCAGCTGAAACCTGGGGACCGTTGTGTCCACCCTTTTTGTAATAATCAAGTAAATGACTTGTGAATAAAATGTCAAAACTTTATTAGCAAACCATTCCAGACACTGGCAGCAAAACAGATAATGGGCATTATGTGTGAAAACTGTCTAGCAGTTCGACTGTCCATGTTGCCCATAGCAACCATTTAGCGCTCATAGCAACCAATCAAAGCTCTTCTTTCATTTCATATGGTGCTCTGGAAACTTATAAGCTGAGCTCTGATTGGTTGCTATGGGCAACATGGACAGTCGAACTGCTAGACAGTTTTCATACATAAGGCCCAATATCTCCAATAGTCAGGACAGAGTTCCATCCATTTACCATGAAGATTTTGGCCACATGTATGAAAACTGTCTAGGTTTAAGACTTTCTTTGTTGCCCCTAGCAACCAATCAGAGCCCCTAGCAACCAATCAGAGCCCCTAGCAACCAATCAGAGCTCCCCTTATATTTCATAACGTGCTCTGAAAAAATGAAAGGGGAGCTCCGATTGGTTGCCATGGGCTCTGATTTGTTGCTATTGCCTCTGATTGGTTGCTATGGGCAACAAAGAAAGTCTTAGCCCCAGATAGTTTTCAAACCTGTCCCCTCTTAATTAAGTGCGCCCCCTATCCAACATTTTGAGTATTGTGCTACTGATGTGTTGACCATTAGGAGGGCAAAAGACCGGTGTCAATCACTGCTCTGGGCAGTTGTCACCTCTTACTACTGTCAGCCCCATAGTGGGGCATTTAGGGGCAATGATGTCTGAAAATTCCCTGAGATTTTTTTTTATACCGTGGCCCTGATTACACCTATGGGTGACCAGCGGGCGGGATGTCCAATAGTCCCTTGAGGCAGACATGGCAGCAAGCTGTAGACCTCAGGGTGACACCGGGTCACTTACGGGGCGTCCAGCAACAGATGTGGCAGCACAAGCCACCTAGAGAAAGAATCTGATCTAATAAGCCGACAGGCCCGGCCACCCCCACATCCCCGGAATTCGACAACAATTCCAGGCTCTCGGTTTTGGGGCTTTCACCCTGAAACCTCCCGGGTTCTGTCACCTGTGTCAGCAAGGCCTTATTTTCTAGACTGTCTACCATGTGCTCAGTGCCAAAGCCATTGCCCTCTGTTGTCAGCCCCTCAATTACTTGTCTAGTGCCCTCTGTTGTCAGCCTGTCCTTCCCTAAGCTATTACCCTCTGTTGTCAGCCCGTCATTCCCTAGGCTGGTGCTCTCTGTTGTCAGCCTCCTTCCCTAGGCTGGGGCTCACGTTGTCACCTCTTCCCTAGGCGGTGCTCTCGGTTGTCAGCCGTCCCTTCCTGGTTTGTGGCTCTCTGTTTCACCGTCCTCCCTGGTTTGGTGCCCTCTGTTGTCAGCCCCTCATTTTCTAGGCTACCCTCTGTTGTCAGCTTGTCCTTCCCTAGGATGGTGCCCTCTGTTGTCAGCCTCTCCTCCCATAGGCTGGTGCTCTCTGTTGTCAGCCTCTCCTCCCATAGGCTGGTGCCCTCTGTTGTCAGCCTGTCCTTCCCTGGTTTGGTGCCCTCTGTTGTCAGCCCGTCCTTCCCTAGGCTGGTGCTCTCTGTTGCCAGCCTGTCCTTCCCTAAGCTGCTGCTCTCTGTTGTCAGCCGGTCCTTCCCTAGGCTGGTGCTCTCTGTTGTCAGCCCGTCCTTCCCTAGGCTGTTGCTGTCTGTTGTCAGCCTGTCCTTCCCTGGTTTGGTGCCCTCTGTTGTCAGTCTCTTCTTCCCTAGGCTATTGCCCTCTGTTGTCAGCTTGTCCTTCCCTTGGCTGGTGCCCTCTGTTGTCAGCCCGTCCTTCCCTAGGCTGGTGCTCTCTGTTGTCAGCCCGTCCTTCCCTAGGCTATTGCCCTCTGTTGTCAGCCCCGTCCTTCCTAGGCTGTGCCTCTGTTGTCGGCCCGTCCTTCCCTAGGCTGGTGCTCTCAGTTGTCAGCCTGTACTTCCCTGGGTTGGTGCCCTCTGTTGTCAGCCTGTCCTCCCTGGGCTGTTGCCCTCTGTTGTCAGCCGGTCCTTCGCTGGGCTGTGGCCCTGTGTTGTCAGCCTGTCCTTCCCTGGGCTGGTGCCCTCTGTTGTCAGCCCGTCCTTCCCTGGGCTGGTGCCCTCTGTTGTCAGCCCGTCCTTCCCTAGGCTGGTTCCCTCTGTTTTCAACCCGTACTTCTCTAGGCTGGGGCCCTCTGTTGTCAGCTTGTCCTTGTCTAGACTAGTGCCCTCTGTTGCTGGCCTGTCCTTCCCTAGGCTGGTGCCCTCTGTTGTCAGCCTGTCCTTGTCTAGGCTAGTGCCCTCTGGTGCTAGCCTGTCCTTCACTAGGCTGGCGCCCTCTGTTGTCAGCCCGTCCTTCCCTAGACTGGCACCCTCTGTTGTCAGCCTCTCCTTTCCTAGTCTAGTGCTCTCTGTTGTCAGCCCATCCTTCCTTAGGCTGGTGTCCTCTGTTGTCAGTCCCTCATTTCGTAGGCCATTGTCCGCTGTTGTCTGCTTATTAGTATTCTGTGTTATCAGCTTCACATTCCCTGTGCTTGTGTCCTCTGTTATCAGGGTCTTATTTTCTGAGCTATTGTCCTCTGTTATCAGCTCCCCGTACTCTATGCTTGTGCCCTCTGTCAGTTTATTTCCTGAGCTATTGCTCTCTGCTGTCAGCCTCTCCTCCTCTGAGCTGTTGCTCTCTGCTGTCAGCCTCTCCTCCTCTGAGCTATTGCTCTCTGTTGTCAGCGTCTACTCCTCTGAGCTGTTGCTCTCTGCTGTCAGCCTCTCCTCCTCTGAGCTGTTGCTCTCTGCTGTCAGCCTCTCCTCCTCTGAGCTATAGCTCTCTGTTGTCAGCCTCTCCTCCTCTGAGCCATTACTCTCTGCTGTCAGCCTCTTATCCTCTGAGCCATTACTCTCTGCTGTCAGCCTCTTATCCTCTGAGCTATTACTCTCTGCTGTCAGCCTCTCCTCCACTGAGCTATTGCTCTTTGTTACCATCTTGGTAATCTCTGTTATCACCTTCTCATCCTCTGAGCCATTGCTCTCTGTTACCATCTTGTTATTCTTTGTACTATTATCCTCAACTATCAGCCTCTCATTCTCTGAGCTATTGCTCTCTGTCACCATCTTGTTATTCTCTGTGCTACTTTCCTCTATTATCAGCTTCTCATTCTCTAAGCTACTGTTCTCTGTTATCAGCTTCTCATCAATAGAGCTGGGGATGACATCTTCATGTTCTGGAGGACAGACATCATCATGGCCCCCCAGCCTGTCCACACCTGGTCTGCCACAATGGCCCCCCTCCTCTATCCCCTCTCCAGTCCCAGTCTCCTGCAGATCCTTATGGTGGGACCCTCCAGTAGAGTGTGAGACATCCTCCGTAGGGGCCACATCTCCACCTCCTGCTGTCTCGTCTGTTTTCTCTGCAGTTTCTTCATTTCCCTTTGCTTTTTGGAGATCTTCGAGCTTCTCCTCTGGCCCCCAGATGAATGCCTCCTGGGATTTGTAGTTCTGCCAGGCGAAGAGCACCAGATCTCTGCGCTGCTGCTTGTCCTTCACAGTGAACATGAAATAGTCCAGGACGCTCCTGGCCACGCTGGGTAGCTGTTTGTTACACAGGGTCTCCTCCAGGAAGAACCTGACCAACGGGGCCTGGTAGTGTTCATATCCCATCTCTCCCAAACACTTGAGTATCCGGGTGATCCGCAGGTTGTTGTGGCTGTTACTGTAGGAAAAAAGCAGGAGGGGAAATGTAAAAAATACTACAGATCTGTGCCAGGGAAAGCTGGGTCAGCCTGCTCTTCAGGACCCCTGAATGGTAAATCTGCCTAACGTCACTACATTGATTTACCATTCCGGAGTCTAGAAAAGCTGGGTGGTCACCCCTATAGCCTCCAGTTAGCCATCACTATATAACTAGACTGATCTGCCATTCCGGAGCCGGGGAAAGCTGGGCAGTCACCCCTATAGCTTCAAGGTAGCCATCTCTATGTAACTAGACTGATTTGCCATTTAGGAGTCTGGGAAAGCTGGGTCAGCCTGCTGTTCAGGAATCCTGAGTGGTAAATCTGCCTAATGTCACTACATTGATTTACCATTCCAGAGAGTCTAGAAAAGCTGGGTGGTCACCCCTATAGCTTAAAGGTAGCCATCTCTATGTAACTAGACTGATTTGCCATTCAGGGGTCTGGGAAAGCTGGGTGGTTACACCTTTTATCTGAAAGCCTCACTCACTTGTTTAGATTACGAAATCTCTCCCTCCAGTTCTCCGCCCGGGTCACTTCTCCAGTTTCCTCGTCCTTCAGTTTTATGCCATAAAACCCCAACATGAGCTTGTAAGACTCGAGGAACCTCCGCATGACGGCTCCATCTGCCTTCATCATCTATAGGACAGAGGTGGAGATTATATACTCAGCCCGTGCATTAAATACAGGGCCCATAAATTATATACACAGCCGTACATTATATACAGGGCCAATACATTATATACACAGCTGTACATTATATGCAGGGTCCATACATTATATACACAGCCGTACATTATATACATGGCCCGTACATTATATAATGTACAGCTGTGTATATATGGGTCCTGTATATAATGTACGGGCCATGTATATAATGTACGGCTGTGTATACAATGTACAGCTGTGTATATATGGGTCCTGTATATAAACAGCTGTACATTATATACAGGTCCCATACATTATATACACAGCCGTACATTATATACATGGCCCGTACATTATATACAGGACCCATATATACACAGCTGTACATTATATACAGGTCCCATACATTATATACAGGACCCATACATTATATACACGGCCCGTGCATTGTATACACAGTTGTACATTATATGCAGGGCCCATTCATTATATACACAGCCGTACTTTATATACAGATCCCATACATTATATACACAGCCTAGACATTATATACATGCCCCATACATTATATACAGGGCCAAAACATCATATACACAGCCATACCTTATATACAGGGACAATACATTATATACACAGCCGTACATTTACATTATATACACAGCTGTACATTATATACAAGGCCCGTATATTATATACAGCACCAATATATTATATAAAAGGCCTGTACATTATATATAAAGCCCGTACATTATATACACGGCCCGTACATTATATAAACGGCCCATATATTATATACACAGCTGTACATTATATACAAGGCCCATACATTATATACACATCCTGCCCATTATATACAGGACTAATACATTATATACACACCCCGTATATTATATACACATCATGTACATTATATACAGGACCCATACATTATATACGGGGCCCGTACATTATATACGGGGCCCGTACATTATATACGGGGCCCGTACATTATTACCATGGCCTGTATATTATATACACAGTCTATCCTATATATGGTCAGTAGTTTCCATCTCCCCGTACCTGAATCTCCACCAGGGTCAGCGGGGAGGCCTCTGAGTTCACACCGCGCTCTCGCAGAGGAAACAGCCTGTAGTGAGAATCTCTATTACAAAGTGGGTAAAATAAAATGGAAATACCCCCTCGGGCAACTAGACTGGGGCAACAATCCTTCACTGAGGGACTGACATTCTATTCATGAACCAATGCACATTTTTGCTTAAATTTAATCTGTCCAGGAATTTGTGCCCATGTAATCATGTATATGCATTCATCTGTGTCTCCCCCCCCCCCCAACCAAAGCATTAATACCTGTACTTGCTTACAGTGAATAGAGCTAAACAGCCCGCACTCCAGACTGATACAATTTACCTGCACTGATACATTGTAACAATTGAGGCAGGATTGGCTGCACTGGATACAACTGAAAACCACCCTGCTGTATAATTTTACGGGGTTGTCTCAACAAGGGTCGCTGCTTTTATGTTACAGATCTTGCAAAAACAATTTTACTTGCAATGTTTGTCCATTACCAGGTCCTACCTATCCCAGAATCCCCCCTTGTATGGCTGCATACTCCCAGGTCGCTATAGTTCAGACCTTTTGATCCTCTGAAGGTGCCCCCGTGGTCATATAGTACAGACCCCGTTTTATCTTCCCCATAGGCGCCCCACTGGTTGTTATAGCCAGCCTGTTTCATTTCTCCCGTAGGGCCAGGTGGTTTTTAATGTACAACCCGTTCCCTCTTCCGATAGGTGCCGCGTGGTTTTCTATGTCAGAGGTTTGATTATCCTGATAGGGCCAGCACTGGGTTTCAAGCTCAGACCTGTTTGATCTCCGATAGGCTCCCGCACTGGTTTGGATAGCTACGACCTGGGTTTATTGCGCTAGTTGGAAGCCAAACAAACACCCCCTGAATTAAAAAAAAAAACAGGATGAGGTAAGTGAAAACAATGTAGTGAGACAACCCCTTTTAAATTTTTTGTAATTTTTTTGGCTCGGGTAAAAAACGGAATTTTCCTTTAAGAAAAGGGAAACAGAATCTTTAAAATGAGGGAGAATTAGGCCACACAACATATGTTAAAGTTCTGTCCAAAATCCAACAGCAAATACTGAATCCGCCAAAAATCCAACGGTATTCCTGTGCTGTGCAGACATAGCCTTAGAATAAAAGTTTTAGGACTTCATCATTTGGGGAAGGTGACCCCCCTCCTCCACACCCTCAAATCTCACCACTGGATGAAGCTGTGATTGTATTCAAGTTCTCTATAGTCCTCCCTCCAGTCCCGATGGAAGTCCTCTATTGTTACCCCTGGATTTGGAGAAGAGAATTGGTCAAAAGTGGTCACCACTGATGTAAGAAATATCACACAGCTGATCTGAGCAGGGAGAGCTGCAGTGCAAAGCATGGTGGAAAGGGAGCAGCAGCCTGAGCCTATGAACAGACATGAGGTAGATTTCAGGTTACCATAGACTCCAGGAAATATATTCAATATAATACTATGGTAGAAGCTGCCATTCAGGAGCCTGGGAAAGCTGGGTGGCAATCACAATGGTCATCGTGACACCCCAGCTTGTCACTCACCTTTCCCAGAGTCCTGAATTGCAAATCTATCCAACTGTACAGCAGTAGAGGGGTAGGAAATATAATAAATATAATACTATGGTAGAAGCTGCCATTCAGGAGCCTGGGAAAGCTGGGTGGCAATCACATTGGTCATCGTGACACCCCAGCTTATCACTCAACTTTCCCAGAGTCCTTAATGGTAAATCTACCCAACTGTACAGCAGCAGAGGGGCAGGAAATATAATAAATATAATACTATCGTAGAAGCTGCCATTCAGGAGCAGGGAAAGCTGGGTGGATCTGCATTGTTCAAAGTGACACAGCTTTTTTCTAATCTAATCAGAGTCCTTAATGGTAAATCTACCCAACTGTACAGCAGCAGAGGGGCAGGAAATATATTAACTATAGTACTACGGTAGAAGCTGCCATTCAGGATCCTGGGAAAGCTGGGTGGTAATCACGATGGTCACCATGACATCCCAGCTTATCACTCAACTTTCCCAGAGTCCTGAATGGTAAACCTACCCAACTGTACAGCAGCAGAGGGGCGGGAAATATAATACTATGGTATAATTTGCCACTCAGGAGTCTGGGAAAGCTAAATGAAGACTACTATTCTACAATATATGAAGTATTGGAGCTATTTCCTAGCTATCTGTGTTCAGGGAAAGCTGGATGGTAATCACTACGGTCAACATCTCAGCTTGTCACTCAGCTTTCTCACAGTGCTGAACGGTAAATCTATATAAGTACAGCAGCAGAGGGGCAAGAATATGCTACTATGGTAAACGTTGCCATTCAGGAGTCTGAGAAAGCTGAATGGAGGCAGTTATTGCACAATATATTACGTGTCGAAAGTTATTTATTGGCTGTGTTTGTGGAAAGCTGGGTGGTAATCATGATTTCTCATGATGATATTTGAGCTTGTCAATCAACTTTCCCAGACCTCTAAATGGTAAATCTACCCAACTGTACAGCAGCAGAAGGGCAGGAAATATAAAACTATGGTATAGGTTGCCATTCGGGAGTCAGGGAAAGTTGAATGGAGACTGATATATAAAGTATCAGAGCTATTTCTCAGCTATCTGTGTTCAGGGTGACAATCACTATGGTCCTCATGACATCTGAGCTGGTCACTCAACTTTCCATTACTCCTGAATGGAAAATTTGTCCAACTGTAAAGCAGCAAAGGGGCAGACAATATTTTAAATATAATACTATGGTATAAGCTGCCATTCAGGAGTCTGGAGAAGCTGGGTGGAGGCTGATACTGTACAATATATAAAGTGTCAGAGATATTTCTTAGGTATCTGTGTTCAGGGAAAGCTGGGTGGTAATCACTATGGTCATCATAACATCTGAGCTTGTAACCCAACTTTTCCAGAGTCCTGAAAGGTAAATTCACCTAAGTGTACAGGGGGGCAGGAATATATTACTGTGGTATAAGCTGCCATTCAGGGGTCTGGAAAAGCTGAGTAGAGGCTGATACTGTACAATATATAACGTGCCGGAGCTATTTCTTATCTGTGTTCAGAGAAAGCTAGGTGACAATCAACATGGTTGTCACTCAGCTTTTCCGAAGTCCTGAATGGTAAATCTAACTTATCTGTAAAGTACAGAGGGGCAGGAATATGCCACTTTGGTATAAGGTGCCGTTCAGGAGTCTGGAAAAGCTGGGTGGAGACTGATATTGTACAATATATACAGCGTCAGAGCTATTTCTTAGCCATCTATGTTCAGGGAAAGCTGGGTAACAATCACTATGGTTATAATGACATCTCAGCTGATTACCCAACTTTTCCAGAGTCCTGAATGGTAAATTTATCTAACAGTAAAGGAGCAGAAGGGCAGGAAATATAATACTGTGGTATAAGCTGCCATTCAGGAGTCTGGGAAAGAATGGTCAAGTAGATAGAGGCTCTAAGGTTTGGTTTGGCTGTACTGACCATAGGGCTTAAACGGGATCTTGTTCTGGTAGAAACACAGGTTTGGTGTGTCCTCCTGAGAGACCTGCGGAGAAAATGGAGAAGTTGGAGGCCTGCACTTACTTTAAAGAGACAGAAAAGGTAAAGGGTGCTGTACTGAGAGTGGGAATTACACAGTCAAGTCACATTATTATGACCAGCAGCTAATATCCAGAGCAACCGGCGTGTGCAGCCCGGAGGAGGAGTGACTCAATAAGGTCCTGGCAGGTTGTCACAGGGATCTGGAGCCGGCTGCATCCCACAGCCCCATGGGCCCAACCCCATCCAGGGCCCCACAGCTGTGGGGGGGCCATGGGCCCAAAAAACCCCATCCAGGGGCCCCAGCGCTGAAGAGTCCAAAGAGCCAACACCCCCCATCCGGGGGCCCCACAGCTCTGAGGGCCCTAAGCCAACACCAATCAGGGCCCCAAGCTTGGAGGGCCATAAGCCAACCCCACCCCCGGGGCCCCACGCTGCTGGAGGGCCCATAGAGCCAACCCCACATCCAGGGGCCCACAGTGCGGGGGGTCCATAGAGCCAAAACCCCACCACGGGGGCCCCACAGCTGCTGAAGGTCCAAAGACCCAACACCACCAACCACGGGCCCCCAAAGTGCTGGGGGGTTCTAGACCCAACACCCCATCCGGGCCCCCCCACAGGTGGGGGTCCATGACCAACACCCCATCCAGGGGCCCACAGCTGCTGGAGGGTCCATAGAGCCAACACCCCCAAAACCCGGGCCCCACAGTGTGGAGGGGTCATAGACCCAACACCCCACCCAGGGCCCCCAGCTTGGAGGGTCCATAGAGCCAACACCACCCCCGGGGGGCCCCCGTGCGGGGAGGGTCATAGACCAAAACCACCTCCGGGGGGCCCCACACCCGCTGGAGGGTCCATAGAGCCAACCCACCATCGGGGGCCCCCACAGCTGCTGGGGGTATAGACCCAACACACCCCAGGGCCCACATGTGGGGGGCCCATAGAGCCAACACACATCCGGGCCCACAGCTGCTGGGGGCCCCTAGAGCCAACACACCCCCAGGGGCCCACAGTGGGGGAGGGCCAAAAGGGGAACACCCCCTCCGGGACCCCAAGATGATAATTTGGGTTGGGAATTAGGGGAAAAGGTAGTATTTTTTTTGAAGTTTGGTTCTTTCTTCCAACATTGTCAAACTTTTTTTTAGTTTGTGGTGTACATTTTTTTTGCGGGAAGATCCATCCACCCAGGGGAGACAATGCATGATGTGTTAGGGTTTAAGGGGGCATTCATCCCCAAAATTTTCCCCAAGGTTTTATTTGGCCGGGGGAATGCCCGAAAATATCCCCAGACCGTAACGCTGCCACCACCAGCTTGTATTCTTTCGGCGGGATATCTGAAAACCGACAGAGGTCCAGCGATGTTAAAATACTCTCGGATTTTGGACGGCATTTTAACATTGCTGTGTAAAATAGCCAAGTTCAAAAAATGGTCTGGGTTTCATTTTAAAATGTAATAATATAACAGTTTAGTGACCGGGGTTCTGGAGAAGGGTCTGGATAATTTCTAGATGTAATAAAATAACAAGTTTAGGCCCGGGATTTGGAGAAGGGGTCTGGATAATTTTTTAGATGTAAAATAAAAAAGTTTTTAGTGACGGGATTCTGGGGGAAGGGGGCTGGATAATTTTAGGTGTAAAAATTTTTAAGTTATGTGACCGGGGTTTGGAGAAGGGTTGGATAATTTCTAGATGAAAAAATTTTTATAAAAGTTATAGTGCCGGATTTGGGAAGGGTTGGATAATTTCTAGTGTAATAATTTTAACAAGTTATAGTGACCGGATTCGGAGAAGGGTTGGATTATTTTAGGGTAATAATAAAGTTTAGTGACCGGGTTTTGGGAAAGAAGGGTCTTGGGTAATTTCTAGTTTGTAATAATATTAAAATTTAAAAATGACGGGATTCTGGGAAGGGTCGGGAAAAATATTTCTAGATGTAATAATAAACAAGTTATATTTGACGGGATTTCTGGAAAAGGGGTCTGGATACATTTCTAGATGTAATAATATTACAAGTTATAATGACCGGGATGCCATGATAATACGCATTCAATTTGGCGTTTAAACACCAAATTTCATATTTGTAGCCCTAAGTGCTGCCAACGTTGTAAGTAGAAAATGGTCATAATAATGTGACTCGAATGTGTATAACAGATAGGACTCCTTTGAAGAGAGAGAAATGCTAACATGATGGCTGCCGACTGATGGAAATTTGGTCAGTCGAGACACTATTCATCATCATTGCGTTTTTTGGGTTTATGTCCCTTTAAGAACTGCTGATAGGACACATTGCGCCGCATAGGACCTGTATGAGGCAGAGGGTGTTACCGGGTAGTTGGCAGGATCCAGGGTCGGTTCCCCATATCCATGTCTGTAGTTCTGCATGTCTCTCGCTGCTCTGCTCCCATAATTGCGCTAAAAGGAACAAAAAATGATTTCCAAATGCATCACAATACCAATTTCCACCCCAGTTTGTTTGGCTGGCTATGTTGGTGCATGTGGGCTGTGATGTGGACATTCCTGCCCCAATGTGATGTGGCCAGGGGGTGTACCCGAGTGATTTTGCAAACAAAGGGTGCAGGGAGCTCTCATGAATAAGCTATATGTTGTATTTCTCTTTCCAATGTCTCTGCTTGCTGTCAGTGAATGAGGAAACCCTTGTTGCTAAAACCCTAAGCATGTTGCTATAGGTTGAATTTCTGTCTCCAATATCCCTGCTTGCTGTCAGTGAAAGGGAAAACCCTCGTTCGTTTTTCACAAACGAGCGCTTTCCCTTTCACTGACAGCAAGCAGGTGTATTCTGTCTGTCGGTGCCGGTTTTCAGCAGCTGAGGGTTTGTTATACTGTGTCCAGTCTAGGCAGTCCTGGATATAGTCAGCAAAGACTCCCAGTAGATACAATGTAGCAAACAGAGGTCACAATAGATTTTAAGTCCTTGTAAGGTAAGTTGTTCCCATTCACCGACAGCAAGCGGAGGTCTTGCAAAGAATTAAAGGAGAAGGCAGAACTTTTGCAATGATTAAGCCACAGTCGTGTGAACGGAGTCTTTGCTCCATACCTGATACTGTGTTTTCTGCTTTTTCTTTTTGGGGAGCTGCGGTTCCTCATCATCCCAGGTGGAGTCATAATCGGAATCCCATCGGGCATCCCAGTTGTAGCGATACATCCTGAGGGGATCAACAGCCCTGCAGCCGGGGCAACAGGAGGAGGAAGCATGTGAATTACAGATACATAGTAAAAATTCTTGCTCAAATTACTGTAATATATAGTCTTTTTTATAGTGGGCCCCAAAAATCAACTCCACTGGTGGGCCCCAAGAATCATCTCCACTGGTGGGCCCCAAGAATCACCTCCACTGGTGGGCCCCAAGAATCATCCCTGTGGGCCCAAGAATCAACTCCACTGTGGGGGGCGCCAAGAATCATCTCCACTGGTGGGCCCCAAGAATCAACTCCACTGGTGGGCCCCAAGAACCAACTCCATTGGTGAGCTCCAGGAATCAACTCCACTGGTGGGCCCCAAGAATCATCTCCACTGGTGGGCCCCAAGAATCATCTCCACTGGTGGGCCCCAAGAATCATCTCCACTGGTGGGCCCAAGAATCACCTCCACTGGTGGCCCCAAGAAACACTCAATGGGGGGGCCCCAAGAATCAGCTCCACTGGTGGGCCCCAAAATCAACTCCACTGGTGGGCCCCAAGAATCAACTCCACTGGTGTGCACCAAGAATCAGCTCCACTGGTGAGTCCCAAGAATCAACTCAGCTGGTGGACCCCAAGAATCATCTCCGCTGGTGCGACCCCAAGAATCAGCTCCACTGGTGGGACCCCAAGAATCAACTCCACTGGTGACCCCAAGAATCATCTCCATTGGTGGCCTCAAGAATCATCTCCACTGGTGGGCCCCCAGAATCATCTCCACTGGTGGACCCCAAGAATCAACTCCACTGGTGGGCCCCAAGAATCAACTCCACTGGTGGGCCCCAAGAATCTCCACTAGTGGACCCCAAGCACCCCAGTCCGAAACTAGATACTATCACCAGTTACTGTGTAGTCAGACCCTAAATCTCCAGAAAATCTAAGTACATGACACATTTCCATCTAACATCCTTCACTTTTCTTCCTATCTGTTCCTGGGAAAGCTGGGTTGACCACCTAAAGGTCAGAAATAAACCTGGTCATTGTCATCCACAGCTCTCATAGACAACCTACATAGCGAATCAACCTTGTCATCCAACAATACAGAATCAGGAGAAGGATGGGCAGGTTTGACATGCAGGAGCCTGGGACAGCTGGGTAACAACCAATATGGCTGCCAAACCCTTCATTAGGTTGTCACCCAGCTTTCTCGATCACTAAGCAACAAATCCACATACTTGTCTAAAAATACTACATTGGGAAGGATCATTCACGGCAGATTTGGCAGAAGCCCGAGAAAGCTGAGTGGTCGCTTCATCGGCAGACATATTGGTTGTCACCCAGCTTTCTTTGCCTTCTAACTAGAGAATATATCAAATACCAGATTGGGGAGGGCAGGGGTTCACTTATAATGTTATTCTGAGTCTGGGAGAGCTGGGTGACAGATACCGTAACCATAGAGCAGTACAAAAGCCACTTTGTAGTCAGGGAAAGCTGGGTGACAACACCTAATGGCGGCCATGTTGGTTCCTTCCCAGCTTTCCTAGACTTCTGAACGGCAAATCTACTAATTTCCCCATTAACATGGAAAGTGTAAAGGATAGATTTCAAACAGGAATAATTTAGCCTATGAAAGCTTTTATGGCGGCCATATTGGTTTTTACCCAGCTTTCCTGGACTCCTGATTGTATTTTGTTAGACAATGGGGTAGATTTGTCAAAGTGTAAAGGGTAGATTTAGAGAATTTATAACATACACACTTCCAAACAGTCAGAAATGGTTTAGTCTATAACAGCTTTAATGGCGGCCATATTGTTTTGTTTTATTTACCCAGCTTTCCTGGACTCCCGATTGGCAAATCTACCCCCTTGTCTAACAATCTAGAAAGTGTAAAGGGTAGATTTAGAGAATTTATAACATACACACTTCCAAACAGCCAGGACTAATTTGGTCCATGAAAGCTTTATAGGCAGCCATATTGGTTTTCACCCAGCTTTCCTAGACTTCTGAATGTCAAATCTACCTATTTATCTTCCAATGTTAAAAAGAGAAGGTAAATTTAGATAATGTATAACTAGGTGCGCTTTCAAACAGCAGTCAGAAAAAGTTGAGCTTATGAGAGCTTAGATGGCAACCATATTGGTTCTTACCCAGCTTTCCTAGACTTCTGAATGGCAAATGTTGAAAGGTAACTTATATAGAAAGAACACCTTGTCTAACAATATACAATGTGTCATGGGTAGACTTCGATGATTTGTAACTAGGCGCACTTTCAAGCAGGTTGGGCCTATGAGAGACTAATGGAGGCCATGTTATTTTTCATTCAGCTTTCCTAGACTTCTGAACGGCAAATCTATCAACTTGTCTAACACTATAATAAAGGGAAAGGGGTGAACTTAGATAATTTATAACTAGGCCAATTCCAAACAGGAGTTAGCAAAAGTTAGGTCTATGAAAGCTTTATTGGCGACTATATTGGTTTTCACCCAGCTTTCCTGGACTGCTGACTGGCAAACGTACTACCTTGTCTAAGAATATACAAAGTGGAAAGGGTAGAGTTAGAACCTTTATATCTAGGTGCACATCCAAACAGGGAATGGTGGGCCTATGAAAGTTTTGTTGTCGGCCATATTGATTTTCACCCAGCTTTCCTAGACTTCTGACTGGTATATCTACCTATTTATCTTCCATTATAAAAAAAAGGGAAGAGGTAAATTTAGATAATTTATAGACAGGTATGCTTCCAAAAAGGAGCCAGAAAAAGTTGGGCCTGTTAGAGTTTAGATGGCGGCCATATTGGCATTCACCCAGCTTTCCTAGACTTCTGAACGGTAAATCTACCAACTTATCTTACAATATAGAAAGGGTGGATTTAGATCTTTTATAACTAGGCGTGCTTCCAAACAGGAGTCAGGGAAAGTTGAGCCTATGAGAGTTTTGATAGCGGCCATATTGGTTTTCACCCAGCTTTCCTAGACTTCTGAATGGTAAATCTACCAACTCGTCTAACTCTACAAAAACTGGAAAGGGTTAAGAGTGAATGATTTAGAACAAGGCTTCCAAACAGTAAAGGAAAGTTTGGCCTATGAATTTTTAATGGTGACCATATTGGTTTTCACCTAGCTTTCCTAGACTTCTGAACGGCAAATCTACTTATCTTACAATATAAAAAGGACAAAGAGTAGATTGAGACTATGTAAAACTTCCAAACATGGGTCAGGAAAAGTTGGGAGTATGAGAATTTAGATGGCGGCCATATTGGTTTTCACCCAGCTTTCCTAGGCTTCTGAATGGCAAATCTACCAACTTATCTAACACTATAGAAGGGGTGGATTTAGATTCTTTATAACTAGGCACACTTCCAAACAGGAGTCATGGAAAGTTGAGCCTGTGAGAGTTTAGATGGCGGCCATATTGGTTTTCACCCAGCTTTCCTCGGCTTCTTAATGTCAAATCTACCAGCTTATCTAAATACATATAAAGGGCAGATTTAGATTGTTTATAAATAGATGTGGTTCAAAACAGGAGTCAGTAAAAGCTGGGCGTATGAGAGTTTAGATGGCGGCCGTATTGGTTCTCACCCAGCTTTCCTTGAAACAGATAAACCAGATAGGGCAATAGATATATTAAATCTTTTTTCGTCTAGTTCGATAACTTCTACAGGGTATCAAAAAGCAACAGACCAGCCCCATGTTATTACTTCCTTTATGATCACCAGTGACAGAAATTACAAGATGTAGCAGAGCCGAGTGTGTTAGGTGCAGGAAAGCTGGATGAGTCAGATCGAGCAGAGCTGATTCATGTCCTATCATAATAGGTTACCTGACGATTTACATAGGACTGCAGGTAAATTTATTGCCATACCTTAGAGAGTCTCCAGCCTCTTCCAGAGCTCAGCTCTGCTACATCTGTGGAGAGCTTCGCACTTACCGGTTATAGGAGGTGGACGAGTCGCGGGTCCTTCGAGAGATTTTCCCTGCAGATAATAAGGAAACTGAAGTTAGACTTTCCCCCTGACAACAGTTCTATGTAAATGTCAGACGGGAGTTTCACTTTCTGTTGCTCAGAAATCCCTATTCTCCACCCATTGAAGGTAGGGCCGGCCGGAGACACGACATAGGGCAGGCACGGGGAAGTGAAGCCAGCAGCAGCGGCAGTTACTGCAACTGTAGAGGAGAGAGCCGTGTGCTGCGGCATGAGCACGGCATAGTGTTAGATCAAGCAGGGCCGGGACGACGGGTAGGCGACCGCCTAGGGCACCACTTCATCCCAGGCAGAAAAGGGGGCGCAAGGAGATATGCAGTGGCTGAATTTTCCATTGGGGAAGCGTTATATGCCCTGTTCGCCTAGGGCACCAGAATACCTTGTCCCAGTCCTAGGGCCATCTTTTCCATTGGGCACACTAGGCAGTTGCCCGGGGGCCCCACAAGTATAGGGGCCCCTGGTGGTGTATGTTTGTTCCAGCACTACAAGAAACATACCCTGGATCCCTTGGTTGGCGTTGCTTATTTAATAGTTTGTGTGTTTTTAGGATGTGCAAACAGTTAAAAACCATGGTGGAGAAGGGAGCCAAAGGCTCCCTGCCTCGCCAAATAGTCTTGTAGAGTGCAGGCTGCCAGTGTCCATACATAAGTGGTGTGATAATATGGGTGTGCTTGGGGCTGGCTCGAGGCATGACCTAGTGTGGTGTTATGTATTTGGACAGGGCCCACTGCAGTGCTATGCCCGGGGGCCCATAATGCTGTTAAGACGGCTCTGCCCAGTCCTGATATCAGGGCATTGAAAGAGGGCATGTGTGGCTGGCAGTAGGAGGTGCTGGTATGGGTATGGTCAGTGGTAGGTACTATGAGGGTCAACTGAGGCACCTATGGGACATCATTGGTAGGTACTATAAGGGACATAACAGACAAGTACAGGGCATCTGTGGTAGGTACTATAAAGGACAATATCTGAGGCACCTATGGAACATCAGTATGGGTACTATGAGGGTTATCTGAGGCACTTATGGAGCATCTTTGGAGGACACTATAAGGGGCATCTCAAGCACTTCAAGGGATGTATCATCAGTAAATGACATTGTTTAACTCATGTTTTTATGTTAAACACATGTTTTAATAATTGTTGGTTATGTTTTTTTAATTTTCTGTATCACGATCAATATTTTTTTTAAATCCTGAAATCCTGCAGTTCTCACTTTGGCCACTGGGCCTTGTAATTGCCTGACACTTGCTGTTCTGTAGAGATCAATTCTCTGCAGTCTCCTCATTTTCAGCACAGGCAGGATTACACTGAAAGGTGACACCAATGTGTATAGATAACACCAGATCCACCAGTCACAATAGGAGATAGTCACAGCTTCCCCTCCCTGCACACTGACTTCTTCCCAGGTCACAGAGCATGCCCACAACACTCTAAGGCTATGTTCACACGGCTTAAATTTGGACGTATCTCGCCCCTTACTGCGCTAAATATGGGGTGAAATACGTCCCAGTCATTACGGTAATCCATAGTTCTCAGAGAACTATGGATTACGTCTCTACGACGAGCAGAGAGATAAGTGACATGTAAATTACTAGCAGCGAATACGCGCCGCTAGTAATGAATGTCTATGGGGTCGGCGCAAACTCCCGGAGTCCTGGCATAATTGCGGGGCGTAATTACAACCCGCAATTACACCGTGTGAACATAGCCTTACACAGAAAGGTGACACCAATGTGTATAGATAACACAGGACCCACCAGTCATAATAGGAGATGTCACAGCTCCCCCCTCCCTGCACACTGACTTCTTCCCAGGGCACAGAGCACGCCCACAACACTCTCCTATAGAAGTCAATGGGTCTGCTCCTGTTCAGACTCCTATGTCCATGAAGCTGCTGTACAGCATCTCTCTAAATACTGTTAATAGCAGCTCAAGCAAGATGGCCGCCCCCATAATAATATACAGATAATAGAAATAAAAAATCTACAGCCACAAAATCAGAAGAATAAGAATAGAAGAAGAATAGAAAATGTATCAGTGTCTGGCCTAAATTTGTAAAAACAAAACAAAAAAAAAGGCAATAGAATCCCTTTAAGGGGAATCTGTGGTCAATACCATGAGACACATATTAGGCACTCATGGGGCACATGTTTGCCAGTAGTATCAGGGTCATCTGAGGCATCAGTGGAAGGTACTACAACGGACATATTGGGCACTTATGAGGCATCTCTAAAAGGGGGCTATAAGTGATATCTCACACACTAGTGGGGCATCTATGGCAGACAATATGGGGACATCGCAGGCACTTGTGGGACATCAATATGGGTACTATTGTGTTGTCTTAGGAAATTTTGGAGCATGTTTTACAGGTTCTAAGAGGGACATATCAGGCACTCGTGGGACATCTGTAGGGGATACTATGAGGGACATAATGGACACTTATGCGGCATCTTTAGAGGATACTATGAGGGACGTAAACACTTATGGGACATCTGTGCTGGATACTATGAGGGCCATAGTGGACACTTATGGGGCATCTGTAGTGGATACTATGAGGGCCATAGCGGACACTTATGGGGCATCTGTAGTGGATACTATGAGGGCCATAGCGGACACTTATGGGGCAACTGTAGTGGATACTATGAGGGCCATAGCGGACACTTATGGGGCATCTGTGCTGGATACTATGAGGGCCATAGCGGACACTTATGGGGCATCTGTAGTGGACACTATGAGGGCCATAGCGGATACTTATGGGGCATCTGTAGTGGATACTATGAGGGACGTAAACACTTATGGGACATCTGTAGTGGACACTATGAGGGCCATAGCGGACACTTATGGGGCATCTGTAGTGGATACTCTGAGGGACAATTATGGGGCATCTGTGCTGGATACTATGAGGGACAATTATGGGGCATCTGTGCTGGATACTATGCGGGACATAGCGGACACGGATGGGGGGGGGGGCATCTGTAGTGGATACTGTGATGGACATAAACACTTATGCCACACATGCCCCATGTGTGGCCAGAGGTTTTAGGGTCATCTGAGGCACCTATAGGATATCAAAAAGTCACAGTCCGGCCATGGACACCACCACGTTTTTGAATGTAATTATTCCTTTATATTAATCTTTTTCAAATAACCCATACAATTTTCGGACAATAAATAGAGTAACAAGAAGTAGAAAATTCATAAAACCTGTGATATGTCCAATCTCAGGGTCCACGTTGCTTCAGATGAGTTTCCAGAATATTCTATTTCATGGTAGATAGGCTGTAAAGACAAAACGGGTTAGCCTTGGAGGCAACCCAACGCCATTGTGACGTTTCGGAGATGGACCTCTTTTCTCAAGCAGGCGTCACAGAGGCTGACCCTCCCATTCAAGGCATCAAAAACATGGTGGTGTCCATGGCCTGACTGTGACTTTTTGATACTTGTATGTGGTTGGATGAAGAGAGAGTCCAACACAGGCCATAGTGCGATACGTTTGGATGAAGTTTGGTCTTACTTGATTATTGTGGACCCATAGGACATCATTAGTAGGTACTATAAGAGACATATCAGGCACTTATGGGGCGTCTGTGCTGGACACTATGAGGGACATATCGGGCATCAGTGACCGGCCATTTGAGGCACCTTTAGGACATCATCAGTAGGTTCTCTAAGGGACATAGTCACATATCAGGCATTTATGGGGCACCTGTGCTGAATACTATGAGGGACATATTGGGCACTTATGGGATATCAGTGACCAGTAGTTTGAGGCACCTTTAGGACATCATCAGTAGGTTCTATAAGGGACATAGTCACATATCAGGCACTTATGGGGGCACCTGTGCTGAATATTATGAGGGACAGATTAGGCACTTATGGGGCATCTTCCTTTGAGGCACCTTTAGGACATCATCAGTAGGTTCTATAAGGGACATAGTCACATATCAGGCACTTATGGGAACGCCTGTGCTGAATACTATGAGGGACATATTGGGCACTTATGGGGTATCAGTGACCAGCCGTTTGAGGAACCTTTAGGACATCATCAGTAGGTACTATAAGGGATATCTCACACACTTATGGGACTTCTGGTAGGAACTATGAGGGATGTTTCAGGCAAATATAGGACATCTGTGGTAGGAACAGTGAGGGATGTCTCAGTAACTCATGGGGCATCTGTTACAGGCTCTGTGAGGGGCATCCCAGGCAGTAATGGGGGCTCCTGAGATAGTTTAGAGCATCTGTGACTCTTATATAATGTTATGTGAACCTCGCTGACTCTGGAGCCTGGTTATGGCCAAGTCCTGTGCTCCGAGATACATTGGCCCTACATTACATAAACCTGTAAATGGTGTATCAGTACAAATTTGGCTTTTCCAGGGTCATCACTCGGATATATCGATGACACCTCCAAAGCTACTCAGTGTAGGGGTGAATGCCAAATCGCTGGTGGCCTAGATTAGTGGAATTAATCAGATGTATATACCCCCCCCCCCTCGATTTAATCGAAATAATGGTGCTTTAAAATAAATAATAACAGTAGAATCACTGAAGGACTTGAATGGTGAAATAGGGAATAGTAACAGCCCTGCTGGGCTAGTGTGGTAAGGAGCGAGTGGTCCTGTGCAGTAGAGTGGTTAATAGTAGCATCCTTAGTCTTCTAGGCAGGTAAAATAATTAGTCGCAGCATTCTTCGTGGTCTGCAGGTGTACAAGTGGTTGATAGTAACTTGCCAGCTGGGCTTGAGGGGTGAATGGGTTCATATTAGAGCTCTGGGTTGTTTAGATTTAAAAATGTAATGGTAATAGGTTTGGTGGCCCCTGCTAGGGGATGGATGAGTAACAGAATCCTTGGTTGTCTAGAGGTAAAGGCGTTAATGATAATGTATCTAGTGGTCTGGGGTGGTAAAAGGATTCATGGGTATCATCATTCTTGGTGGTCAAAGCTTTTATAGCAACAGACTTGGTCTGGATTATAGAAAGGGTTAATGGTTGCATCCCCGCAAGCCGTATTGGACTGCTGTGGCTGGGCCCACCATTTGGGTCGGTTCCTGGGGCCCCGCCACTAGGATATGTTCACAGGGCTGATTTGGACACTGAATTTCCAGCATCCAAATCAGCGTCAAAACCTCATCTGAAAATCCCCTCAAAGCAGCAGTTTTCATACGAGGAATTGACCAGGTTTTGGACAACGTTTTCCGACACTATTTTCTTGCTCAAACACCCATACAAAAGAATAGGCGAAAACTGCACTGAGTTTTTCCATTGATTCCTATGGGGATTTTCAGTGTTGAAACCACTTCAAGAATGGACATGATGCTTCTTTTTCAGCGCCTTAAACAGCTTCCAAAGAAGCGCGGTAAAACCTTGTTGTGTGTGAACTACAGCGCTGCTTTACATAGGAATCAATTCTGGAGGCTTTTTTGACAGCGTTTTTTTTGTCAAGGAAATGCCCAGAACAGCATCAAAATCACTCGTGTGAACATACCCTTAGATTTGATTCCTGGGGCCCACCGATGGAGTCGGTTCCTGGGGCCCACACTACAGCTACTGTATAGGACTGTACTTTGCCTCTTGCTTTCTGCTTGCCTTTCTTCCTATAAAGCACCCCCAGGCCCACCATGCCCAGGGACCCACCAAGGATTACCACTGCTCCCCCGTTTGCCAAGTCCGAGCCTCCTGGATGGCCTAGGGTAACAAAGGAGTGTTTTATACTTTTAGGCTATGCCTACCCAACAGGGGATAAAAAACGACCTGAAAACCAAATCCTAAAAACATTCATTAAACTGAGTTTTTTTGTCCACTGCCTGTCAGAAACTGCTGAAAAAACGGCCTTTTATGACGCGTTTTTTGCTTGTCTTCAAGTCTGGTTTTTAATGTTCGCATAAATCAAGCCATTGGCTGTCACTCCACCCTACAAAAGGGGATGTAAAGCACATTATTGCATATATATGTCATCTTGTAGTCGTTGTATGGATTTTGGCATAATAAAGGGGTTTTTTTAACGGATTTTGGCGCTAAAATCTGGAAAAAACAAACGGATTTTTGCCATCAAAAATCTTATGTTCTCACTATAGACTCTATGGGAGACAGCGGGACGTTCTCACTATAGAGTCTATGGGAGACAGCGGGACGTTCTCACTATGGAGTCTATGGGAGACAGCGGGACGTTCTCACTATAGAGTCTATGGGAGACAGCGGGACGTTCTCACTATAGAGTCTATGGGAGACAGCGGGACGTTCTCACTATGAGTCTATGGGAGCCAGCGGGACGTTCTCACTATAGAGTCTATGGAGACAGCGGGACGTTCTCACTAATAGAGTCTATGGGAGACAGCGGGACGTTCTCCACTATAGAGTCCTATGGGAGACAGCGGGACGTTCTCACTATAGAGTTTATGGGAGACAGCGGGACGTTCTCACTATAGAGTCTATGGGAGACAGCGGGACGTTCTCACTATAGAGTCTATGGGAGACAGCGGGACGTTCTCATATAGAGTCTATGGGACAGCGGGACGTTCTCACTATAGAGTCTATGGAGACAGCGGGACGTTTCTCACTATAGAGTCTATGGGATACAGCGCGACGTTCTCACTATATTGTCTATGGGAGACAGCGGGACGTTCTCACTATAGAGTCTATGGGAGACAGCGGGACGTTCTCACTATAGAGTCTATGGGAGACAGCGGGACGTTCTCACTATAGAGTCTATGGGAGACAGCGGGACGTTCTCACTATAGAGTCTATGGGAGACAGCGGGACGTTCTTACTATAGAGTCTATGGGAGACAGCGGGACGTTCTCACTATAGAGTCTATGGGAGACAGCGGGACGTTCTCACTATAAGTCTAGGGGGAGACAGCGGGACGTTCTCACTATAGAGTCTATGGGAGACAGCGGGACGTTCTCACTATAGAGTCTATGGAGACAGCGGGACGTTCTCACTATAGAGTCTATGGGAGACAGGGACGTTCTCACAAATAGAGTCTATGGGAGACAGCGGACGTTCTCACTATAGAGTCTATGGGAGACAGCGGGAGGGTTTACTATAGAGTCTATGGGAGACAGCGGACGTTTATTAGAGTCTATGGGAGACAGCGGGCGTTCTCATATAGAGTCATGGGAGACAGCGGGACGTTCTTTCACTATAAGAGTCTATGGGAGGACAGCGGGACGCTCTCACTATAGAGTCTAGGGAGCCCGGGGGACGTTCTTACTATAGAGTCTATGGGAGACAGCGGGACGTTCTTACTATAGAGTCATGGGAGGACAGCGGGATGTTCTTACTTTTGAGTCTAGGGGAGAGGGCGGGACGTTTCTTATTTATAGAGTCTAATGGGAGACAGCGGGACGTTCTTACAAATAGAGTCTATGGGAGACACGGGGACGTTTTACTATAGAGTCTATGGAGACAGCGGGACTTCTACTTTTAGAGTTCTAGGAGACAGGGGTTCTCTTACTAAGAGTTTTGGAACAGGGGGCTTTTACTATAGAGTTAAGGACGGGCGGGAGTCTCACTTAGAGCTATGGGAGACACCCGGGGACGTTTTACTATAGGTCTATGGGAGACACGGACGTTCTTACTATAGGGGTCTTTTGGGAGACAACAGGAAGTTCCTTACATAGAGTTTTGGGAGACGCGGGACGTTTTTACTAAGGTCATGGGAGACAGGGGGAGTTCTTACTTAGAGTCTTGGGAGCAGCGGGACTTCTTACTATATCTATGGGAGACAGCAGGACCGTCTTACTTAAGGTTAGGGGAACTTTACGGGCTTTTTTTTTGGGATGTTTTTCTGTGCAGTGCAGACAGACTCCAGGCGAATCTCATTCAGCTTCCTCTTCTGCTTTCATTAGGGAAGAGTCTGTGCTCTGACCCACTGACACCAGTCCCCAATCACCCTTGTTCCCCATGGACATGCCCTCCAACCTCCTTTCCTACAGCAGTCATGCATGTATGTCTCACCTCCACCAGCAATGAATTTCATAATCTTGTACAAATCCATTACTCAATGTAATCACAATGAGGACCAATTAGTTTAGAAATCTGAATATTCGTCCAGAATTTAGCTTTTATTTGTGCCAAACATGGTAAGAAAATAAAAATAAAAAAAATATATTTTTTTTTCTCAAGCTACATAATGTCTTACAAGTGCTGTGGAGTGTAGTCTATTGTGCAGAGGTCAAGCATCTCTGTGACCACCTTAGTAGATAGCTGCATATCCTCAGAGGGTGGTCACCCAGACAGGAAGCGAGTGGTTGCTAGTCAACTAAAAGTGGAGATAAAATCCTCGAAAATCTTCATGGATCGGTTGCTGTGGGTACAAATATATCTCAGTTGTTTGCTGATCTACCTCCTCCGATGTGTAGACCCCCCCTCACGTCCAGTCCTATCTCCATGTCTGTGATTTAGGCGCTTTTCCACTGGCCCCGAGATCAACGATTTCTGGGGTTTGTAGTTCTCCTGTGCAAAGTCCTCCAGCCTCTTGCGTTCCTCCCGGTCCTTCACAGCGGGCATGAAATAGTCCAGGACGCTCCTGGCCACGCTGGGTAGCTGGCCGTTACACAGGGTCTCCTCCAGAAAAAACCTGACCAGCGGGGCCTGGAAGTGATCGTAACCCATCTCCCCCAAACACTTGAGTATCCGGGTGATCCGCAGGTTGTTGTGGCTGTGGCTGTAGAGAGAGATAAGTACCGCTTAGAGCCGGGGTGCACCACATTTTCTGGGCAATAGGGTACATTGCATCTCTTCCAGGGGCCGCAGTAAATCTTAGGAGGCGTATTCCTCACCTGAGAAATTTAGGGCACATACATTGTAAATACCCTAAATGGCTGAGAGGTCCTGCTTCCATTTTAGGGGCTGCCAGAGATTAGAATGGGGGCTCCCCTGTTTGGTGCTCCAGGAAGGGTAGAGGACGTGCCTATTTTCATTGCAGTTTCTCTCTATATGGGTATGTTTACACGGCTTAAATTGCCGCATATTTCGGCACGTATTGCGCATTATACGCGGCGAAATATGCGCTGCCATTACGGTAATTCATAGCTCTCATAGAGAACTATGGATTATGTGTTGTGCCCCGCGTTGGCGTATTGTGGGCACCGGGGGGAGAATTGACATATGAATTGTTAGCGGCGATTATGCGCCGCCGACAGCGTGTGTCAATGGGGCCAGCGCCTGCCGCCCCCTGTCCCCCTCCATGCTTTGGAATTACGCACTGATCACCTCGTGGTTCCAAAACGCCTACTATAAGCGCCGCAATAAGCCATGTGAACATAGCCTAACTAGAGAGAACAGCACACACATATATATGGCCTCCTCTCCATCTCCTCCATGATTGTGTCAGAAATGAGGAGGAAGTAATCCAGAGATAATACAGGAACAGTTTTTACTGTGTTACACAACTTTGGGTTGTGTAAAATACCTCAAACAGCACTATAGTGCCAGCCATAAAGTGCCCACCATAGTAATGCCAGCTATACAATGCCCACCATAACAGTGCCAGCCACACCGTGCCCTCCATAACAGTGCCAGCCACACCGTGCCCACCATAACAGTGCCAGCCACACCGCGCCCACCATAACAGTGCCAGCCACACCGTGCCCACCATAACAGTGCCAGCCACACAGTGCCCACCATAACAGTGCCAGCCACACCGTGCCCACCATAACAGTGCCAGCCACACCGTGCCCTCCATAACAGTGCCAGCCACACCGTGCCCACCATAACAGTGCCAGCCACACCGTGCCCACCATAACAGTGCCAGCCACACCGTGACCTCCATAACAGTGCCAGCCACACCGTGCCCACCATAACAGTGCCAGCCACACCGTGCCCTCCCTAACACTGCCAGCCACACCGTGCCCTCCGTAACACTGCCAGCCACACCGTGCCCTCCGTAACACTGCCAGCCACACCGTGCCCTCCGTAACACTGCCAGCCACACCGTGCCAAACATAACAGTGCCAGCCACACCGTGCCAACCATAACAGTGCCAGCCAAAGAGTGCCCACCATAACAGTGCCAGCCACACAGTACCCACCATAACAGTGCCAGCCACATCGTGCCCACCATAACAGTGCCAGCCACATCGTGCCCACCATAACAGTGCCAGCCACATCGTGCCCACCATAAGAATATGTTCACACTCCGTATAGTAGTGCACACAGATATGCGCTGCAATACGCCTTGGTTAGCGCTGTTGAAAGTACCCGCTGCAAGAGCATATTTTCTGCCTCCCATTCTATTCTATTTCTCGGCACGCAAGTACCTGAAAGTAGCGGCAGGTCACTTATTTTTAGGTTACATTATGCGCTGAGAAATAGAAACGTAAAATCATAGTCATCTGAACGACAATGATGAGTGCTGGACTTTTTAAGCTATTTTACCGTATTTGCAGGACGTACTTCAGCGCATATACGCCGTATGAAAATACCCTAAGGCAATGTTCACATGGCTTATTGCCGACGTAATTGCGGGGACGGATTTCGCCCCGCAATTGCGCCGGCTGCCGTGCAGCGGGGGCAGGGCGGGGAGCCGGCAGCTCGCCGGCCCCATAGACACTCAGTATTCACGGCGCGTACACACAGTAAATAATGTGCATGTCACTTTCTCCCCCCTCGGCGGAGTCACCGGGCAGGGAGAGGAGACAGAATCCATAGTTCTCTATGAGACCTGTGTTTAAACCGTAATGGCAGGGACGGATTCCAGCCGTATTGGAAAGCAAATCCGGCGCGCAATGCGGCTGAAATCAGTCTCAGAATAAGCCGTGTGAACGGCCCCTAAGTGTCAGCCACACAGTGCCCACCATATCAGAGCCAGCCACACAGCGCTCACCGTAACAGTGCCCAACACACAGCGCCCACTGTATCAGAGCCAGCCACACAGCGCCCACCGTAACAGTGCCCGACACACAGCGCCCACCGTATCAGAGCCAGTCACACAGCGCCCACCGTATCAGAGCCAGTCACACAGCGCCCACCGTATCAGAGCCAGCCACACAGCGCCCACCGTAACAGTGCCAGACACACAGCGCCCACCGTATCACAGCCTGCCACACAGCGCCCACCGTATCAGAGCCAGCCACACAGCGCCCACCGTATCAGAGCCAGTCACACAGCGCCCACCATAACAGTGCCACACACTGTGCCCACCGTATCAGAGCCAGCCACACAGTGCCCACCGTAACAGTGCCCGACACACAGCTCCCACCGTATCAGAGCCAGCCACACAGCGCTCACCGTAACAGAGCCAGTCACACAGCGCCCACCGTATCAGAGCCAGCCACACAGCGCCCACCGTAACAGTGCCCGCCACACAGCCCCCACCGTATCAGAGCCAGCCACACAGTGCCCACCGTAACAGTGCCCGACACACAGCTCCCACCGTAACAGCCTGCCACACAGCGGCCCACCGAAATCAGAGCCAGCCACACAGTGCCCACCGTATCAGAGCCAGCCACACAGTGCCCACCGTATCAGAGCCAGTCACACAGCGCCCACCATAACAGAGCCAGTCACACAGTACCCACCGTATCAGAGCCAGTCACACAGCGCCCACCATAACAGTGCCAGCCACACAGTACCCACCATAACAGAGCCAGCCACACAGCGCCCACCGTATCACAGCCTGCCACACAGCGCCCAACAGTGCCAGCCACACAGTACCCACCATAACAGTGCCAGCCACACAGCGCCCACCATAACAGTGCCAGCCACACAGCGCCCACCGTATCACAGCCTGCCACACAGTGCCCACCGTAGCACAGCCTGCCACACAGTGCCCACCATAACAGTGCCAGCCATACAGCGCCCACCATAACAGTGCCAGTCACACAGCGCCCACCATAACAGTGCCAGCCACACAGTACCCACCATAACAGAGCCAGCCACACAGCGCCCACGATAACAGTGCCAGCCACACAGTTCCCACCATAACAGAGCCAGCCACACAGCGCCCACCATAACAGAGCCAGTCACACAGCGCCCTTCATAACAGTGCCAGCCACACAGCGTCCACCATAACAATGCCAGCCACACAGCGTCCACCATAACAGTGCCAGCCACACAGCGCCCACCATAACAGTGCCAGCCACACAGCGCCCACCATAACAGTGCCAGCCACACAGCGCCACCATAACAGTGCCAGCCACACAGCGCCCACCATAACAGTGCCAGCCACACAGCGCCCACCATAACATGCCAGCCAGACAGCGCCCACCATAACAGTGCCAGCCACACAGTGCCCACCATAACAGTGCCAGCCACACAGTGCCCACCATAACAGTGCCAGCCACACAGTGCCCACCATAACAGTGCCAGCCACACAGTGCCCACCATAACAGTGCCAGCCACACAGTGCCCACCATAACAGTGCCAGCCACACAGTGCCCATCATAACAGAGCCAGTCACACAGTGCCCACCGTATCAGAGCCAGTCACACAGCGCCCACCATAACAGTGCCAGCCACAGAGGGCCCACCATAACAGTGCCAGCCACAGAGGGCCCACCATAACAGTGCCAGCCACAGAGGGCTCACCATAACAGTGCCAGCCACAGAGGGCCCACCATAACAGTGCCAGCCACAGAGGGCTCACCATAACAGTGCCAGTCATACAGTGTCCACCATAACAGTGCCAGCCACACAGTGCCCACCATAACAGTGCCAGCCACACAGTGCCCACCATAACAGCATCATCAGTTGAATGCAGTTGTCACAACACGAATATTACTTTCTGGAGTATGGGGACCAAGCCCTGCATGGGCAGGAGTTTGCACAGTGGGGTGCCGGATGCTGCTGCATAGGGCACGATCTGCTGCCTCACCTGTGCCTCAGAAGAAAAGTAAGATTGGGGAAGAAATTAAGAAAAAAAAGCATAATACAGAATACATTTACTTGTTCAAGTTATGAAACCTCTCCTTCCAGTTCTCTGCCTTGGTCACGTTTCCCGTCCTGTGGTCCACAAGTTTAATACCGTAAAACCCCAGCATGAGCCGGTACGCTGCACAAAACCTTCTCCTGACTTCAAGGTCTCGCCTCATCATCTAGGAAACATTGAAAAATTCAACAATATTTGAAAGAATATGGGGGCAGTGGTGCAGCTAAAAGCAGGTGGCCATAGCATATAGCCCCAAAGAGGCCTCAGTGGTAACAGAGGGGTCCAGGCAGCGCGCCGGACCGAGGCCACGCCCCCTGGAGGGGAGGCGCGGCATGATCCGGAACGCTGGGTGCGGCCGGAGCGTGCTTCCCTGAGGAGAGGGGGAGCAGGATGTAGATCCGGCGCGGAGGAGGGGTATTCCCGCAGCACGTAATAAACAGTCCCACCCTGTGGTGTCTGGAGGAGAAGGATGTTGGGGGAATAGGTCGTCAGAGTAGCCGTGGGGTTGAGGTTCTTTGAGTTGTGATCAAAATGGTGGTGGAGGGAGTCCCGTGGGGTAGGCGTCCCTCAGGGTAACTAGGACGGCCCGGCGCAGGTGGGCTCTTTTGGGGCGTTATCCCTGCAGAGCAAAATTGGCTGAGCCACAGAGTATGGCTTCTGGGCCCCCGAGCCAGTGGAGTACGGCTGGGGGTAATGGTGGTTTTTGTCCCTTCGGGGATTTTGGTCGCCGGGTCGGTTTGGCTCCAAGGACCTCGTCCCCTTAACTGGTTGTGGTCGGTTGAAAATAATGTTGGCTTGGCCGTTGGTTAGTCGGCCTGCAGGTTGTATAATATAAATATATATAATATATATATATATATAAATATATATATATATATATATACATATGTATATAGTGAGGCGCGGGGTTTGGAAATATTTTGGTATGGGTTATTTCCATATATATATTTATATACCGGGTTTAAAATTATATTATATTTATATTTGTTTGTATATATTTTTATGTTGTATTGTTAATAAAACGGCTGCTGTGGCCAATTTAATCCAAAGAAAAAGTTGGTGGTGGTGTCGTTTTTGGGTTGGGTCGCAGCAAGCTGTTTTGGAAGGGTGGAGGTATGGTGGTGGGTTTGAAAGGGTAGGACGCACATACTCAGCATTGCCCTGGGGTCATGGTTCAGATTGTGCATGAGGACTGAGCTAGAAGGTGGTCACCATATCAGCGTCAGGTACCTCAATCTCTTCTACAGTCAGCGGTTTGGCACTTGAATTTCTACCTTGTTCCCGTAGTGGAAATAGCCTATAATGGAAAAGTAAAAAACACAATATGATTACAGGCCCAAAACAGGAGGCTGCACTACTGTAACCTTGTGATCATAGCACAGCAGTAAGATAATAAAGTGCACTAGGTCTCCTCCTGCTGCGTCTTTTATTAAAGGGGTTCTCCACCTTGGACAATTCCAACCTATTAAAAGGATCCCTTGAGAAGATGATCACATAGTATCTGCTGCTGCTTCCAGTGATCGTCTGTAATCTGTGGGGAATCCTGACGGTAAGGGAACAGTTTCCCTGCAGCGGCACCATGGGGGAAATTAGGCATGCCACAGTGCCCATTCAGGTCAATGCCTGTTCTATATAATGCAGAACAGGAACAGTCCACCAAGGTGAGAGACGCGCTTTATCACCACTCTGGTCTTCAGATAAGAGTCCTAATCATGGTGTTCCTACCATGCAATATCACTTGCATACGCCATCAAAGTCTGATAGGTGCAGGTTCAAAAGGTAGGATCCGCACCTATCTCAGTAATGGGCCCCTAAGTGTCATTGCAGAATGACTCCATTCTGTTCTATGGGAGTTTTAAGTACGGCCGAACACAGCACTCCCCTGTACTGGGAACTCCCATAGAATAGAATGGAGAACACAGCACTCCCCTGTACTTGGAACTCCCATAGAATAGAATGGAGAACACTGTGCTCCCCTGTACTGGGAACTCCCATAGAACAGAATGGAGAACACAGCGCTCCCCTGTACTGGGAACTCCCATAGAACAGAATGGAGAACACACAGCTCCCCTCTGGAATCAGAACAGAATGAGAACACACGCCCCCACTGGGAACTCCCATAGAGCAGAAGGTGAACACAGCGCTCCCCTGTACTGGAAACTCCCATGGACCAGAATAGAGAACACAGCACTTCCCTGTACTGGAAAGTCCCATAGAACAGAATGGAGAACAGGCATCCCCTGTACTGGTACTACCCATAGAACAGAATGGAGAGAACACAGCGCTCCCCTTTACTGGTAACTCCCATATAACATAATGGAGAACACCGCGCCCCCCTGTACTGAAATTCCCATAGAACAGAATGGAGAACACAGTGCTCCCCTGTACTGGGAACTCCCATAGAACAGAATGGAGAACACAGCGCTCCCCTGTACTGGGAATTCACATAGAACAGAATGGAGAACACAGTGCTCCCCTGTGGCTGGGAACCCCCTAAAATAAAACAGAATGAAAACCTGGAGGAACTCCCATAGAACAGAATGGAGAACACAGTGCCTCCCCGTACTGGGAACTCCCATAGAACAGAATGGAGAACACAGTGCTCCCCTGTACTGGGAACTCCCATAGAACAGAATGGGCGAATTGTGCGTGTGACCGACTCTCCATTCTGAGACAACACTTTTGGGGCGCATTGCTGAAATAGGTGTGGGGCCCAAAGGTGGGAGTTGCACCTATCAGACTTTTATGGAATATCCTAGCAATATTCCATCAAAGTCCATGCTGGGAACCCCAATAAGGATTTCGCTAATTAAATTAAAATGTTAATTTTTGTGGGACAAAACAGTTTTCAACCAGTATTTCATGTGGTTTTAATTAATCTCCCCCCCCCCCCCCCCCCGGCGGATTTACAGTCAGAAAAGGCGTGCCGTTCATCTCAGTGGGGTTCTGAATGCGTTTGTATGTCGTTTTGGATGCGTTCAGCCATCCCCATTGACCTCAGTAGTAAATTTTCCACATAGAATACAACGGAAGAATTTTTTACGTTTAAAAACCGTCCAACGAATATGCGCATTGTATGAACTACGCGTATTTTCTATTGAGGTCAATGGGGAGGATTTTACATTCGGTTTTAGAGGAGTATTTCACGTCAGAATCTCCCTTACATAGTAAATCCACAGCGAAATCCGCTGCTAAATTCAGCATCAAATCCACATCCAAATAGATGCGGATTTTTACGGTGATTTAGCACTGAAAATTTTCAGCGTCCAAATCGACTGTGTGAACATAGCCTAAGTGGACGGTCTAATACACTCACCATTGGATGTAGGAATGATTCCTCTCCAATTTATCATAGCTCCACCATGTAGTAAGAAGCTGCTCGATCAATACCCCTGTGGACAGAGATTGGGTCATAGGTTACGTCCAGCTTATGACGGCTGCAGCACACTTGGAAAATTTACTGCATAATAAATTTACTTAATCAGTACGCTGGAAAAGCTGGGTGACAACCACATCGATGGCCATGTAACTTTCTGGGAAACATGACTAAGCATGGGCTGAATACATCTTTGCCAGTTGACCCATAGACACATACTGACCATTTGGTTTGAAGGGCTTCTTATTTTGGTAAAAATCCAAATTTGGTGTAAGGTGCGAAGTGTCCTCCTAGGAATAAGAACACAGATGTAACAAAGGAATAATGCAATGAAGCAATGGGTCATGACCCGGAAAATCAAGTCTCTAATCCAATGGCTGTGTGCTCTATTGATTTCTATCAGAAGTCATGTAGGAGGAGAAGTTAGCTACTTCCTCAATCCCATAGGTCACCAATGAATGAAATTTCCCAGCATTCCGCATTTCACATGTTTCACACAATGGGGGGCATGAGCCTAACTGTAGCAGCAGGGGAGTAATTAGAATTCATTGGGCTCCATAGCAAAAGGTGATGGGGCCCCACCACCTATTGACAATAAACTAAAAACAGTAGCATAAGTTATGTTCAGACAGTGTTTTTCAGTCAGGGTTTCAATACAAAAAAACGGATCAAAAAATGCTGCGTCAAACGCATCCAAACACGCACCCCAAGTGTGCTGCCTGGTTGGATGCATTTTGGCTGCAGCAGAATCGTACCCTATAGTTTTAAATAGGCGTCGCTGGTAAAAAGGGGTCAAAAGGACATAATTCTTTGAACGGATCTGAGTGACGCATATAAGCATGTATCAGCGATCACTCGTCTGAACGCCAGTGTGTGTTTTACATTGAAACTAATGTAAATCACACTGCACATTGTTAGTGCGTGTTCGAGTCCGAAACCAATCCAAACAGATCTAAAAAATGCTGTGTGAACATAACCTAAGTAGCAATGATTAAAGGTATAAATACCGCCAAATATCAGAGAACCCAAATAGTAGTGCTGGAGAACAAAAAGACACCAACTACTGATTTATTACAAAAAGGAACAATGTTTTTGTACCCGAGAGGGTCCCCTCAACTACTGGGCCCCATAGCAGTCGCTATGGCTATAGTTACAAGTATGATATACATAATACCGCCATATATCAGGGAACCCACATAATAGTGCTGGGGAGCAGAAAGTCACCAATTACTTGTTTCCTACAAAAAGGAATAATGTTCTTGTACCTGAGAAGGCCCCCTCAACTACTGCGCCCCATAGCAGTCGCTTTGGCTATAGTTAAACCCAGGGGCGTAACTTTTTTTCAAAAAGTTGGGGGGGGGGAAACCAATTTTCCCCCTCATCTCCTACTTCCTACACTCCCCCCTTCCCCTCGCCTTCCCTTTCAACACCCCCTTCCTCCCCTCCCTCCCTTTGCATGAAGACCCCCCCTCAAACCCCCACAAGGAGGTTGAGAGAGCGCTGGAGCTCCCCTAGCAGTCCGGGGTGGAGTCCTTATGGCAAACACTTTTTGCAATCCGTAAGGTTTTGAGTGGCTTTCTAATTACTGAAGTTTTAGAGCCAGACGGGGACTGAAAAGCACCCTGGCAAAGAAACCGAACCAGCCCACCTATAATATCACCCCTCTAATGGAAAAAAAAAAATTTGTGCAATGCCAAAAACTCGCTTAAAACCCCTCCCCACCTCCGTCATACTCATTAAATTTGTTATACACACAACGAATGGGAAAAAAAAAAAACCCCTAATCTCACTGACCTCTAGGAATCCTTATGTCACAACTTCCCCCCCAAATTTATTATTACATGCCAGAACCAGAAATACATCACTCACTGCACCCAAAATAATTTAAAATTTACACTGGAAAGACATAGCAAAACAACTAACTGCACCTTACAAATGAATTGCAAAATTGCATCAAAAATAATATAATTCATTATACTTCAAAAATGTATTTTATTACCACTGAAAACCCAAAAAAGAATACATTTTTCACTTTAATCACACCAACACCCGAGATTACTACCTTCACACCATACACCAATTTTACATTTCTCACTGTACCCTAAGAATACTACATTACACACTGTACCCAAAAATTTTCCTTAACACACCTTACCCCAGATATTACTCATTATTCACTTACCCCGAGATTACATTACACACTGTACAAGAGATTTTATTACACCATACCCCCAAAATTTTTTACATTTCACACGTTCCCCAAGATAAAAAAGACAAGGGGACTGAAGAAATTGTGTGTGAAAATAACATAATTTTTAAAACAAACACCTCAACTTAAGGGAGTTTTACATACGTTTTTTTTGCTCGTCATGTGTTTGTTTTTCTGGAAACAACCTTTCAAAAACAGAAATTTTCCCAAAAAGCAAAAGACCCAAAACTGCCCGAGCAATTTCTCCCTCCTATCCATTATTGGGTGTTATGCATAAAACCCTTAGGCACGACAGTACTCCCGAAAATACTCAAAAAAATCAGTGTCATCAAAAAGACAACACTTATTTACATAGGGTATAATGTAAATCTTTTCCCTGGGTCGGACACTGGTTTTAGGAAGATCCAGCACGAATGCGCCCCCGAACCACATTCATTTCTTCTGCATGAAACCCTTAAGGGGATGTTCATTTTGGCGTAAGCGGGGCGTACTGTGCGCTCTGCTATATGTCGGGATTTTTAGAAGTAAATGCGGGCGTCCCAACACTTCTAAAAAATTTCAGGACGGGGCCCATTCACTTTCATTTTTTTCCCTGCACTAGTGCAGGAAAGCCGTGACATGGGAGACACATGGGTGTACGATAACACTCACATAACAACATACTCTACCAACTTCACACACAACACCTGCACCCTTGTCCCCTCCCCCACATGATCCTTAGTCTGGTGCAGTTGGCTTCGGCAAGACTTCTCTTCTTTTTCCTGATGGGGGCTGAAAAAAGGGGAAGCGTATACAATGGAAAAGAAAGATACAGCCCCAGATACAGAGTGTGCTGGAGGACACGTTCTGATTGATGAACAGCCCCTGCTGACTCCTGCCTAACCAAACAGCGCTGCTCTCCCTCTGCACTTGACACAAAGGGCTCTATATACTCTGCCCCCCCCCAAGAACAAGAAAAATATAGGAGCAAAGGGTTAATTTCTCCTCCTCCATGCCTGCTCCCCCCTTAAACCCTATTTCATGCTTTTATATGTATTATTTTTTTAAGAAAACGGCAAAAAATGGGGGGGGGACCCTCTCCCACCCAGAAAAAGTGGGGCGGACAGGTCCCCTCCGTACCCCCCCTAAAAATTACACCATGGGTTAAAACCATGAAAATAAATAATACCACGAAATCAAGAACCCCCATAGTAAAGCTGGGGGGCAAAAACCCAAAAAACTTGTTTTCCCACAGAAAGGAACAATGTTCTTATGCCTGAGAAGGCCCCCTCAACCACTGGGCCCCATAGCAGGCACTATGGTTATAGCTACACTTATGATATAAATAATCCCGCCAAAAACAGGAACCCCATAGTAGAGCTGAGATATAATAATACCGCCACATATCAGGAAACCCCCACATAGTGAAGCTGAAGATATAAATAATCCCCCATAAAATCAGGAACCACATAGTAAGCTGGAAATATAATAATAACCTCGATATATCAAGGGAACCCACATAGTAGAGCTGGAGATATAATAGTACCGCCACATATCAGAGAACCCACATAGTAGAGCTTGAGAGCAGCAAGACACAAACTACTTGTTCCCTACAAAAAGGAACAATTTTCTTGTACCTGAGAAGGCCCCCTCAATGTCTGGGCCCCATAACAGTTACTAGGGCTATAGTTCCACCTATGATATAAATAATACCGCTATATATCAGGGAACCCACGTAGTAGTGCTGGGGAGCAGAAAAACACCAACTATTTGTTTCCTACAACAAGGAACAATGGGCCTAATGTTCACGTGTAGCCAAAGGGACTACTACGGGGACCAGAGATTGAGGTGGTCCCAATCAGGTACAAGTCAACGGAACTTATGTATGAAAACGGTCCTTGTTGCCATAGCTACCTATACTGCTGCTTGCGTTTCCTGTCACAAGGTGTTGGGGCACAGCCTCATTTTGCTTTGGGGCTCTATGAACACTACTTACGCTCCTGGTGGGAGGGTTCTCTCGCCGGGTTACATTGGTAGCAAAATTTGTGAGTGGGAGAGGAAGTGAGCCCTATCGGAGCCAATATGGCGGACAACGTTCAGATAGCTACTTCCTGTACTTTACAAAATTTACTTTTTCAGATATAAAGGTAACAAAACTTACTCGGAAATACGAATCACGTTCATCAGGGTCGTCGCCACCGAAGCAGTTTCCTAGTGGCGCTGAGGGAGAATGTTTTTTCGCTCTGACCTGCTAAAAATTGATGAAACAAAAGTCAATCAGTCGCATGATCACACAGTAAAGTCAGTGCGGCACATCGACCAAGGTAGTTGCTACAGAATTCTGTCACAATTTGGACCAAAATCAATTTCGCCCGTGCTTTACGCCTAATTTATGATGCGATTTATACAGTTTCTGGGCACTGTCTCATCTGATAAAAAGGGGTGTAAAACGAGCGCGGTATCGTGAGCAGTTGGCGCGGCTTAGCTCGCGACGCCGAGCTCTAAAATTTTGCCGCAGTTAGTGGCATAAAGCAAGTCAACTTAAAAATGGTGGAAAGTTAGACTAGGCAGCTGCACCTCAGGCAGAAAGTAATGGGAGCACCTTCTTGGTACACTCGCCTGCATTTTGGGCCACATGTGTGAAAACTGTCTAGGTCTAAAACTCACTTTGTTGCCCATAGCAACCAAACGGAGCCCATAGCAACCAATCGAGCACCATCAGCCATTACAACCCAAAGCCAATGACCCCAACCCCGACCCCCTTTCATTTTCCAGAGCTCTATTTGAAATGAAAGGGCGTTTCTGATTGTTGCTGGTCTGTGGCTCCCGATTGAAGGCAAAACGAGCTCTGAGGGAGGCCATGCTCTGACGGTTGCTATGGGCAACAAAGTAAGTTTTAGACCTAGACAGTTTTCATACATGACTCTATATTATACATGCAAATTGGTGTGCGCGCGATCGCGTCCCCTATTGGTCAAGTGCCCTTGGGGGGGGGGGGGGGGGGGAGACTACAATTTAAAAAAAAAAAAAAAAAAAAAAAAAAAAAAAAAGATTTCTAACATTTATCCCGTATAGTGAACACCGTACAGGAAAAAAAAAATCCCAACGGTTTATTGGTCATTTCATGATGTCCCAAAAAAATTGGAATAAAAAGTTATCAAAAAGTCACATCTATCCCAAAACGGTACAAATAAAAACTACACTTCAGTCCACAAAAAAGTGATCGGTCACAGAAAAATTGTAAATATTTTCTCAAGTATGAAAACATAACGAAAACCCTTTGCATTTGGTGTCATACCGAAATCATACCGACCTGCAGAATCATTAGAATAGGGAACACCATAAAAATAAAAATCTCCTGCAAAAAATGGCAGAGAGGAAAAAAAAAAAAAAAAAATGAAAAAAACCTAAAAAAATTCTCAGTCCTCAATGGGTTAAAAATCTCTGCTTGTCGGAATACGTTTGTGTAATTTGGTCACAAACAAGGTCGACCGGTATAATAATTGTGGTTCATTGGCCTCATAGATAACAACTATTTGGCAGGTAAACTGGTCTCGGCGTCCATAGCAACCAATCACGGCACAGTTTTCATTTTGTGAATTGCTCAGGGAGACTGAAAGCTGCGCTGTGATTGGTTGCTATGGACCAGTTTACCTGCCGGATAGTTGTGATCTATGAGGCCCATTTTCCTCATAGAGTGCATGGAGGAGGCAAAGTTTAAGTTAGGGACTAGTCGTGCTCACCTTGACATCACTGTAGGCAGGGGCTACAGTTCACATGAGTGGTTTCTGACGCAAAATATGTATGAACACAAACTATGAGGTGTCGAAAGGAAGAGGTTTCTAACATGGCCTCTAATATGCCAAACGGTCGTGCGTCTTGTCAGGTCGGGACGACGAGTAGGTAGAGGTAGACGACCGCCTAGGGCACCTGCCTCTGCCTGGGCGCTGGTATAGAGCGCTATATTTACTATTTTTCCATAGGCAAACTTAAACTCTATCAGTTCTCTATCTATAAAACACTAAAACGTAACTTTTATTATGTATAACTCAACCTCTATACACACTATTTAGAAACCTGATTTCTAACCTCCCCATTTAACCCTTTCTGCTTCTAAAGGAAGGAATAGCTCCTTTTCAATCATCAAGTCTGGTGGAGCACCACCCATTAACAGGAAAGCCTTATTTATACAGCAATTTACTAACTCCAGTAAGGGATCCCAAGCCTCCTACTTGGGCAGTCGTCCCTAATCTAATGGACACAGGACAAATAAGGCTCCTTGTGACACCCTCTGCAGCGGGTGACACTTGTAGACAGAGGCGAGAAATCACAATTTAAGACGTCATGCCTGACCTCCCCGGAGACTATTGACAGGTATAGAGCGGGCTCAGGAGTTATAGCCAGCATCTATCTTTAGCAGCCGGGACCAGAAATAACTCTGATCCCGGCTATTTAACTACTTAGATGCCGCGGTTAAAGCAACCATAGCATCTATCATGAATCTTGTCAGGGCCGGGACAGGGCAGAGGTAGACGACCGCCTAAGGCACCTGCCTCTGCCTGGGCACAGCTATAGAGCGGGCTCAGGAGTTACAGCCGGCATCTGCCTTCAGCGGTCAGGACCGGAGATAACTCCAATCCCAGGTATTTGACTACTTAAAGGCTGCGGTTAATGTGACTATAGCATCTATCATGAATC
This sequence comes from Phyllomedusa bahiana, assembly GCA_025379985.1. Taxonomy (NCBI): domain Eukaryota; kingdom Metazoa; phylum Chordata; class Amphibia; order Anura; family Hylidae; genus Phyllomedusa; species Phyllomedusa bahiana. The sequence goes on along the minus strand of JAODAL010001088.1, from coordinate 30,611 downwards.
TTGTCAGGGCAAGGACGATGCATAGGCAGAGGTAGATGACCCCCGAGGGCACCTGCCTCTGCCTGGGCACAGGTATAGAGTGGGCTCAGGAGTTATAACTCCGATCCCAAGTATTTGACTCAGGGGCGTTGCTAGGGTCCCAAAACATCCGGGGCTCGGGCCCTTAAGTTTTTCTGAGTAGGGCTGGGTTCACACGGAATTTTTTTGCATCTCATTGTGAACTGCGGATGTATTTTTACAGAGAAAAACCTTTGTATGCAGGCTCAGGAGAAAAGTAAGTGATTACACTGCAGTTACATTTAGTGACTTACAGGAGACGTCTCTGAAGAGTTGTTCTATTTCCCTTCTTCTCCATTTGTCCCAGACACCATAATGACTTCTACTGTCCACAACTCTTCACTGACAAATTTACAAAACAAACATCTTAGACTCATTTTATCAGCATTTCTCTACAATTTCCTATCTCTATACAAAATCCCCATCTATAGTGCCCCAAATGGTAATAATTACCCCCTTGTGGGTAAATAATTTCCCCCTATAGCCAGGTAGTAGCCCACTGTAGACAGGTTGTAGCCCCCTTTAGCCAAGTAGTTGCTCCCTCTAGCCAGGTTATTAGCCCCTCTAGCCAGGTTACTGCCCTCTGTAGCTAGGTTACTGCCCCCGTTTAGCAGTAATATGCTCCCTGTAGCCAGTAATATGCTTCTTGTCGTCTTGTTATTAGCCCCCTGTAGCCAGCTTACTGCCCCCCTTAGCCAGTAATATGCCCCCCTTAGCCAGGTAATATGCCCCCCTTAGCCAGATAATATGCCCCTCTGTAGCCAGCGATATGCCCCTCTGTAGCCAGTGATATGCCCCCATAGCCCCATGATATGCCCCCTTGTAGCCAGAGATATGCCCCCCTGTAGCCAGAGATATGCCCCCCTGTAGCCAGCGATATGCCCCCTGTAGCCAGCGATATGCCCCCCTGTAGCCAGCGATATGCCCCTCTGTAGCCAGCGATATGCCCCTCTGTAGCCAGCGATATGCCCCTCTGTAGCCAGCGATATGCCCCCCTGTAGCCAGCGATATGCCCCTCTGTAGCCAGCGATATGCCCCCATAGCCACATACTATGCCCCCTGTAGCCAGTAATATTCCCCCCTTACCTAATAAAAATAAAATAAAAAAACCTACTTACCTCAGCCCGGCCCGCGCGTCCAGGTCCTGCAGCTTGAGAATGGTGTAAGCAGCGTGATGTCATCACACTACTTACGTAGTCTTGCAGGGCCCGGGACCTCCTCGGCCGCAGAGCTGCCGGCTTAGAGGATCCCAGCGTCGCAGGGGGGGGTGATGAAAGCGGCACGTCACGCCCACTGCGACGCGGAGGTGTATGTACAGTGCTTACCAAGCGCCGTACATACAGGGGAGAAGACAGGACGGTAACGACCCGTCCTGCCTCCTCCCCGACTCTGACTGCGCGGCCGCTGTGAAACGGCCGTGCAGTCAGAGATCGGCGGGCGCCGCCCGCACCAAGGAGCACTCCAGGGCCACTGCAGCGGCTTGGAGCCCGCAGACATTCGGGGCTCAGGCAGATTTATTCGGGGCTCGTGCCCCGAATCAATCTGCCTATCGACGCCCCTGATTTGACTACTTTGATGCCGCGGTTAATGCAACCATTGCATCTTAGCAGTTATACAATATGGTGGTGCCCCCTCTACCTTCCGATCAGTCCCCGGTGACACGATTGTGGGGTGCCGACCGGCAGTCAGAAGCCTAATTAAGGCCCTTAGGCTACTATTTTACTGGCCAGTGTAATAGGAGAGCTGTAATAGCACACTGTTCTGCTATATATAAGTATTGCAGAACAGTATACAAATGCCCACTAGGGGACTAAAATTACAAAAAAAAAAAAAAAGATTTGTTTGAGGGGCAGTGAAGGCTGTTAGCAGCTTTTAACCAAGATATTGTAGACCTTTATATTACTACCCGTACATGGAAGAAATATCCTGTATTGTTTGTCGTGTGTCATGTACCTTGGAAATGTTTGTAAACATTTTGATTTATATATCTTTATTGTAAAACAATTTAATAAAAATTACAGTTATTAAAAAAGTGAATTAAAACACTCCCACTTTTTTTCCTTAATTTTACAAATAATAAAAAATTAAACATAATAGGTATCTTTGCGTTCATAAAAGTAAAATCTATTAATAAATAACCTTATATATCCTGCAGGGTGGCTAACATAAAAACATAACCCAAAAAATTGCTTTTTTGGTGGGGTGGGTGGGGTGGGGGGTGGATCTTCTTTCCTACCAAAAAATTGGAATAAAAAGTGATTACAAAAAAAAAAAAAACATTGCAAATATCTGGAAATAGTACCAGTGAAAACCACACTGTAGATCGTAAACAGAGTTAGCTCACACACAGGTCTGTGGACGGTAAAAAAAGAAAAGGTTATTGCCGCTGGTTAAATAAAAAAAATAAAATAAAAAATAAAATCACACCGGGTTCATACTGACTTTCAGAATAAGCAGAACATCTCATTTATATTGCACCTCCAAAAAAAAAAAAAAAAAAAAAAAAAAAGTATGGCACCATTATGATTTTCTACACATTTCAACTAGCTGGGGCACTGTGCATCAGGGAATTACATTTTTTTTCCGTTGAAATAGGGGCACCATTTGCCCTAGTAGATGCCTTTATAAATAGGATACCATTTGCGCCGTTTTCACCAGCTTGTACCTTTGTCCGTCCCATCACCTTATAAGTGATGAACATACACACCACTATTTTGCACTTGTATTCCACCGCCATATACTTCCTTTTATTACATTTCTCGTCCTGCACGGGTGTTACTAGACCCATAGCGATTGCCCTAGGGCCCAGAGGTTGAGGGGGCCAAACTAATAGACAAGAGCATGTAGTTTCCGGTTGCCTGCTATATAGCAGCTTTATTTGGGGTCCCTCATATATGGCGGTATTATTTACACCGTTTATTTTTCTTACTTATGCTGCTATTTATGGTCATAAGGTGGTGGGGCCCTATCCCATTTGGGGTCCTATGATTTCTATTTCCGCCCCTGCCGTCATATCTTTTAACAACTTACCATTTTTTGAGCTATTGCTTCTAATCCAGCAAATTCCTTCCAACTTCCCTAGAAGAGTTTATAATTGTGCAGCAGCGTTATAAGAGGAGCGGCTGATATCAGTAACACCTAGGTGTGTGTGGGGGGGGAGGAAGGTAATTTTCTCTGTTTACTGCCACTCCCCAAACTGAATTGGCTGGTAACAGGGAACAATAGATTGAGATCCCCATAGAGACAAAATAAACAACAGCACGGCCAATTTCCTGTGAACCTGATTTTTTTTTAGAAAGAGGCCAGGTAGTTGGAAGCCGGATTACTCCCATCTCCTTGTACTACAACTCCCAGCATGCCCTGACTATGCCCCAGATCACCTGATTTAGTGGGTTTTTCGGTTGTCTGGGTCTCTCACCCTCCTTATTCCACCTGAAGTTGTAGTTCAGCTTCTGCTGGTTATGACTTTCCGGGGAGACACTTTTTTTGGATTTAGTTTCCATCTGTCCCATCTCACGGGAGTAACCAAAAGTGAAACTTAGGAGAGAGAACTATAAGGAATTGATGTCTCAGGTTACATAACACACACATCCTCCCTCCTCTCGGTTAAAGGAGAAGTTCACGGCTATTTTCCCCTTCTCTTATGTGGTGTGGAAAATCTCCTCTTGTAAACTGGAAACCATCAGCAAGCTGCTGTTGACTGATTATAGGAGCAGGAGTAGTAGTGTGGAAAATCTCCTCTTGTGACCTGGAAACCATCAGCGAGCTGCTGTTGACTGATCTTTAATTTATACCATATGTGTCAGTGGTTGTAAACAGCTCTGTCCACATGGCTATTAGGCTAGGTGCGCACTGCGTTTGACCATCCGTCAAAACTTATATGTTATAACGTATACGTTGAACGTATGCTTCAAGCGGTGCGTGTTTGGCAGACGTTCGACATTGGCCGTCACCTGTGTCTCCTTGCAATTGGATTGGGTAGATTTGTTTATATATTTTATGGCGGATACAAACGTATACATATACAACATGGGCACAAATACTAGAATCCACTTTCCATTGACATACATTGTAAAAAAATGCATACTGTAACGTATAAGTTTTTTTTTTAAACTTGAAAAAGCTCCGGGCCCGGCGTCCTCCATCCATTAAAATTAAACGCATATTTAAATGAAAAGCTATGTTCACACGGCTAAGTTTGGGCCGTATTTCGGTCCGTAATTACGCGCTGAAGTGCGCAAATTACGGGCTGAAAACGGCCCATTCATTACGGTAATCCACAGTTCTCATAGAGAACTATGGATTACGCTCCTCTCTCCGCCCGGCGAAGCCGCCGGGCAGGGAGATAATTGACATGTGAATTACTATTCAAGTCCCCCGCTCCCGCCCCGCGTCACACGGCGTAATTGCGGGGCGTAATTACGCCCTGCAAATACACCGTGTGAACATAGCCAAAGTGTAAAAACGGACGCTATGTCAATGCACGTTGCACATCCGTCCACCTATATTAGTCAATGAGCACGTTAATGCATCTGTTCTCCCATCCGTCATAACGGATCCGTCATCCGTTCAAGTAAGGCAGTGTGCGCTGAGCCTTAGGCTATGTTCACACGGCTGATTCACGGCGTAATTGTGGGACGGATTTCGCCCGCAATTACGGCGTGTGTGCGGGGGCGGGAGGGCCGGAAGCCCGCGGGCCTCATAGACTTTCATTATCCTGAATATCCGGGATAATTGACATGTCACTTTCTCCCCGCTCGCCGTATTTCGCGAGTGGGGAGAGGAGACGGAATCCATAGTTCTCTATGAGAACTGTGGATTACCGTAATGACAGGGACGGATTTCAGCCGTATTTGCGCGCAGTACGGCGCGCAATACGGACTGAAATCCGTCCCAAAATAAGCCGTGTGAACATAGCCTTAGGGTCTGTTCACACGGGCACATTTTGGCGCACATTTCGTAGTTCCCGCGTCGTGGGAGTACGCGCCGATCAGCGCGACTCCCAAACACCTGGTGTACTTGCGGCCGTACTGTACGCCCCGCAATTACGCCGTGTGAACATAGCCTTTCGGAGCGTTTCCTCGCCCAAAACCTCACCCAAACCACATCAAAACCTCGCCTAAAACACGCTTCTTCAGACGAGGTTTTTGACGAGGCTTTGATCAGGTTTTGGATCAGGTTTTCACCCATACAAATGAATAGCCAGATAAATTAGGCTATAGGGGCTACAGGGGCTAGATAGGCAGGCTATAGGGGCTACAGGGGCTAGATAGGCAGGCTATAGGGGCTACAGGGGCTAGATAGGCAGGCTATGGGGCTAGATAGGCAGGCTATAGGGGCTACAGGGGCTAGATAGGCAGGCTATGGGGCTAGATAGACAGGCTATAGGGGCTACAGGGGCTAGATAGGCAGGCTATGGGGCTAGATAGGCAGGCTATAGGGGCTACAGGGGCTAGATAGGCAGGCTATGGGGCTAGATAGGCAGGCTATAGGGGCTACAGGGGCTAGATAGGCAGGCTATAGGGGCTACAGGGGCTAGATAGGCAGGCTATGGGGCTAGATAGGCTGGCTACAGGGGCTGGATAGGCAGGCTATAGGGGCTACAGGGCTAGATAGGCAGGCTATGGGCTAGATCGGCAGGCTATGGGGCTAGATAGGCAGGCTATAGGGGCTACAGGGGCTAGATAGGCAGGCTATAGGGGCTACAGGGGCTAGATAGGCAGGCTACAGGGGCTAGATAGGCAGGCTATAGGGGCTACAGGGGCTAGATAGGCAGGCTATAGGGGCTACAGGGGCTAGATAGGCAGGCTACAGGGGCTAGATAGGCAGGCTACAGGGGCTAGATAGGCAAGCTATAGGGGCTAGATAGACAGGCTATAGGGGCTACAGGGGATAGATAGGCAGGCTATAGGGGCTACAGGGGCTAGATAGGCAGGCTATGGGGCTAGATAGACAGGCTATAGGGGCTACAGGGGCTAGATAGGCTACATGGGCTAGATAGGCAGGCTATAGGAGGCTACAGGGGCTAGATAGGCAGGCTATAGGGGCTAGATAGGCAGGCTCTGGGGCTAGATAGGCAGGCTATAGGGGCTAGATAGGCAGGCTATAGGGGCTACACGGGCTAGATAGGCAGGCTATGGGGCTAGATAGAAAGGCTATAGGGGATAGATAGACAGGCTACGGGGCTAGATAGGCAGGCTATGGGGCTAGATAGGCAGGCTATAGGGGGCTACAGGGCTAGATAGGCAGGCTATAGGGGCAATAGGGGCTAGATAGACAGGCTATAGGGGCTACAAGGACTAGATAGGCAGGCTATAGGGGCTACAGGAGCTAGATAGGCCAGCTATAGGGGCTACAGGGCCTAGATAGGCAGGAAGTGGAGTTAAAATAAGAAATCGTTTACTCACCTGGGTCCACGCTCCCCCGATGCGCCGCGCTCCAACCCCTGTGCTCGGCGCGGGCGGTGCAGTGATGTGACGTCACTGCGCCGCCCACGTGATCACTGGAAGTCGGCAGGGGAAGTAGCAGAGCGGAGCGAGCGTCGCTCCATTCTGCTACCTCCGGGCAGCGCTGCCTTGAACACTCGGGCTGGAGGGCCCGGACGTTCAGAGACAGCAGGCGCCGGGTCCCGCAGCTCCGTGCCCGCCGCAGTGAACTGTATGTTCACTGCCGGCGGACACAGGAGCGGCATTACAGGGGGAACAGACGTAGTAGCAGCTGCCCCGCGGCACGGGCCCCCTGAGGACACGGGCCCCGGGACAGCTGCTACGTTTGCTACCCCGGTAGTTACGTCCCTGGGCAGATTTATCAAAAGTGTCTTACTTTTAGACAGTGTAAACTTAGACTAGACAGTCTTAAAATGCGCCAAATTTATCATAGTTGATAAAGCCACGCCCCCTTTCCACAAAACCACACCCCCTTTTGGCGGACGCGGCACAGAAGCGTCTAAAACTGTCTAAAACTCATAGTAAATGTGGTGAAAAGCTGTTTTTTGGCGCAAATTGATCCAGAATTCTGGCGCAACTGCCTTGATAAATCTGCCCCAGTATGCCCTGACAGCAGGCCTACTATGCAAAGAGTCGTGGGGCTTCTCTAGGTCCCCAGGGCCGACTGTACAGACATCCCCCAGGTTCCATCAGGCACTGGAAATCCCAGTGACCGGATGGAGCAGGAGAAGCATCACCTTTGATTATGCCGTGGTCACAGACCGCAGCAATTAAAGGGTTAACCGCTGGGGATCAGAGCCTTCCTCCGCTCCCTGCTCTTCAAAGACGCTGCTCTAGGCACCGAGCTGTTGATAATAACGCAGTTTCTGGCGCAGTTGCGGGGCTGGGAGCCACAAGCCATAGTCTCTTTTGGCGTCGCTGCCGACAGAGAACACGATGGACCCGCCGTTAAAAGACAGTGGCCGATCGTTAAGGGGTTAATAAATGGGCCTCATTTACCAAAACTAACAGTAAGGCTATGTTCAAATGGCTTAATTGCGGGGCGTACAGTACACCCCGCAATTACGCCGGGTCTTCGGGAGTCGCGCTGATTGGCACGTACCCCTGCGAGGCGGGGGGAGAGGGGGCGGCCGCCGGCTTCATTGACCAGCATTACGATCGGATTGTACGCCCGGGGAGAGGAGGCGTAATTCATGGATTACTGTAATTTCAGCACACATCTCGCTCGTATTAGAGCGCAAATACACGGTGAAATGCGTGCCGAAATTACCCCGTGTGAACATACCCTAATGGGGCGTTAACACAGCGTTTTTTGACACTTTTTATTTTTTTTGGGGGGGGTGGGTGTCAAAAACTAGTGATAAAAAAAGATGTAAAATCAGCGTCATCTTTCACACAAAGCTGATTCTACACCAGTATTTTTTGACACAATACTAAATATAGGAGTATTCTGCCTCGGACATTCAGCCTGGTTTCCTCGCCACAATTTTCTGCTTGCAGCGGAATTTCAAGGAAATTCCAAGGAAACTACGCTTTTATGGCGCTGACACTTTGAGGCGTTGTGTGAACTTAGCCTATGGGCAACAATCAGAGCGCAGCTTTCATCTTGTATACTGCTATGGAAAAATGAAAGCTAAGCCCTGATTGGTTCTAATGAGCTCTGATTGGTGGCTGTGAGATCTGATTGGTTGCTATGAACTTTGATTGGTTTCTATGGGCTCTGATTGGTTGCTATGAGCTCTGATTGGTGGCTGTGAGCTCTGATTGGTTGCTATGGGCAACAAAAACAGTCATAATGCTAGACAGCTTTCATACATAAGGCCCAATATCTCCAATAGTCAGGACAGAGTTCCATCCATTTACCATAAAGATTTTGGCCACATGTATGAAAACTGTCTAGGTTTAAGACTTTCTTTGTTGCCCTTAGCAACCAAACAGAGCTCATAGCAACCAGAGCCCATAGCAGCCAATCAGAGCCCATAGTAACCAATTAGAGCCCATAACAACCGATCAGAGCCCATAACAACCGATCAGAGCCCATGGCAACCAATCAGAGCTCATAGTAACCAATCAGAGCCCATAGTAGCCAATCAAGGTTCCCCTTTCATTTCATATAGAGCTCTGGAAAAATAAAAGCTGAGCTCCGATTGGTTACTATGAGCTCTGATTGTTGGCTGTGAGATCTGATTGGTTTCTATGGGCTCTGATTGGTTGCTATGAGCTCTGATTGGTTGCTATGGGCAACAAAAACAGTCATGTATGAAAAATGTCTATGTTTAATACTTTCTTTGTTGCCTATAGCAACCAATCAGAGCCCATAGTAACCAATCAGAGCCCATAGCAACCGATCAGAGCCCATAGCAACCAGAGCCCATAGCAACCAATCAGAGCCCATAGCAACCAATCAGAGCCCATAGCACCCAATCAAGGTTCCCCTTTCACTTCATATAGAGCTCTAGAAAAATAAAAGCTGAGCTCTGAGTGGTTACTATGAGCTCTGAGTGGTCGCTATGGGCAATAAACACACAGTCATAATGCCTTGTGATATGCAGATGCTTAGTAGTGGGCTAAAAGGCAATCAAAACACCACACCCCCTACCTGGGGCTCTCCATAAGGAGAGATGTTCCCCTTCTCATACCCACTCATTGCCTCCCACCAGTCAAGCCAATATCGCTCTGCTCTACACTGATGAGGGGCAAAACCCCGAAACGCGTATGTAGATGAGCGATATTGGCTTGACTAATATTCCTTTTTGCTTCTCAAAGATTCAGTGAATCAGAAGTAAATTGAGGATTTGTTACAACCTATAGAGGGCGCAGTGAGCTTTCCAGCTCCTTTCCCATAATGCCTTGTGATATGTTGGACAATAAATGAGACCCAAACAGAAAGGCTGTCTTCATTGCCCATAGCAAGCAGTCAGAGCTCAGCTTTCATTTCTTATCAACGAGTATTAGTTTTTTTTTTTTTCGCTCCAATGCAGTAGAATTAGTATTTTTTTATATGGACAACCCCGTTGATAGGTCCCATCGTTCAGCACAACGGCTGAATATTCGCCTGCGTATTTTGCCGACGGATTGACGATCGTCAATCCGTCGGAAATCCATCGAAATAGATTCACAGCCTATTTTTTCTATTGATTTCAATAGAAAATACGGCTCATCTGTTCACATACGCGTAATTTCCTGTTCCGGATTGCCGCCGCGATTGAACGCGGCAATCCGGACGGAAAAACAATTCACATTTCAATTATTTCCGACAGGATTCACCACCTCAATGATTGAGATGGTGAACCTCAAATCAGTTACAAATACTTCCCACACTTATGGCACTTATTTGCACTTTTTTCAACTTTTTCGAACTATTACATGGGAAATCCTTGTAAATACTTCTGAAAAACCGTGTGAACGAGGCCTTAAGATGGAGCCCTAGGGTACGTCCACAGGTTTAGTTTCAGCACCCAAACCTCGTCTAAAAAATCTTAAAATGCAGCATTTTTTCAGACGGGGTTTGACGTGTTTTTGGGCGGGGTTTTTTTAAAAATATTTTATATATTATAATATACCGGGGTGGCTCTTAAAAATGAAGGCTTAAAATTTCCAGTTCACCTTAAAGCTTTTTCACCTGATGAAAAACAAATTTGGTAAATTCTTTTTACTTTTGGATAATTTTTTAGGCTAAAGTTCACATGGTTTATTATGGGGCCATTTCGCCGCTATTTCGCCCATACTGCGCTCAAACAGCGAAATGCCCCCCAAAATTACGGAAACCCCCCATACTCTTAAAACTAGGGGATTACGCCCGCTCCACCTCCTACAATACGATCGTATTGTACGTGCAGGCAGATAAGTGACATGTCACTTATTCGCGGTGCGAGTAATGCGTTGCAGAAGTACGCGCCGGTCAGCGCGACTCCCGAACACCCGGCGTAATTACGGGGCGTACAGTAAGCCGTGTGAACATACCCTTAAAGGTGGCCCCAAGGGAGAGCGGGGGTCTAAATTAGGTTGACCCTCAGCACAAGGTGACAAAATGAAAGTGGTTCATTCAAAAGTCTCACCCCCTGAAGTTGTTCCACTTAGGAAGCTTTCACACAGCGCAGTTTTGGTGCAGTTTTAACTGTGCTCCAATTATCTGCCTTCATATTAGTATGTCTGTAAGGGCCGGTTCACACGGCTTATTCAAGTCGTAATTGCGGGATGGATTTCGCTCGCAATTACGGCTTGAAAAAGGGGCGGAGGCGCTGCCCACCGGCCCCATAGACTTTCATTATCCACGGCGCGTAACCCGCCGGGATAATGTGCATGTCACTTTCTCCCCCCGCCCGGCGTATTCTTTGTCAATTCTTTGAACGGATCCGAAAGACGCATGTAAATCACACTGCACATAGTTAGATGCATATTTGAGTCCGTTTAGGGTCCGAAACATAGATTCAAACATGCATCTAAAAACGTATGCAAACACGGACTCAACGCGCCGTGTGAACGTACCCTAAATCCTACGTAACTAAAGAAACGAACACAGGACACAAGAGATCATGACACCGGTTTATATAGAAAACAATTATAAAACATTAAAAACATTAAATATTGCTGCAGTCCTGTGCCAGGGATCCTCCGAGAGAACCGGCCCCCCTGGCAAGGAGCCTTTGAGGAGCTACTTAGAATACACAGTTCCTATAAAAGTCAAGGCACCTGGCGCTGGTGTCCACTACAGCTAAGGAATACCTACAGTATACTGTGGCCTGTGGCTTTAAAACAGTCCTTAAGACGCAGATGGAACCTTGGAAGGCTCACAGCGGGCCTGACTGAACTGAATGCTGGGAGTGGTAGTTCTATAACTTGCTATGGTATGCCCACTACTTCCGGGTACTGTCCTTCTGCTCAATCAGTAGCAATCAGAATGGGGTATCCAGTAAAAATCTGTACCCTGTTCTGATGTCTGCCAATATGTGCAATACCCCCCCACCCCCACCCAAATCTCTCCCGGTTCCTGATGCTTCCCTATTTTGAACCTGGACGCTGACAAATCATAGACAATGACCAATGGCTGCAAACTATAGCGCAGGGGCCTGCAACGTCAGCTCTCCAGCTGGAAACTACAACTCCCATCGTGAATTTATATAATCTATAACAGTGGGCATGATGGGAGATGTAGTTTCCCGACAGCTGGAGAGCCGACGTTGCAGACCTCAATGGACGGTCCGTATGGATGTAATGGTCAGAAACTGCAATGCTCTGCGATCACCACATGACACGTTATGGCGGCACGGGAAAAGCAAGATCACCGGATCAGAACCGCGGACACATGACAAAGCCCAGCCTTCCCTTTAAATCAGTGGTTTCAAACTGCGGCTCTCCAGCTGTTGGGAAACTACAACTCCCATCATGCCCACTGTTACAGGTTATATAAATGCATGATGGGAGTTGTAGTTTCCCAACAGCTGGAGGGCCGACGTTGCAGACCCCTGCTATAGCGCGATGGACGGTCCGTATGGATGTAATGGTCGGAAACTGCAATGCTCTGCGATCACATGTCGCGTTAGGGCGGCACGGGAAAAGCAGGAACCGGATCAGAACCACAGGCACGTGACAAAGTCCAGCCTTCCCTTTAAATCAGTGGTTTTCAGCTCTCCAGCTGTTGGGACATTACAACTCCCATCATGCATTTATATAAGCTATAGCAGTGGGCATGATGGGAGTTGTAGTTTCCCAACAGCTGGAGGGCAGCAGTTTGCAAACCACTGATCTGAGGCAGCGCTCTTGGGATATTACAACTCCCATCATGCATTTATATAATCTACAACAGTGGGCATGATGGGAGTTGTAGTATCCCAAACAGCTGGAGGGCCGCAGTTTGCAAACCACTGATCTGAGGCAGCGCTGTTGGGAAACTACAACTCCCATCATGCATTTATATAATCTGTAACAGTGGGAATGATGGGAGCTGTAGTTTCCCAACAGCTGGAGGGCCGCAGTTTGAAAACCACTGATCTGAGGCAGCTGTTGGGAAACTACAACTCCCATCATGCATTTATATAATCTACAACAGTTGGCATGATGGGAGTTGTAGTATCCCAAACAGCTGGAGGGCCGCAGTTTGAAGACCGCTGTTTTAAATGCTGGTCAGGTTCACGGCTATAAGATTTCCCAAAATCTCCGGGTACTACTGGCAGCTCCTGTCTTCCCATAGCTTAAAGGGAAGTTTTTTTTTTTTTGTCCAGGGGGTCACGGGTGTCGCCAGTTATAGGGTAGACATAGACACTCAAGACAATGCTCAGTCTGTGAATCCCCCTCTAACAACCTTATCTATAGCTAATTAATAAAACCCAAACCAGGAAGGGGGGGGGGGGGCGGCGAGGGTCTGCCCCCTCCCCCAAAACAGAAACTGCCTCTGCCAAGTCTCAGTGGCCCCTTCTGCAACTTCTCAGATGCTCCCAGACCGGACGCGGTCGCCGACCATAACAGGACACCGGTAACGGGAGACGGTGCGGGCAGGCGAGGCCACGTCGGGATGTCCGTGTGGTGCGGCTCCTCCTTACGTGCGCCTCCGCTTGTTGGCGTTGGGACTGGACGGGTTGCTGTTGGCGTTCACCACCTTCTCGGTGAGGCGGCTCCGCTTCCTCTTATCGCCGGACTCCTTGGAGCCGGACTCCGAGAGCGTCCTCTCCTTTTCTTTGCTAGGCTTGTCCGCAGATTTCCCTGAAGTTGTTGAAGAGTTTGTAAAAGCTGAAAGCATAAAAAAAAAAAGCTGATGGGGAACGACAATGGATGTTACTCAGCTGTCCCAGAACCCTGCACGTCAATCCTTAAAGGGATGTTACTCAGCTGTCCCAGAACCCTGCACGTCAATCCTTAAAGGGAATGACAGTGGATGTTACTCAGCTGTCCCAGAACCCTGCACGTCAATCCTTAAAGGGAACATGTAATCAGAAAATGACCTATTGCTTAACCCATGTTTTCATGTTAAACACATTTTTTAAGAGGTTATGGTTGAGTTTTTTTTTTCCCCCATATCAATATTTTTAAAAAATCCTGAAAATCTGCAGTTCTCACTTTGGCCACAGGCCTAATAATAGTCTGACACTTCCTGTTCTGTAGAGATCACTTCTCCGCAGTCTCCTCATTATCAGCACAGGCAGGATTACACTGAGAGGTGACACCAATGTGTATAGATAACACAGGATCCACCAGTCACAATAGGAGATGTCACAGCTCCCCCTCCCTGCACACTGACTTCTTCCCAGGTCACAGAGCATGCCCACAACACTCTCCTATAGAAGTCAATGGGTCTGCTCCTGTTCACAGGCTCCTATGTCCATGAAGCTGCTGTAAAGCATCTCTCTAAATGCTGCTAAAAGCAGCTCAGGCAAGATGGCCGCCCCCATAATCATATACAGACAACAGAACTGAGAAATCTACAATCAGAAAATAATGAATGAATGAATAAGTGTTTGGTTTTAATTAAATAATTGGAGATAGATTCCGTTTAACCCCTTACTGATATATGACGTATGAGTACGTCCTAATGCCTGTAAGGGGCTTTGTAGGGGGATCGCAGCCGCTGGGTCTCAGCTGTTTAACCCCTTAGGCACTTTGGCAAAGATGGCGCTGTGCCTAAAACAGTGAGACACAGTGCCGGACACCGTTACTCACTTAGGTCTGGGGCTAAACCGCAGGCTCCCGATCGGCCAAGTTTTCTGTTTTTACTACTTCCTGCCCCAGACAGGAAGTAGTGAAACCACCATCTTTGTACACCCTAATGCATTGTATTACTCACATGTGGTGCAGCACCCTAGGGGGACTCAAACTTAAAGGGAACGTGTCATCAAAAAATTAGTCATTGTTTCAGTCCCATTTTTATGTTAAACACATTTTTTAGGAATTTTTGGTTGTTTTTTTTCCTTTAATTTTTCATATCACTTTCAATATTTTTCAATAATTCTTAAGTCTTGCAGTTTTCACTTTGGCCACTAGGCCTTGTTTGCACTGCTTTAACAGCAGTCAGAGAGATGCTTTACAGTAGCTTCATGCACATAGGAGGCTTAAAGGGGATGTATCGCTTCTTCAGTTGGGCTGTTCTCTTGAAGCTTGATGCTCTCATTTCCTGAAATCCAGGGGTGTTTCTTCCCCTCCCAGCTGGGTGTTTCTTAACTGATGACATCATCCCCTCTTCACGGTTCATGCTGGCTCCAGTGTGTCCCACCCCCCCCTCCACATATCACTGTCCTCTCCCTATGCAGTCTTATTTTGTAAGAGCATACATGCCAACTCTCCCGTTTTTGGCGGGGGGGGGTCCCGCTATTTGGGGTCCCCTCCCGCCCTCCCGGGAGAGTTGGCATTCCTCCCGCCGCCAGCAGGTGGCGGGGGTTCTTTAAATGGCCGCGGCGACAGAGTAGCGCTAGTGCGCTACTCTGGCGCCGCCGGGCCGCTCCTACAGGCGGGTGAAGCGGTGCAGGGAGGAGGCAGGAGGGATCGCTCCCTCCTGCCTCCTCCCCCTGTATGTCCGGCGCCGGTGTGTGCGCCGCACATACAGGTCAGCGGTGCAGGGAAGTGACGCGCGGCTGCTCTCTCTTCCCCCTGGCCGCTGAGGAGATCGTCCGGAGCGGCCGTGCTGCAGGAGCCTGGTGAGGTAAGTGGATTTTATTATTTTATTTTTTATTAGCTATATGGGGGCTCTGCCTGGCAACAATGGGGGCACTACCTGGCAACAGAGGGGACATCTACCTGGCAACAATGGGGGCCATACCTGGCAACAGAGGGGGAATCTACCTGGCAACAGAGGGGGCATCTACCTGGCAACAGAGGGGGCACTACCTGGCAACAATGGGGGCACTATCTGGCAACAGAGGGGGCATCTACCTGGCAACAGAGGGGGCATATACCTCGCAACAGAGGGGGCCTTTACCTGGCAACCGAGGGGACACTACCTGGCAACAGAGGGGACAGATACCTGGCAACAGAGGGGGCACTATCTGGCAACAGAGGGGACATCTACCTGGCAACAGAGGGGACATCTACCTGGCAACAATGGGGGCACTACCTGGCAAACAATGGGGGCACCTACCTGGCAACAATGGGGGCACCTACCTGGCCACAAAGGGGGGCACCTACCTGGCAAACAAAGGGGGGCACCTACCTGGCTAACACAGGGGGGCACCTACCTGGCTACAGAGGGGGCATCTACCTGCCTGTAAGGGGCACTACCTGCTTATGGGGGGTTACTACCTGGCTATAAGGGCATCTACCTGGCTTTCTTCCAAAGCCGTTATGCAGTTAGGTGGAGTGGGTGTGGCTTTTTGAAGGGGCGTGGCATACCGACAAGATGGGCGCCGCCCACCAAGATCTCCTGCTTTTTCATTTTCAAAAGTTGGCAACTATGTGTAAGAGCTGTTTACATACCACAGGCCTGCATTCAGTATAAACTGTCTTCTATGAACTCAGAGCACCAATCTCTCACAGCTGGAGGTTTGCTACAGTTGAATCCATCCAGATCACAGATCCGTCTCCCTTCATGTTTACATAAGGCACCGACGCACAATTCTGCCGTTTTCTGATTGTAGCAGTAGCTGCAGTGTCAATGAGGAGCACTTAGCTGTATAGAGTGAAATTGTTGTCGGCCCCTAATTCTGAGTGAGAGGCAAGAATGCAAGCTCTGTGAATACAGCCGTCCGGGGGCTGAACAGAATGTGAATTATTAGAGCCCTCAGCTAATGAAATGCAAGGAGGAGGGATCCGGCCAACACTGGAGAAGTTTGTTTACAGAAAACGAAGTCATGACATCCAATTGCAAAGTTGCTTGTTTTCACTGTCCCTTTATTCTGAAGGCCATTTAATGTAATGATACAACCCTTTTAAGACTGACTCAGTCCCATTCACTTCTATAGGAGAGTTTTCTAGTCATGCTCTGTGACCTGGGAAGAAATCACTGTGCAGGGAGGGGAGAGGGTGAACTGTGACATCTCCTCTTGTGACTGGTGGCTCCTGTGTTATCTATTCACACTGGTGTCTCCTTTCAGTTTGACCCTCTTTGTACTGATAATAAGCAGACAACTGAGAATCTTTCTCCACAGAACAGGAAGAAAAATAAAGTTTTAAAGTGTAAAAAAAAAAAGTTAAAATCCCCCCCTTTCGCCATGTTTCAAATAAAAAAAAAAAATAATAAAAAATTTGCACATATTTGGTGTCGCCACACCGGAAAAAGTCTGATCTATTAAAATATAATCATCATTTATCCCGTGCGCTGAAAACCATAGATGAAAAAAAATTCCGAACGCCCAAAATTGCGTTTTTTTGGGTCATTTCACGCCCCCTAAAAATTGGAATACATTTAATCAAAAAAGTCACATGCATTCCAAACCAGTAGCAATAAAAAGTTCGCTTCAGCCCAGAAAAAAATGCCGCCTCACTCAAGTCTGTAAGTGTTGGTACAAAAAAAAGTTATTGGCCGCAGAAAATGGCGCCGACGCGCAGATTTCAAAAATAGAAAAAGTTTGGAATTATTTTACGGTACCAAAATATAAAACCGTACATGTCTGGTATTGCCGGAATCGTATGAAACTGTAGAATACAGAGAACACATCATTTATACTGGAGATTGAACGCCGTAAAAGCAAAACACCCGCAAACATGGCGCAAGTACGTTTTTTTTTCCACATTTTGCCCCACTTAAAGAGTTTTTTGCGGTATAGTCTATGGTAATATGAATGACACCATTGGAATGTCCATCTTGTCCGGCAAAATAAAAGCCCTCATATGTCTATGTAGGTGGAAAAATAAAAAAAGTTATGACTCTGGAAAGACAGGAAAAACAAACGTGAAAAAAGAAAAAAAAAAGGCCTCGGCGTTAAGGGGTTTTCTCGACACATTCATTGGCTTTAACCTAATGCCGGGCATCCTTTGACTACAAGGCTATGTTCACATGATGTTTTGCGGCACATACCTGTGCATGCCGCAAGGGTGTTTTAGAAGGACACGCTGGCCAGCGCTTCCTTTCAGGGTTAGAGCAGTGCTTATTTCCTGCTTGTGTACAAAAGTTTCCCTAGATTATTGACCACGTCTCTGCTGTAGCAGTGGCTGGAATGGTGGGGTCACTCCCTGCTGTGTCTTATCAGCAGCCCAAGAGCTTGTTTATCTTTCTTACTGACAAACTATAAACCTTTAGAGCTCTCTAGCTTGTTTCCTACTATTTAAACCCCTCCATCTAACAGGCTCAGCCAGGAATAGCAGAGCTGGAATGTCAATCTGTCAATTGCTGCAGAAACGCCCACAGCCTGAACAGGAAGTGAGAGGCTGAAGCTGTAGAACTGCCCACAGCCTGACCGGGAAGTGGAAGGCTGAAACTGTAGAACCACCCACAGCCTGCACGGGAAGTGGAAGGCTGAAACTGTAGAACCGCCCACAGCCTGAACGGGAAGTGGGAGGATGAAGCTGTAGAACCGCCCACAGCCTGAACGGGAAGTGGGAGGATGAAACTGTAGAAACGCCCACAGCCTTAACGTGAAGTGTTAGGCTGAATCTGTAGAACCGCCCACAGCCTGAACGGGAAGTGGGAGGATGAAGCTGTAGAACCGCTCACAGCCTGAACGGGAAGTGGAAGGCTGAAACTGTAGAACCGCCCACAGCCTGAACAGGAAGTGGAAGGCTGAAGCTGTAGAACCGCCCACAGCCTGAATAGGAAGTGGAAGGCTGAAGCTGTAGAACCGCCCACAGCCTGAACGGGAAGTGGGAGCCTGAAGCTGTAGAACCACCCATAGCCTAAATGGGAAGCGGGAGCCTGAAGCTGTAGAACCGCCCACAGCCTGAACAGGAAGCGGGAGCCTGAAGCTATAGAACTGCCAAGCCTGGTGAAACAGTAAGCGGAGAGCCTGAAGCTATAAAAACTGCCCACGAGGAGCCTGCAACAGGAAGCGGAGTCTGAAGCTATAGAACCGCCCACAGCCTGAACAGAAAGTGGGAGCCAGAAGCTATAAATCCGCCCACAGCCTGAACAGCAAGTGGGAGTCTGAAGCTCTAGAACCACCCACAACCAGAACAGGAAGTGGAAGCCTGAAGCTGGCTGTGTGAAGAGGAGACTTGGCCTGGTGAGAATCATTATAAATCAATGCTCTGATAATGTAATAAAAATCTAGACCTACAGAGGAAAACACCGGCCTCACCTTCATCAGACACCGAGTGCAGATCTACGTCTTCCTTTGTTTCTTCTTTCATATCATCTTCTGTGGCCACTTTACCTGCAACGACACCATCAGCAATGATCAGCTCTGCGTCAGGACGGGCACCAGACCTTCCAGGATAAAGGGGTTGTCTCAGGAACCCCATGTCCTGCTTCGCTAATCTCTGGTGAGCAGCTGGCCTCACACATCCCTGCAGCAACCACGACAAGCCATCCCCTCAACAACAAGATGCACTGGGTCCGCTGTCCATTTTGGCACATAGAAGGGGGATCCTAAGCAGGTGACACCCCTATCCGACCTCCATATTCTCCAAGAGGTACCTTTAACCCCTTAAGGATGGAGCCAATTACAAATATTTGATTTCTTTTTTTTTTTTCCTTCCTGCCTTCCAAGAGCCATAACTTTTTTATTTTTCCTGTTTACATAGACGTATTAAAGGGGTTTTCTCACTACAAGGATTGCTAATTTTTAACTTAAAGATCTTGCAAAAACAAGTCACTTTGCAATATGTGTCCATTACCAGTGTCCTACCTTTCCTAGATATCCCCTCTTGTATGGGCTGCAAACAGCTCCTCAGGTTGCTATAGCTACAGTACTGTTTGATCTCTCCCGATAGCTGCCAGCAACTGGTTGTATAGCTTACAGACTGTTTGTCATACTTTCTCGATAGTCTGCCAAGCACTGTTGCTATAGGCTACAGGACCTGTTTGTATCACCTCGATAGGGCCGCTCAGTCACTGGTTGCTATAGCTACAGACCTGTTTGATCTCTCCCGATAGGCTGCCAGCACTGGTTGCTATAGCTACAGTACTGTTTGATCTCTCCCGATAGGCCGCCAGCACTGGTTGCTATAGCTACAGACCTGTTTGATCTCTCCTGATAGGCTGCCAGCACTGGTTGCTATAGCTACAGACCTGTTTGATCTCTCCCGATAGGCTGCCAGCACTGGTTGCTATAGCTACAGACCTGTTTGATCTCTCCCGATAGGCTGCCAGCACTGGTTGCTATAGCTACAGACCTGTTTGATCTCTCCCGATGGGCTGCCAGCACTGGTTGCTATAGCTACAGACCTTGCTTCTACTACAGCCTAGTAGAAGCCAGTAAACACGCCCCTGAATTGAAAACCAAGAAAATAGGACTGAGGTGAGATGAATCAATGTAGTGAGACAGCCCCTTTAAGGCTTGTTTTTTGAAGGACAAAATATACATTTTAAGGGTATCATTGACCGTACCATGAAATGCACTGGAAAACCAGAAAATAATTCTTTGTGGGTGATACGTGAGAAAAAAAATGCGCCATTTTTGTGGGGGGTTTCTCTTTAGGAAATTCCCAGCTCAGTATGAATGCTGTCTGTATTCTGTAGGTCCGTATGATCCCGATGATACCAAATGTTTAGAGTTTTTCTTATGTTTTAGTACTTTAAAAAAAACAAACCCAAAAAAATTTTACTTCATTTTTTACATTTGCACTGCAGAGACATTTTCTGTGGGTAATAACTTTTTTTATTTTTCCATCTGGAGACCTGAGCGAGGGCTTTTTTTGTTGTTTGCATGCGGAGGTGTAGTTTTTATTGTTTCCTTGTATGAGAGATTTTGATCACTTTATTTCATTTTTTGGGGGGACATGAAATGAATACAAAACGGAAAAGATAAGAGTAATAAGATGGCAGCCACAGAGGCCTCTGAATGCACCCCGCAATCTCATCGTATGGGGGTGGTAGATCAGGGTCAGCTTCGTTCCAGGACCACAGCAGCAGGTTCGGGTTAGAATTAACAGCTGTCACTTGGCAGGTGTGCAGCAGGCTCAGCTTGTAACAGCAAAAGGAAGACTTTTTCTAAATACATTGCTTTGTTGATTTTGTTTTGGCCAGGAGACAAAGAAGATTTTATCTCCTCTAAAAGCACACAAGTTCCCCTGGTTACGACCATCTCTCTTCGCACCTCTCCCTGCTCTCTCTTATCTCTCATTGCTCCAAGCTGGCATCAGTCATTCTTTCGACCATGGTGAGACATATCCTGCAGTCTTATCTCTAGCAACTGACTTTGAAAGCTTCTCATTTAGCCAAGTAAACACTCTTTAGAGCCCTGCAGCCTGAGTACTATACTTTATAAATATCTTACACTCATGTCAGTGTAACAGGAATAGCTAGGAACAGCAAAGCTGATGTGTCCAGCGCTGATATAGACCCACCCACAGCCTGAACGAGTCTACAGCTGACTGTGGCTCTATGAAACTGATGGTGAACCCTCTTTAACTTACCAACAATGCTCTCGTTGAAGCCTAATTCACAGTCTGACCCCTGTTTTACTTACTTCAACATCAGCCCAATGTTATGGTAATTAGAAGTGACGTTATATCAGAAGTTCGGCTGCAACGGTAACGCTGTGTTGTCGGACCGATGAGTTAACCCCCTCAACAACCCCAACTTGCAGTAAGGGAGGGTTTTGTTGGCTATTTTTGGCAAACAAAGGGGCATATTTATCAATAGTGTCAAACTCTTAGTCGGTATAAACTTAGTCCAGACAGTCTTACAATTCGCCACATGTATCCGAGTGCTGATAAATCTGGCGCAGGTTAGAACTGTCTAGTCCAGGGGTCTGCAACGTCGGCTCAACCAGGGCTGTGGAGTCGGCAACCCAAAGCCCCGACTCCCTCATACACGGCGCATGTTTAAGTGATAACTTTACTGTAGTAAAATGGTAACATAAGGCTGTTTATCACCTTATGGTACAATAATCAAGCTATTTAGGTAGAACAGACCCTGACAAGCAAAAGGGTAACAATGTTTTTATCTTTTGAACACTTGTGGGTAGAGCTGAAGAAAAAGCTGTATTTGTATCCAAATCCAGTCTGCACCAACATTGGGAATGTGTAGAAGAGACCTGGGAGCAGATTTTGGTCAAGATATGCTTGAATCTGATCCAGAGCCAGAAGGATTCAGGCAGTGCTGAAAACCAAAAGGTGGATTTCCCAAATACTAACAAAATAATAAAAATTAAACATTTTGATTTTTAGGAGCAAAACAGTAACTATGCAGTTACAGGAAAGAATCTGCAGAACTAAGCAGATGCTAAATACTTGCAGTCAAATTTATGTATAAGATCGGTAAGATGACTGTATATAAAATTACAGTAGCCTCATGTACAAAGCTGTAGTGGAGGGTGAGATATTGAGCCTGAAAGTCACAAGTTCAAAACATTGTTACCCTTTTGCTTGTCAGTGTTAAATATATTTATTGGATGTGACTTTAGAACACCAAAAAATGTAAATATGCAAAACACTGCAGGAACATTTGTGGAGTCTCTGAATTTGTTCTGAGAAATAGTATCGCCTCCATCAGATCCTGCATACATGACCTCACATCTGATCTCATTATTTCCAGGCTATAGAACGGTCTCTCTACACTAACTTGGGTTGGGGGCAAAGCGGTGTCCACAGGGGCAACATCTCTAACAATGTCAGGGTATAAAGGAATTGTCTCAGCCACAGTCAGTTTTAATGAATGGTTGAATGCTTCACTTTTTGCTGAAATCTGTTTGCCATGGGAGCGGAATCTTTTCTCTTGGGGCAGCGCTTTGCCTGCTCAATGTCATCACTTACACTCCTCATGTGCTAAGGCTGAAGATATGGGAGCAGTAGCACTGGCCGGACCCAATTCCTCTTGCTCTTTGCACTGCATCGAACTAACTGGACCAACTAATTATATATTTTGAGAGTCGGTCCATTTTATGACGACTCCTGCAAAATAGGCACCGACTCCACAGCTATTGGGAAACTACATCTCCCATCATGCCAAATGATATAGATTATATACATGCATGATGGGAGTTGTAGTTTCCCAACAGCTGGAGAGCCGATGTTGCAGACCCCTGGTCTAGTCTAACCTTACGCCATTTTTAAGTTGGCTTGCTTTATGGCACTAACTGCACCAGAAGTTTGGTGCACGGCGTCACACCCTAAACCACGGCCCTTTCTACAAAGCCACACCTTTTTGTCAGACAAGGCACAGAGGTGTCTAAAAACACATACTAGATGTGATGTAAAGCATGGACACCAGTATTTTTGGCAAAACATATGTGCCCTAGTGTTTCTGGCCAACCCAAACTGAAGTGCTCCGATTTGGTTCAAATTTGACTTTGACCCGAATCCGAAGCACAACAGTAGTGGTCGACCATTTATTTGCATGGCTGCATGTAATACCACTAGTGGCCACCAGATCAGTGGCGTATAGCTGGCCGCTTCGTCCCCCATTTGTGAGGGGTGTTGGGGTGATCAGTACAGAGGGCCGCTTATCTTGCAGAACCTGTCTTATCCCTCTTGTCCCTAATGGCGGGATGGTCAGTCACTGTCTGTAACGACAGACTTTCCAGATGATCAGAGTGACTACGCTACTACACGGCGTCTCAAAGCCACTCACCCTCTTTCACCTCCTGAATGATCTCTTCGGGCAGAATAAAGTTCTTCTCGGAATTTGGAAAAGGGAGGATCTCCGATTCATGCTGAAAAAACAAACCGAAAAAAAGCACAATTAGGAAAGAATAGATTTATGGGCCTTTCAGGGTGTCGGGAAAGCTGGGTGCCCACCCTTACCATTAGCTGCAGATGTACTCACCAGCGCCTGCATGTCGTACATGGTGCGCAGATGTTCCCATATAACTTTCGATGATATCTGACGGCCGATGTTCTGGCTGAACTTATCCCGAATGCAGATCATGTGGAAGTGTCTGTTCACACCTGCAGCAGGAAAACAGGGAGGGAGACAGCAGGTCCAGGGGCGTTATGGCGGCAATCAATGTGCATCAGACAAAGCACAATTGGGGCATAACACTGACAGTGTTTCCTATGGATGGACCATCACTGAGCCTCAGACTGAGGTGCTGCTTTTATCTATGTGGCTGTGTCAGGTATTGCAGCTCAGCCTCATTGACCTGCATAGAGCTGCAGTACCTAGTACAGCCACTACAACGTGTCTGGCGCTGTGCAGAGCTCTGTGGTATATTCAGCACAGCGACACTGACGTCCTAGTGGCTGTGTTTGATACTGCAGCTCAACCACATTTACCTGCATAGAGCTGCAGTACCTAGCACAGCCACTATAAAGTAACTGGCGCTGTGCAGAGCTCTGTGGTATATTCAATGCAGCAACAGTAATGTTCTAGTGGCCGTGTTTGATACTGCAGCTCAACCTCATTTACCTGCATAGAGCTGCAGTACCAAACTCAACCACGACGATGTGACTGGTGCTGTGCAGAGCTCTGTGGTATATTCAGCACAACACCACTGACATCCTAGTGGCCATGTTTGATACTGCAGCTCAACCTCAATTTACCTGCATGGAGCTGCAGTACCAAACTCAACCACTATGATGTGACTGATGCTGTGATAAACTCTGTGGCGTATATGGCACAGTGTCATGTTTGGTACTGCAGTTCTGTCTCATTTACCTGTATAGAGCGGTCAGTACCAAGCAGAGCTACTACACCGTGCTTTTTGTTATTCGTCCCAGCGCCATTAATGTCCCAGCGCTTGTACTTGGAACTGCAGCTCAGCCTCATTTACTTAATTAGATTTGCAATACCAGATACGCTATGACGTGATTGGCGCTGTGCAGAGCTCTGTGGTATATTCAACACAGTGCCATAGACGTCCTAGTGGTTGTATCTAGTACTGCGGCTCAACCCTATTTACCTGCATAGGCCTGCAGTACCAAACACAACCACTTTAAAGTGATTGGCGCTGTGCTGAACTCTGTTGTATATTCAGTACAGTGCCATTGATGACCTAGTGGCTGTGCTTCCTATTGCAGAACTCTTCTGTGTAACACAGCACCATTAGTTTAATAGTGGCCGCATTTGGTACTGTAGTCTGGCTTCATTAAGAATAATGCTGCACCACCAGACACAGCCACATGGCATAAAGTGGCACAAGTGCAATTAAGAAGTTACAGATCCCAGGTAAGGACAGCTATTTTGTTTTAACGGTCCCTCCCCCTTGTGCTGCTCTGTGCACAGCTCTGTGGTATATTCAGTACAGCGCCATTGATGCCCTGGTGCCTGTGCTTCCTATTGCAGAACTCTTCTGTGTAACACAGCACCATTAGTTTCATAGTGGCCGAGTTTGATACTACAGTCTGGCGTTACTGAAGTGAATGCTGCAGTACCAAGCACTGCCACCATGAAGTGACTGGCACTGTGCTGACCTTTGGTGTAAATTCAGTACAGCGCCATTGACGCTCTAGTGTCTGTGTCTTCTATTGCAACCCTCTTCTGTGTAACAAACACAGCGCCATAACTATCCTAGTGGACGCATATTGCAGCCCTCTTCTTTGTAACACAGCACTATTGCAATCCTAGTGGCCACGCTTGGTATAGCAGTTTGTCCTAATTGAAGTGAATGCTGCAGTACCAAGCACAGCCACTATGAAGTGACTGCCGCTGTGCTGAACTCCGCTGTATATTCAGTACAACACCATTGACGCCCTAGTGCAGGGGTGTCAAACTGCGGCCCTCCAGCTGTTGGGAAACTACAACTCCCATCATGCCCACTGTTATAGATTTTACAAATGCATGATGGGAGTTGTAGTTTCGCAACAGCTGGAGGGCCGCAGTTTGACAACCCTGCCCTAGTGACTGTAATTCCTATAGCAGATCTCTTCTGGGTAACAGCGCCGTTAGCATCATAGTGGCCGTGTTTGGTACTGCAGTCTGACCTTACTGAAGTGAATGCTGCAGTACCAAGCACTGCCACTATAAAGTGACTGGCACTGTGCTGGACTCTGGTGTATATCCAGTACAGCGCTATTGACGCCCTAGTGGCTATGCCTCCTATTGCAGCCATCTTCTCTGTAAGACAGCTCCATTACTATCCTAGTGGCCGCTTTTGGTACTGCAGTCTGGCTTCATTAAAAATAGTGCTGCACCACCAGACACAGCCACATAAATGGCATAAAGTGGCACAAATGCTATTAGGAGGTTACAGATCCCAGCTAAGGACAGCTATTTTGTTGCAAGGGCCCCATCCCCTTGTGTTGCTCTGTGCACAGCTCTGTGGTATATTCAGCATAGCCTCCAATATCTAAAAACCACACCTTTTATCCAAAAGCCGCAGTGTATTAGGATCTCCGGAGTTCGTTATTGCCGTATATAACTCTTATCCACACCAATATTAGCACTGCCGTCTCTTTATAAACGGTATTAGACATTGCGAGGGTTCATAGCGCTATACGCTTCCCATATAAGCAAAGTGTCCATTTATTATTCACATTCTTCACATTTTATGTAACACTGTGATTGGAAAAATGAACGATCAAATATTATGGCACATAAATAGTTGCAGAGATTGAAACAAGACATACGTGAAAGCTAACGTAAGACTGCACATATTTATGTGCCATAATATCTGATAGTTCATTTTTCCAATCACAGTGTTACATAAAATGTGAAGAATGTGAATAATAAACGGACACTTTACTTATATGGGAAGCGTATAGTGCTATGAAGCCTCGAAAAGTCTGATACCATTTAAAAAGAGATGGCGGAGCTTATATTGGTGTGGATAAGAATTATAGTCAACACAGCGCCATTAACGCCCTAGAGGCTGTGCTTCCTCTTGCAGCTCTCTTCTTTGTAACACAGCTCCATTACTATCGTAGTGGCCACGTTGGGTACTGCAATCTGGCCTCATTGAAGTGAATGCTGCAGTACTAGAC
This sequence comes from Phyllomedusa bahiana, assembly GCA_025379985.1. NCBI lineage: Eukaryota > Metazoa > Chordata > Amphibia > Anura > Hylidae > Phyllomedusa > Phyllomedusa bahiana. The sequence goes on along the minus strand of JAODAL010001088.1, from coordinate 4,227 downwards.
GCAGTACTAGACAGAGCCACATGAATGAAAGTGGCGCTAGTGTAAGAAGTTGCAGATTCCAGATAAGGACAGTAATTTTGCTTTCGGTTGCTGTATTGCTTTGTGGATATTTGGCACAGCACCACTGATGTCCTAGTGGTTGTGTCCAGTACTGCAGATCGACCACATTTACCTGTATAAGGCTGCAGTACCAAACACAACCACTATAATGTGGCTTGAGCTATTCTGAAGTCTCTTGTATATTCAGCACAGCACCACTGACACCATAGTGGTTGTGCCTCCTATTGCAGCTCTCTTCTGTGTAACACAACACCATTACTATCCTAGTGGCTGCATTTGGTACAGCAGTCTGGATTTATTGAAGAGAATGCTGCAGTACCAGGCAAGGCCAATGGAAAGTGACTGGCGCTGTGCTGAACTCTGCTCTATATTCAGTAAAGCGCCATTGACGCCCTAGTGGCCGTGCTTCCTATTGCAGCTCTCCTTTGTGTAACATAGTGCCAAAACTATGCAAGTGGCTGCGTTTGGTATTGCAGCCCTCTTCTTTGTAACACAGCGCCATTACAATTCTAGTGGCCGTGTTTGGTACAGCAGTCTGGCCTCATTAAAGTGAATGAATCAGTACCAAGCCCAGCCACTATGAAGTGACTGACGCTGTGCTGAACTCTGTTGTATATTTAGTACAGCGCCTTTGACGCCCTAGTGGCCGTGCTTCCTATTGCAGCCCTCTTCTGTGTAACAAAGCGGCGTTAGTATCATAGAGACCGTGTTTGGTATTGCAGCTCTCTTCTTTGTAACACAGCGCTGTTCCAAACCTAGAGGCCGTTACTGGTATTGCAGCCCTCTACTTTGTAAGGGTATGTTCACAAGACGTAATTACAGCGCGTACATTGCCGTAATTGCCGGCCCCATTGACATGCATTACTCGCGGCGCGTATTCGCCGCAAGTAATTGACATGTCACTTATCTCCCCGTACGTACAATACGATCATATTGTACGAGAGGAGAGAGGAGGCGTAATCCATAGTTCTCCATGAGAACTATGGATTACCGTAATTTCGGCACACATCTGGCTCGTATTACAGCACAAATACGCCACAAAATGCGCGCCGAAAATAGCCCGTGTGAACATACCTTAACACAGCATTATTACAATCCTAGTGGCTGCGTTTGGTACTGCAGTCTGGCCTTACTGAAATGAATGCTGCAGTACCAAGCACAACCACTATGATGTGACTGGCGCTGTGCAGAACTCTGCTGTATATTCAGTACAGCGCCATTGACGGCTGTGCTTCCGATTGCACCCCTCTTCTGTGTAAAACAGCACCGTTAGTATCATAGTGGCCGCATCTGGTACTGCAGTCTAGCTTCATTGAAGTGAATGCTGCAGTACCAACCACATCCACTATGAAGTGACTGGCACTGTGCTGAACGCTGCTCTATATTCCGTACAGCGCTATTAATGCCCTAGTGGCTGTGCTTCCTATTGCAGCCATCTTCTCTGTAACACAGCGCCGTAAACATCATAGTGGCCGCATTTGGCACTGCAGCCCGGCCTCATTGAAGTGAATGAAGCAGTAACAGACACATCCACATAAATGACAGCGGCGCTAGAGCAATTCAGAGGCTGCTGATCCCAGCTACTTTATTCCCTGGTCCCCATCCCCTTGTGTTCCCGTCCTCTGAGACACGTCTCCACCGTGTGACGGCAGCAGAGGCATAACGGAGGCGACAGCTGCTGCTCCATTGTGTTAGCACGGGACGGATGACACGGAGGCTACTGCGCATGCGCGCTCGATGGACTCATACATTATAACATTGTTCCTCTTGTATCCTTGTGTCTGTAAGCACACGTCTGACCGGCGCCTGCGCCTCCCGATACCGGCACCCCGGGCTGCCGCGCCCACCCTGCCCGCCGCACCCGCATCACCGGCGGCTAAGCGATCTACTCCAGCCCGGGGATCAGCAGCGGCCTCCACTCACCGACAGGCTTGTGCCCGAGCATGGCGTGGAACAGGCAGACTTCCACCTCCGGGCTCCACAGCACCGGCTCCTCCGCTGGGGGTCCAGGGACCGGCTCCGCTCGCTCCACAGCTCCCTCCCCGGTCTCCGTCTCACCCATCGCAGCCGCCACTGCTGGGAAACACCGGAGGATTGCTGCCCCCGGCGGAGGAAGGAGGAACTGCACGCAGCGCGCCTCCAGTGGTGGCTTATAGGTACTGCAACCCGGAGAGAACGGGGCACAGCGCCATCTGGAGGAAGAGCTGCGGCGGTGCATGCGCTCCAGAGACTACAGAGAGAGGGGGCAACTGGGGCACCAGGGCCGGCTGCAGGTTTTTGTGGGCCCTTGGGCGACAGAGCCTCAATGGGCCCCTTTGTGGAGTGGAGCAAATCATGTGGCGACAGTAAAACAGCAGCCACAATAGAGTTGATTTTAGGGGCCTGCTTTGCTTCGCTGCCTCTGCCACCTCTACGGTAACCCCCGCTCGGTCTCGCTTCAACTTATACAGACCGATGTGATGACATCATCACACTGATCTGTAATCAGGATGGGGCGCTGGGGCCTCTGAGTCTCCCTCACCTAATTGCAGCAGGACACCGGTGGTGAACATAAAAGGTCTAAAGATATATGTCCCCCACGGACGCCAAATGATATATTTCATATAAATAAAATTATCTCAAAAGCTATAACACAAAGTACTGAATATAAAACCACTAAATAATGGCCAGACAGTTACCAAATAACACCGCTACATAAAACCAGAATCCCAAGGCTAAAATTACCAATAATTAAGACAAAATATCACCACACCATGACCACATATCACCACTATATAGAGACTGAATAATACTGCTACACCATGACCACATATAACCACATAGTGACTGAATAATACCTCCACTCCATGACCACATATAACCACACAGTGACTGAATAATGCCACAACACTATGACCTCATATCCCGCCCCCACAGCGACTCAAGACTGCCACCACACACTGAAAACATCTCACTACCACATAGTGACTGAATAATGCCACCACACCATGATCACATATCACCACTATATAGAGACAGAATAAAGCCACCACACCATGAATACATATAACCACCACATAGTGACTGAATAAAGCCACAAAACCATGACCACATACCACCACAGAGTGACTGAATAAAGCCACCACACCATGAATACATATAACCACCAAATAGTGACTGAATAACATCGCAAGACCATGACCACATATCACCACTATATAGTGACTGAATAATACCACCACACCATGAACACATATAACCACCACATAGTGACTAATACCAACACATAGTAATTGATTAATGCCGCCACACCATGACCTCATATCACCCCACAGTAATTGAATAATACAACCACACCATGACTATATATCATCACCACAAAGTGACTGAATAATACCACACCATAACCACATATCACCCTTGGATAGTGACTGAATCATAGCTCCACACCATGACCACATATCACCACTACATAGAGACTGAATAATACCACCACACCATGACCACATATCACCATTATATAGTGATTGAATAATACAGCAACACCATGACAACATATCACCACTATATAGAGACTGAATAATATCACCACACCATGAACACATATAACCACCACATAGTAACTAATGCCACCACATAGTAATTGAATAATACCACCACACCATGACCATATATCATCAACACAAAGTGACTGAATTATAGCTCCACACCATGACCACATATTACTACTATATAGTGACTGAATACTTCCACAACACCATGACCACATATCACCATTATATAGTGACTGAATCATACCTCCACACTATGACCACATATCATCACTATATAGAGACTGAATAATATCACAACACCATTACTAAATATAAACCATTACACTTTGCACGTGCAGCACCGGTCCTATGGAATATGCTACCGCGGGCGATCAAGCACATTCACAACCCTCACAGTTTTAAGAGGGCCCTGAAAATACATCTTCTCAGCCTGGCCTACCAAGATCCCTAACTGCTATCACACCTGTCATCCCTACACTAGGGCACTCACAGGCACTTATCTGTATATAGATGTACTGCCCGGGTGGCTGGGTTCACCCAATTTCTATGTAAACCACCTCTATTTATGTAACATGGCTGGACCATAGTAAACTGAGCATTCTTAACCTTTGTCCACCCCATACACCCTAAAGAT
>JAODAL010001087.1:0-250849 GCA_025379985.1 Phyllomedusa bahiana | reverse complement strand
AACCTTATCGATAGCGGCCGACTATCGACTATCGATCGATCTCGATAGCCAACGCAATCGCTCAACACTAGTTAATACACCTTATTAGGCAGAAGAGTGTCTAGATGAGCAGGTACTGATCTTCTCACTCCTTTTCTAAAAAAAAGAAATAAAATCTATTATTGACAGTCACTGAGCAAATGTGCTTCCTGATTGATAAGATAAAATGTGTTAAAATACGTAAAAGTTCATGTTACTCTCCTGGGGTCATATTTATCTATACAGAGACAGGAGAAGGATCACAAATCTACCTACTGCCCCTGCATACTTTCTTATCATCCTCTCCTTTGCTCTGTATATCCGTTTAAGTGGGAGCTGTAAGTATATGCAGCTCCTACTTCAACCTGCTCCTGCTCAGGCTAGATTCCAGCAAAATTCTGGGCTTTAAGGCCACATTAAGGCTGTAAATATGATCCTGTCTTATTTGGAGCCTTTAGATGCAACTTCCCATCTATTCAAACTGCTTCCTGAGCTCTGCTTGGGTTAAGGGAGTGTTCACATAATATTTTCCTCTACATTCACCATACACATTGAGGAAGCTCCCAATTCACATACTAAATTAATCCATATGGGTCCATTGTCAGACTGGGGTCAAAAGAGTGCCTTTTTGGGATTAATCTAACTGGTCTTTATCTGGAAACTGCTTTCGTATTACCCAATGGGTGATGGATGCCACTGTATGACGTTTCTTATAGATATTCATTTATCGGATATGTTATGAGCTTTTCAATAGCTTTTCATAGCCTAACCATTAAATGGATGGCATAACAGGGCTTGGGTAATTGATGCAGTAAATTAATGACTAGATGTGGCATGCTCCATCCCTAGGTTACATGATCTTTTGTTTAATGGATACATCATGAAAAACCTCACAATGTATACATTAAATGGATCCCATGTTGGTCTATTGATCACAGATGCCACTGTTAGGTATATGTTACAATATAGTGTGAATATCCCCTAAGTAAAATTGTATTTCTCCATTTTCCTGAGCAGAGTTTGGGATAAAGCAGTAGATGGGTTAACATAGCATAAAACTTGTGCTTCTGATGGGTTTCATTCAGTCTCTAGATGTTTTTGTAATTTTTCATCACTGCTATAGTGGAAAGCTGAAGATGACACAGGAAGCTAAATGCACCCAGGAGCCCCAAGCTCCAGGCATATTGCCGTAGACGCTGATGTATCTAATCAGCAAGGGAAGAGCAGAACTGCAGTCGAGAGGTTGTGAAGTTTTTATGTTTAATCATTATGTCTTTTTCCTGTAAGTAATAAACTGCCTTCTCGTAAGAGTTCTACAATGTTCATGCACACAGGGACAGAAACATAGATAAATGATGGGGCCATGGGGCTGAGCACAGATTTCATCATGTACTTAAACATGATGAAGTTTGTGCTGATTGATCTTGCTGACTAATAAATAGAAATGACTCCTTGTGAGATGTAAACTTTGTATTGTTTTTTTTCTTTAGGTATAGCAGAGCTGGACTATTATACAACAGTCCAATTGAAGACAATGGGTAAAACTTTGTAATGTCATAAGTTGTTTCAAATGACAAGCTCTGTGATAGCATAACATAGCTGGAGAAACAGGGCGGGCATTAGGATGAGCCATCTGTGTGGTCCCACAAGGCACAGAAATTGTCCCTAATGATGGTGGTACAATTAACCCTTTGGCTTGAGTGCCCTTAGTTTTTATCTCAGATTTCATATGTCTAACTATATGATTGGCTGGTTGATGATTGGCTGCAGTGTCACATGAATGATGGACAAGATGTCATTGCTGCAGTGTAGTTGGTGAAAAGTGAGGGATTTACGATGGAAAGAAGGTTATTTTTTATGTTATGCAATTCCAGTGCCAGGAAAAAAATTTTAAAAAATCCCAGACAACCCTCTAACCTTAGTTAGAGACAACCCTCTAACTCTACTTTTTAATTTTTAATTAGGCTCACTATGGGCTACAATTTTATAGACTTATTCATGTTATATGTTTTGTAGGTCTTTTTAACGTTTATTTTTATTACTATATGTATGGCAGTAAATGATGATATCCCATTCGGAACACTATAAAAGTGCTAGCTGGCCTGCTGACTAGCTCGCATGCACACTATTCAGGAGCCCATCGCTGCTATAGTGTGGCTGCCCGCAGCCCTCCCCAATTGATACATCACACTATACAAAGTACCGTGACAATGCATTCAGTGCTGGTGCACTATAGAAGCGACGGCCACCCAAATACCTCATGTGTACGAGCCAGAAGACAAGCCGTTTTTTCTATAGTGTATGCGGATTAAGGAATGTTCAGAATGAAATGTCATCATTACTGCTATATACATAATAATAAATTATAAAAACATACACCTACAAAACATACAGCGTCAAAAAAGTCTATAAATACATTGTAGCCCATAGTGAGCCTAATAAATAAAAAAAAAGAACCAGACAACCCCTATAAGGCATGGTGAGGCATCCACATAGTCACAGCTGCACAGTATGCTCTTATGCCTCACTGCACTGATATGTATTAATGGTGCAGTAAGGAAACAGGAAGCAGAGCTATTAGAGTTCAACTTCCTGCCACAGACCATGAGGGAAATGGGGTGTCTGTTTGGAGGGAGACGCAGTCTGTGAGAAAGGGAAGCATACTTATAAGTCTGTAAGATGGGGGATTAACCTTAGGTAGCAGATTGTGCCATAAGGGTGTCATATGAAGCAGTATATGTGAGAGGGGTATAGAGCAGTATGTGTGAGAGGGGTATAGAGCAGTATGTTTGAGAGGGGTATGGAGCAGTAGGTGTGAGAAGGTTATGAACCAGTATGTGTGAGAGGGATATGAAGCAGTATGTGTGAGAGGGGTATGAAGCAGTATGTGTGAGAGGGGTATGAAGCAGTATGTGTGAGAGGGTTATAGAGCAGTATGTGTGAGAGGGGTATAGAGCAGTATGTGTGAGAGGGGTATAGAGCAGTATGTGTGAGAGGGGTATAGAGCAGTATGTGTGAGAGGGGTATAGAGCAGTATGTGTGAGAGGGGTATAGAGCAGTATGTTTGAGAGGGGTATGGTGCAGTATGTGTGAGAGGGGTATAGAGCAGTATGTGTGAGAGGGGTATAGAGCAGTATGTGTGAGAGGGGTATAGAGCAGTATGTGTGAGAGGGGTATAGAGCAGTATGTTTGAGAGGGGTATGGTGCAGTATGTGTGAGAGGGGTATAGGTGGGAGAAAGGGAGTCGTCTGGGTAACAATAATGATAATATTTGTGTGTGTGGGCACAAATAGTTGCGCTATGTTTTGTGGGCACAAAGGAACATTTTTTGTGTGGCGTGTGCTATTTATGTGGCAGGATATGGGACCCCATTTAGCACTTTTGTTTAGCTGGCACAATATATTTACCACTATCTTTTCAGGAGTAATGTTTAAATGGCACTATTTTTGGAGATTACTATAGTTAAGACATTATATTCAATGAATAGTGTTTAGGGACACTGTACCATGCAGCACTAGGAGTAATAGGGGCAAATCAGAATCTACAAGCAAGGAATTTGGGTTATTAGCAGGAAAGGGAGTTTTTATAGACTGGTGAAAAGCAGATAGTGTGCAGGAGAGGTTAGGCGCCAAAGATATCTAGGCAACAAACTCTGTAGATAAAAGTTGTCACTAGAAGAAAACTTCATGAGTCATTAGATTTAACTGAACTGTTATCACCTATCTGATTTGCAGAGAGCCTGAGTAAAAATTGTACCACTACAAGGACTTTGTAAGGTGTTAACATTAGTCTTTCTATAGTTTGTAGTATTCAATAAGGGTATGGTAATATAAATAAGTCAATGGGCATTTGTATAGTAGTATTATTAGTGTAAGGGATTGGTACCCCTGACGTGACTTGCTTGCAATGGCGGCCGGGGTAATGCGTGGTACAGAATCGTAATCCGGAGACGTAGTCGGGGACAGGCAGGAGGTCAGGACGGGCGGCAGAGGTTCGTGTTCAGAGACAGGCAAGTTTAGGAAACGTAGCGGAACGGACTGGTACACGGGTGATCAATATGGAGCTCCAACACTCTCTAAAGACACTGAACACACAACAACAATCTGGCAGAGAGTGCAGGGGGCGTGTACAATATATAGGACCAACGGCTGGCAATAGACAAATTACCTAAGCAGCGGGTACGCGCGCGGTGGCCGGCACAGGCAGGAGCAGGGAGCACAGGATCGTGGACGGGTAAGTAAACTGGCGCCGGAGCGCGGGCAGCAGGGGGATGGGCGCGGGCGGCTGCGGCACCCGCGCCGGACCCCTACGGGCAGGGGGGCGGCCGCGGGGGGCGACGGCACCCACGCCGGACCCCATGGGGGCAGGAGGGTGGCCGCGGGGGGCGATGGCACCTGCGCCAGCCTCCATGAAAGTACCTCACCCTTTAGGTCTCCCCCTCTATTTTCGGAATTTGGAGAGGAGGTCAGACGACAGATTGGCCTCAGGTTCCCACGAACGCTCCTCCGGCCCAAACCCCTTCCAGTTAATAAGAAAGAACCGCTTCCCCCTCACTGTTTTTTTCGCCAGCACCTCCTTGACCTCAAAGATGTTATCAGAGTTGGCCACAGGAGAAGGCGAAACAGGTCCACGGGAGAAGCGGTTCAGCACCACAGGTTTGAGGAGAGAAACATGGAAGGCGTTCAGGATTCGCAGAGTAGGAGGCAAGCGGAGCTTGTAGGACACCGGGTTCAGTTGCCGAAGTACAACAAAAGGGCCCAAATACTTAGGGCCTAACTTATAACTGGGCACCTTGAAACGAATATATTTAGCGGACAACCAAACTCTATCATCCGGCTTAATTAGGGCGGAGGTCTACGATACCTGTCGGCCTGGACTGGTGCGAGCGGAGGCCCGTAGAAGGGCCTCTCGTGTGACTTGCCAGAGTGCCTTGATGTCACATACTTGGGTATCCACGGCAGGAACGTGACACGAGGTAGCCAGAGGGAGAGGCGGGCGGGGATGTAGCTCAAACACAACAAAAAAGAGAGAGGCTCCAGCGGACTCCGAGTCTAGGGAATTATACGAGAATTCCGCCCGGGGAGGAGGCCAGACCAGTTATCCTGATGGGCGGATACAAAATGTCGTAGGTAGGTACCTAAAACTTGGTTAACCCTCTCTACCTGCCCGTTAGTTCGAGGGTGGTATGCAGACGAGAAGTCTAGCTGAACCTGCAACTGACCACACAGAGCCCACCAGAATCTCGACACAAAGTGGACCCCCATATCCGAGACGATATGAAATGGGAGACTGTGTAGCCGAAAAATGTGGTGAAAGAAGTGCTGGGCGAGCTGGGGGGCAGAGGGTAACCCGGGCAGAGGAACAAAGTGAGCCATCTTTGAGAATCAGTCACCACCCAAATGACAAGAGGAGGCCGGGAGGTCAGTAACAAAGTCCATGGCTACATGGGACCAAGGTCTTTCAGGCACTGGGAGAGGCTGAAGCAGACCCGTGGGTCTGAGACGAGGGACTTTATTACAGGCACAGGAGGTACAAGCCAGAACAAAGGGCAACATGTATGATCGGGCTTTTCGCCTGTTTTTTGGCGTAACCTGCTGCTCCCGGCCCGAATCCCCCTGTCGGATGCAGGGATGTGGTGTTTGGTGCAGCGTTCGCCACTTTCAGCTGCACCCCGCATGAAGGGGTGGGCAATGGGCGCGGTGTGGGCGCGGTGTAGGCGTTCCGGGGCGGGACGCGACGCGCTCGAAAACTCCGAGGCATGTACGATCTCGAGTCAGCAAAGTGCGGTGCATTGCAGCGCTCGGCAGCTCCGACAGTCAGACCTATTTTATTTTGGTCTAAATGCTCCGGCGGAGGCGAAGTGAAGTGAGGACGGAACATGCGAGGAAACATAGATGAAGATTGCAAAAGGAATCTCGGCGTTCAGCTCCGTGGGGCATGGAGTATGATTCCAAAAAAAATCGCCTTTATAAAGGCGGAAAACATTCTCAGAAAAGAGCTCAAACCTCAAAAATAAAATACATTAAAAAAAATCACTTTCCAAAAAATCTAGAACGGCGCTATATCAAGAATTAGGATATTGGAAATTGCCGGGAAATACAGTAATTCAAATTCTGAAAGCTATTCTCATTGGTCTGCATAAACCAGCCAATCAGAATAGGAGCGACGTGAACCATTAAAACCTATGGAGAACTATTGACCAAACAGAATCAAAGGCGGGACAGTTCAAAATACAGTAAAAATGAAAAGAGCTGATTGGTTAGCTAGCGGGGGCTTGGCTATATCGGCCAATCAGAATAGGACGACAGGGACCCATTATAGCCTATGGAAAGTTTGAACCAATCAAAAACAAAGGCGGGAATTCAAAATACAGTAAAAATGCTGAAAACAGCTTTATTGGTTGAACTGCGGGGGCTTGGCTATCCCCGCCAATCAGAGCGCGAGCTGCTTCTCCCATTGTTAGGTTTTATGGAGAGATAGGTGCAATGAAATCTCGGCTCTCAGCGCCGTGCGGCATGGAGTATGAATAAAAAAAACATTTTTATTTGTTGGGAAAATAAATTCCCCTGAAAAAGAGCTCAAATCTTTTATAAACTTTAAATCAATTAAATCCCGAACAACGCGTTTGTCGCCGAGACCCGGGGCTACATCAGGAATTGGGATATAGAAGAATTGCCGGGAAATACAGTAATTCAAATTCTGTAAGCGCTTCTCACTTGGTCGGCCCGAAGCCCGCCAATCAGAATAGGGGCGACAAAGACCCATTATATCCTATGGAGAAGTTTTGACCAATCAAAAACAAAGGACAGTTCAAAATACAGTAAAAATGCGAAAAGACTGATTGGCTGAGCTAGCAGGGGCTTGGCTATCCCAGCCAATCGAAGCCCGAGCTACTTCTCCCATTGTAGTCTATGGAGAGATCGGCGCAATGCAATCTCGGCGCTCAGCGCCGTGCGGCATGGAGTATGACTTAAAAGCTCATTTTTATTAAGTGTAAAAAATTATCAGATAAAGCGCTGAAACCTCTATAAAAATAAATCAGTTAAATCCCTAACAACGCATTTGTCGCCGAGACCGGCGCTACATAAGGAATTGCAATATAGAGAATTGCCAGGAAATACAGTAATTCAAATTGTTTAAGCTCTTCTGATTGGTCGGTATAAAACCAGCCAATCAGAATAGGAGGACAGTGGCCCATTATATCCTATGGGGGCGTATTGACCCAAACAGAATAGGAGCGACAGGGACCCATTCTAACCTATGGAGAAATATTGACCAATCAAAATTCAAAGGCGGGACAGTTCAAAATACAGTAAAAAAAGCAGAAAAGAGCGGATTTGTTGAGCTAGCGGGGGCTCATCCAGCTTAGCCAATCAGAGCGCGAAGCTACTTCTCATAGAGTTCTATGGGGAAAAGAAATTCCGAACGAGCTCTGTGATTGGCTAACTTAAAAGAGGCGCGGTTATTTGGACCAATGGGAGAGCGAGTGATGCTCCTATGGGTTTTCTAATGCAATCGGGAATACAAAAGTACATGGCCGAAATCAAATGATAAGAGTACAGAAGTTGGACCGATCTGTATATAAAATGATCCATAATATTGGGGGAATGAAAAAAAAATTCAATAAAATCATTTTTATTTCTTTATTTTCGGTAGCCAAGGATCAATAGTATGGGTCCCTTCTGCGCCTAAGTCCCGCACTACGCCCCACACACTGGCGAGGTGCAGCGAACTTTTCCCCGTATGTATGAGCGCACCTCCTCGGACGGCGAATCTTAGGCGCAGCCCCGCACTGCGCCCATGTCCCCGCACTGTGCCCCACACACTGGCAAGGCGCGGCGGACTTTACATGATATGTATGAGCACACTACCTCGGTTGGCGAATCATAGGCGCAGCGCCGCACTGCGCCTAAGTCCCGCACTGCGCCCCAAACACATGGCGAGGCGCTGCGGACTTTACATAGTATGTATGAGCGCGCACCAGTGCCGACATAAATCAGGCACAAATTTCGCTGGAAAACTGGCGGAAAGGTGCGCCCCGACGTGGCGAGATTCATACATGTCGCCCAAAGTCTCTAACATCTTGAGCGAGGGTGGGCCACCAATAGTAACGAGAGATTAATTGCAGGGACTTGTGGATTCCAGGATGACCAGCTGTTCGTGAGGAATGTCCCCACTTCAGGATTCGAGGCCGCAAAGCAGGGCGTACGTAGGTCTTCCCAGGTGGTAGATGTATACGGTCTATGGGGGCCGCCATGAGTAGTCGTTCTGGAGGAATTATGTGCTGCAGAGGCGGCTCCAGGCCCACTGTGTCCGAGGATCTAGAGAGGGCGTCCGCTCTGACGTTCTTCCCAGCTGGCCGAAAGTGAAGGCGAAAATCAAAGCGTGCGAAAAAGAGCGACCACCTGGCTTGTCGAGGATTCAGTCGTTGAGCAGACTGAAGATAAAGAAGATTTTTATGATCGGTGTAGATATTGATGGGGTGGCAAGCCCCCTCCAGCAAGTGCCGCTATTCTTCTACAGCAAACTTAATGGCCAATAGTTCGCGATCACCGATCGTGTAATTTTTTTCAGCCGCAAGTACGCAGTCTCCCAGAGAAGGACTTCTGAAGGAGGACAGTGCCTGCACCTACTGAAGAAGCGTCCACTTCTAGGACAAATGGACGCTACTGGTCCGGGCGAGACAGAACAGGAGCTGAAGCGAATGTGATTTTAGACGTTTCAAGGTTCTTGGGCTTCGGGGAGGCCAGGATTTAGGGTTGACATTTCTTCTTCGTAAGGGTCACCAGGGGGCCACGAGCGTGGGAAATGCGGGACGAACTGTCTGTAATAGTTTGCAAACCCAAAAAGGATTGGTTTGGACCGAAGGCCCACTGGTTGGGGCCCATGTAAGACCGCTGAAAAGCTTAAGGGATATAAATGTATAATGCCTTTCCCAGCATTGGGTTTATAAAGGATGGGTTTCCTGTCAGACTAATCTCATCAGCTTCTATGGGAAGTCAGTGCTGGGACTGGATCGGGGTGAGCCTGGATGTAATATATCAGATTTTTCTAAGCATTTGATACGGTGCCACATAAAAGGTTGGTAAAAAAATTTGAGAATGCTTGGACTGGGGGAAAATGTGTGCAAATGGGTAGGCATGGCTCACTGATAGAAAAAAAAGGGGTAGTAATTAACGGTACTTACTCAGACTGGATCCTGTTACTTGTGGAGTACCAAAAGGGTCAGTTTTGGGCCCTATCCTCTTTAACATTTTCATTAATGATCTTACACAGGGATTACACAGTAGATATCGATCTTTGCAGACGATTTCTAAGTGTGTAACGTAATCAACACAATAGAGGATAATGTGTTATTACAAAGGGATTGGATAAGTTGGAGGCCTGGGAGGGAAATGGCAGATGAGATTTAATATAGATAAATGCAAGGTTATGCACATGGGGAGGAAAAATCCATTACATGATTACATGTTAAATGGAAAAAACAGGGGTAAAAGTGACATGGAGAAGGACTTGGGAATCCTAGTGGACAGTAACTTAACTGTAGCAGCCAATGTCAGGCAGCAGCTGCCAAGGCTTAATAGGATCATGGGGTGTATTAAAAGGGGATAGAGGCACATGTGAGAACATTATTCTCCCATTATACAAGTCATTTGGTTAGACCACACAGGGAATATTGTTTTACAGTTTTGGGCACCAGTGCACAGGAAAGACATTGTAGAGCTTGAACAGGTACAAAGGGGCAACAAAAAAAAATTTAAAAGGACGGGTGGAACTACGTACCCAGAAAGATTAGCAAGGTTGGGGTTATTTAGCTTAGAGAAAAGCGGCTTCGGGGGGACATAATAAATATGTTTAAATACATCAAAGGTCAATATAGAGATCTCTCCCAAGATTTTATTTTACCCAGGGCTGTATTATAGAACAAGGGGGCATCCTCTACGTCTTGAGGAACGAAAGTTTCAACATAAACATTGAAAGGGATTCTTTATGTAAGAGCGTGAGACTATGGAATTCTCTGCAGAGGGACTTGTCATGGTGAATTCAATAACGGCGTTCAAAATGGTTTGGATGCATTTCTGGAGCGTAATAATAAAACAAGTTTAGTGTCTAGGATTCTGGAGAGGGGTCATTGATCCAGGATTTTTCTGATTGCCAGATTGGAGTCGGGAAGGAATTTTTCCCCAAAAATGGGACAATTGGCTTATACCTCATTGGGCGTTTTTGCCTTCCTCTGGATCAACACCTTAGCACAACAGGCTGAACTGGTGGACGTCTTGTCTTTTTTCGGCCTTACAAACTATGAAACTATGAAACTATGAAACATCTGGAGACCCTGATCCGAGACGATGTACCCTAGGAAGGGCAACAAGATGCATTCAAACAAGCATTTCTCCAGTTTGGCAAATAACTGGTGGCTACAGAGATGTCTGAGCACCTGGCAGACGTGGTGGCGGTGAGTCTCTAGATAAGGAGAGAAGATTAAAATGTCATTCAGGTTGACAATAATACAGACATAGAGAAGATCGTGGAAGATCTCGTTGACGAAATTCTGGAACACCGCCGGAGCGTTGCAGAGGCCAAATGGCATGACAAGATATTCAAAGTGGCGATCTCGGGTATTAAAGGCCGTCTTCCATTCGTCACCTTCACGGATACAAATCAAGTTGTATGCTCCGCGTAAATCCAACTTCGAAAAAAAATTTGCACCACGCAGGCGATCAAACATCTCCTAGATCAGAGGCAGGGGGTATCGATTTTTTATAGTGATTTTATTGAGCCCCCGATAATCGATACAGGGCCGGAGAGTTTCATCTTTCTTTTTGACAAAGAAGAAACTGGCCTCCGCAGGCGAGGAAGACTTCCATATTAAGCCTTTACGGAGATTCTCCTGGACATATTCCGACATCGCCTTGGTTTCCGGGATAGAAAGAGGATAGACTCTGCCTTGGGGAGGAGTACTACTGGGTTGCAGGTCAATAGGACAGTCCCCCGGTGCGGGGGAAGAGTTTCGGCCTGTCTTTCGAAAAAGACGTTTGCTAGATCCTGGTAAGGAGTGGGCAGACCAGGCAGAGGCTTCGAAGGCTTTACAGAGGCAGGCCGTAGAGCTGGACGGACTACAGGAAGGCATCGCGAGTGGCACGTGGGACCCCAACGGATAATCTCGCCCATGTTCCAGTCTAAGGTCGGGGCATGCTCTTGCAACCAAGGGAGGCCCAGGAGAATCTCAGAAGAGGAGCGAGGCAGAACGAGAAGTCTCAGAGTCTCCTTGTGTAGGGCACCTATCTGCAAGGTGAGAGGCGCAGTGCAGAACCGAATAGCGTCTTTTAGGCATTCGCCACTGACGGAGGAGATGAACATGGGTTTCTGCAGAGGGGTCACCGGGAGACGAAATTTGGACACCAGCGCGTGGCTGACAAAATTTCCAGCGGACCCCGAATCATGGAAGGCGGTGGCTTGAAAGGTGCTGTCCAGCGAAACTCCACAAAGTACAGGAATGGTCAGACGGGGAGAGGCCGCACTGACACCTAGGTATGCCTCTCCTGCGAGCCCTAGGTGCGAGAGTTTCCCGGGCGCACCGGACAGTCCCCAATGAAGTGGCCAGAACCGCCACAGTAGAAGCACAGCTGCCTCCGACGACGCTGCGAGCGTTCTTCCTGGGTTAGTTGGGCTCTCTCGACCTGCATGGGATCGTCCTCAAGAACCATTGGCGGAGGAAGTGGAGGTCGTTGGAAAATGGGAGCCAGACAAGGTAGCCGCCATGGTCGGGCGACCTCCCATTGGAGGCAGAGCTCTGGTTGTCTCTCAGCAAACCGTATATCGATTTGGGTGGCCAATCGAATCAGTTCGTCCAGAGCGGATGGCAGGTCCAGACCAGCGAGCTCATCTTTAATACACTGATAAAGGCCTTGCCAGAAGTTCGCCACCAAAGCCTCATTATTCCAGTCCAGCTCAGAGGCTAGGGTGCGGAACTGCACGGAGTACTGACCCACAGTAGAGTCGCCCTGACGGAGACGGAGCAGAGCTGCGGCAGCGGAGGAGGTGCAGCCAGGTTCCTCGAAGACGGTGCGGAACCCCTGGAGGAAAGTTTGCAGGTTTGCCGTCAACAGATCTCCTCGATCCCATAGCGGAGTGGCCCAGGCAAAGGCTTCCCCCGACAAGAGGCTAATTATAAAGGCCACCTTAGCCCGCTCGGTAGGGAATTGATGCCCCAACATCTCAATGTGGATGGAGCATTGACTGATGAAGCCACGGCACTTCTTAGGGTCACCATCATAGCGTGAGGTGAGCGGCAGTTTCAGAGATGGTCCCGGTGCAGGAGCAGGTAGAGCAATGGCTGCAGGAGCAGCTGGTGCTGGCGTGGCGGCAGCAGCCGCAGGCAGAGGTAGACGAGCCGCAAGGTTCTGCATCATGGCCGCGAGCTGGTCAATATGCTGGCTCTGCGGGGCGACGGCCGTCGTGATATCACAGAGCTCGGGCAAAGGTACCCTGGCGGAATCCATGGCCAGATTGTTCTGTAAGGGATTGGTGGATTCGCTGGACCACCGCAAGCGATGATAGTTAAGCCACGCTAGGGAGTGGAGGCTAAGTAGCCCCCGGTATTCACCAGAGCCCGCCACAAAGCGGGATGGACTTGCTGCGGTGGGCTCAGAATCGTAATCAGGAAACGTAGTCGGGGACAGGCAGGAGGTCAGGACGGGTGGCAGAGGTTCGTGGTAAGAGACAGGCAGACGGTCAGGGCAGGCGGCAAACAGGCAAGGTCAGGAAACGTAGCGGAACGGACTGGTACATGGGTGATCAATACGAAACTCCAACACTCTCTAAAGACACTGAATGCACACCAACAATCTGGCAGAGAGTGCAGTGGGCGTGTACCATTTATAGGACCAGCGGCCGGCAATTGACAAATTACCGGCGCGCTGACCCTTTAAATCCAGATCAGCCGTCACGCGCACGCCCTAAGCAGTGGGTACACGCGCGGCGCGCGGCACAGGCAGAAGCAGGGAGCACAGGAGCGTGGACAGATAAGGAAACTGGCGCCGGAGCCCGGGCAGCAGGGGGATAATTGCGGGAGGCCGTGGCACCCGCGTCGGTACCCTGCGGGCAGGGGGGCGGCCACGGGTGGAAACGGCACCCACGCCAGCCCCCATGACAATTAAAACACTATGGTAATATTATTGAGTCACTATGTTGTGGTAATCGTAGTTGTCATGATGTAAAGCTATTATTTCAGGTCTTGTATAGTAGCATTATTGTTAAAATTTGTCTTTCTTTAGCACACTTGTGTTCAATACTAGTATGTAGATAATCTTAAATCACTCTATGGAGCTGATAATTATCTTACAATAGTGGTATTATTATTTTATAACTAATAAGATAGATAGATAGATAGATAGATAGATAGATAGATAGATAGATAGATAGATAGATAGATAGATAGATAGATAGATAGATAGAGAGATAGAGAGATAGATAGATGAATATAAATATATAGATATATATCATATTTTCATATATGTTAAAAAAGAATCAAGTCAAAAAAATAAGTCAAATCTATTAGATATTTATTTTTAAGAGACATAATCCAATATTGTTACAATGCTCATAGTCTCTAAACAACAAGCAACAAAAGAAGTATACCAGCAGGAACATAAAAAAACAATATGAAGCATATCAATAAAATAAACACTTTTCGATGATTCATCAAATGGAGAGATGTGCACAATCTGGTGGCAATAACTCCGGGAATGGGGGAGTAATGGCAATAATTGTCCTTTACGCTGTCCCTCAAAGCCTATAACTACCCCTGACACCGGAACCTCTATTGCTGACGTAACCCTTATGCCTTTCCCTTAAATATGTGCAGCAATAACTGCATCTATAGCGCTGCTCACCATTATTGCACCCTTTAATTTTTTTCATAGACCATACAATATCTTCAGAAATAAATGGAAATGTACCAAAGTTATATAATTCGGATTTTGTAATTAGTAGTCCAAAGTTATATAAGAATAAAATATTGTTTTTCAACTTATATGTTTAGCAATAAAGGCACCCCTAATTAATACTTGGTTGCACACTTTCTGACATTTACTGACAACCTCCAAATGGTTCTTGTAGCCATCTATAAGCTTCTTTCACTTCTCATCTGGTATTTTCTATCACTTTTCCTTTGCAGTTTGCTCAAGTTCTTGAATGTTTGCAAGGTTCTTTTTCTCAATGGCAGATTTCAGCTCACCCCAAAGATTTTCTATCATATTAAGGTGAGGACACATTGCTGGCCATCTTAAAACAGTCCATTGTTTCTTTTTCAATAATTCCTGTGTACTTTTGGATATGTGCTATGCGTCCTTATTTTGCTGGAGAACGCATGATCTTTGACGCAAACCAAGTTTTATTACACTGGGGTAGAACTTTTGACTCTAAAATCTATTGACAATTCTCTGATTTTATGATTCCTGTGACACGGTCTAGGCCTCCAGTACCAGACACAGCAAAAAAAACAAAAACCAGCATTATGGATCCTCCACCATGCTTAACTGTTAGTAGGGTGTTCTTTTCCTTGTAAGTTTCATTACGCCATCTGTAAACAAACTGTTACTTTGTATTGCCAAAAAGCTAGATTTTTGTTACATCAGTCCACAAAACATTTTCCGAGAAGGATTGTGACTTGTCAAGGTACTCTTTGGCAAAGATCTTTTGTCTTTTCTTCAGCAATGCTTTCTTCTTTGGCCTTCGACCATAAAGCTCTGCTTGGTTTAGCGCGTGCCGTATGGTACTTGTTGAAACCATGACCCCAGTTTGTTCCAGGTTGGTCTTCAGGTCTTTGGATGGTTGACGTGGTGTTTTTTCCACCATTCGCACCAACCTTCAAAGACTTCTCTTTCCCCCATGTCCAGGGAGGTTCTTGATGGTTCCATGCTTGGCACACTTCTTAATAACATTGCGCACTGTTGAAACTGGAATGCCAAGGTCTTTGGAGATGGCTTTATACCCTTTGGAATTCTTGTGTTTGCTAATAATATTAGTTCTGATGTCCTCAGACAGCTCATTTGTCTTCACCATTGTGTCAAAGGAACAGGGCCGAACATGTGGCTTTTTTAACACTGAAGTCATCATTCATTGGCTAATTCAAGTCACATGGGCACTGACAATTTATCACAGGTGATTCTCATTTGTTATCTATCACAGACGAGTCAAAATGTGTTGCATACTAATTAAATGTAAAGGTGCCAATACTAGCGTCACAAAAAGCTTTAGGTTTTTCTATTTTTCCCTCCCATTGTTTTTTGTTTTTGTTGTTTATCATTTGTTCTTTTGTATTTAACACAAGTTTTCTATACAAAAATGCTGTTTCACTTGATTTATTTTTTTCAGGAGATATTTCACATTATGCACTTCAACTTCATGAGTGCCAATAACAATGAGCAGTGCTTCCTCCGTCAGCTCGGAGTAATTTTAACCCAATCCTCTATACAAAACAGCTTCAACTCTGTTATGTTCAGGATTCCTTCCAGGAACTGCTCACTCCAGGTTCCCAGTTGGTTTGGTGCTGGCTGGGCATTTGACTTCCAAGAAAAGAGGAGAAAAGGTATGGATTTTTCAAGTCAGATTCCCAGGTCACATGGCACATAATAGTCACTGATTGGTGAGCGTAGGACTGAAACAGCAGCAGCATAGGGTCATCATCAGGAGAGTGGACAGGATGCAATCGACCACAGGATGAGACCTGAGGATAGGTATGAAATAGAGCTAATAATTAGAACCAGAAGTAGATAAAGAATTACCATTTGAACAATCCCAAGGGTGAGGTAGGTACAATACCCAACACCATCAAGGAGGTCAAGAAACCATGAAATCAATAGCACAAGGAACCATGATCAGCAAAGAATGAATTGTGGTCTTTCCATTAAATAAGCCACCAGGGCCGAAGTCATCTTCAATCACCTGATACCTTTCCACCAGATGCTGCCGTAGAAGACAAGATGCATTGCAAAAGTAGCTGAGGTAGAAGACCCCGGTTGCCTAGAAAAGGAACACAAATGTAAATTTGAGCGCACCATTGCTGGGGCCTGCACTGAAACGGGAGCAATGAGTAAAAGGATTTTACCCCCGGTAATCCCCAAATTTAAAATACAGATCAGTTTTAATGTAGCGGGGGCCATGTTCAAATAATAGGTTACACAAAAGATCCTTAGGTTTCTGGTGAGTAAATTACAATTTTATAGTTCTGGTACCACATGGCTAGTGTCGGCTTCGCAGCTGTGACAAATTCTGTCAGTAAGATTCATTTACAAACTACAAAGTATGTACACCCGCATGATTCTTTATGCACGCAATAGAACATTCATCTGCCTGCTGCATTTCAAGATTCAATATTGTCTAGCTGTCATTCATTAAGTAGTTGTTGAAACAAAGGACCTTTCCTGACCCTTAACTGCAATTAGTAAAAGTTTATATATTGGTGCATCGTGTACTGTTACATACTGTTTGTAATGTGTCCCTATTGCTTTGTTTTTTTCAGTCGACAGCAGTATAAAATTCAAATTAACTAAGGGTAGCTTAGTAAATTTGGAGTCACATAGTTCTCATTAAAATTAACAATAAACCTATCTGCAGTAAGCTTCTAAAGCTACCTCGAGGAAATTGCAGCAAGTCAGATTTTTATAACTTATCTCTGTGTGAAAGGAATTTGTATAAAAATTAAAATCCGATCCCTAAAAAGAGATATTATGAAATTAATAGGGATGTACGTTCACATTAAACCGACTATTGATTATCCCAAAGTGTGCTCAGGAAACTCTAAGGGCCTCGTGTGTGAAAACTGTCTGGGTCTAAGAATTTGTTTGTTGCCTATAGCAACCAATCAGAGCTCCCCTTTTAGTGCTCTGAAAAAATGAAAGGGGAGCTCTGATTGGTTGCTATGGGCAACAATGAAAGTCTTACATGTGTTGCAGTGCATAATTCAATAGATCAAAGTATTTTAGGGTTACGTTCACTGGCAGAATGAAGGGGGAGTCAAATAAAATGTGGAGAAAAATAAAAATAACCATTTTAATCCACAATGTTCATTTATTAGATCTATCTCAGTCAATGGCTCCAAGCATTTCCCAGTCCCCTAAGTCCAATGACCCTACCACCTCCTGTAGCCACCTGAAAAAGATTTCAAGAAGCCATTCCTTTCTTGACTTTGACTCTGCAAAAATGCTGGTTCATGCCCTTATCGTTTCCTGTTGTGAATACTGTAACATAATCCTGTGTCTTCCAATCTAACACTCTTGTTCTCTTTCCATCCATCTTTAACTCCGCTGCCTTGCTGATCCACCTCTCTCCTCCTTTCTCCTGTACCTCTCCTCTCTGCCAATCCCTTCCCTAGCTATCTATTACCCACCAAATTCAGTTCAAATTACTGACCAAGACATATAAGGCTTTCCTGGTCTTCAGATACCTTTCCTCATGCAATCTCTGTTCCTCACAGGAGCACTTTCTCTCCTCTTCTCTTATCAGCCCCTCACACAATACATCTCTATGACTTCTCCATACCCTGGAACACAATACATCAGACTCTCTTCTACCCTTAAAACTTTCAAAAGTAATCTGAAAACCCATCTCTACAGGCTAGCCTACAATGACAATAAGCCTGCTACCATTCCACATACAACATCTCTGTGCCTTACATAATACTTTCTGTCACCTTCCTCCTCCATTGTAAATTGTATGCTCTCGTGGGCAACATCCTCTCTCCTTCTTTACCAGCTTGTTGATTATTTAGTGGTAATATTGTATTTGTTCTGGTCTTACATTATAAATGGCGCTCCAAAATGAATAATTATAATAATTATTTAAGAAAAAAATACTCAATTGTTATCCCAACATTTGTAATGGCCCATAATATGAAATGAACATTTTAGCTATTACATATAGGAAACACCATAAAAACAATAGAAGACAGTGCTGAAATAGCAATTTTTGGTTCATCTTCCAAAATATGGGGGATGGAGAAAATTGGAGTGTTGCAGATTGGTACCTGTGATACGTTGGTGGTCTGTGGGAAGGAAGGGAAAACCCTGGTAGGAACGATAAAAAATGATATAAAAATCATGGGTATGGAAATAATATGGTAACAAGGTACAATGGAGCAGAAAAAGGGAGAATATGTACCTGTAAGGAGAAACAGGGTGCCCACAGAGTTGTCAATGGTGGCATAGCGAAGCCGGCAGTGAATACTCTCTTTACATTTCCTCCACTCTTTATTCATTATGTATCTTGCATCCTCTATATACATAGTGCATAGTTTTCCTGTTTCCATAACCTCCCCCTTTACTTCCCTTCTTTTTTTCTTTGCCATCCTCTTTCCCTTAGTTTACTACTCTCTTTTCCTACCATCCCCATTTATTACCTTATTCTCCATCAATCCCTACTTTTTTATTCATTTTACCCCATCGTATTATGTCATTATGTTATTATCTCTCTACTATCACCGTTATATCCCTTTTATCATCTCCGTTCTGCCCCCAGTCCCTGTGCATGCGTGATGTGCCACTCTCTGCCAGGCTGCCCTTTTTCGCCCAGTTAATCTTCTGCGCAGCTGCGGGATTTCCAGCACATGCGTATTTATTAGTACTGTCCGCTGTGCCCAGTATTCAGTGCCAGCTTCACTATACCACCAGCGGTGACTCCGTTGGCGCCCTGTTTCTCCTTAGGGCTGGTTCACACGGCTTATTTCAGGTACGGATTACAGCTATTGCGCGCGTACGTGCGCAATTACGGCATGCAAATCCATCCCAACCATTTCGAATCCCGTTCTTAGAGACTATGGTATTCATCTCTCCTCCCCTCGCAAATCGGGGGGGGATAATACTGCCATTATCCGCGATACCCCGTTGATAATGCAGTTATGGACCAGGGGCTGCGCCCCGCCCTCCCACACCCCCTATTCACAGCGTAATTGCGGGCGGAATCAGTACCCCTCCTCCCCTTTTCTGCTCCCTTGTACCTTGTTGCCATATTATTTCCATACCCATGATTTTTATATCATTTTTTATAGTTCCTACCAGGGTGTCCCCCTCCTTCCCACTGACCACCAACGTATCACACTCACCCATCTCCTACACTCCCATTTTCTTCACCCCCCCATACTTTTATGCATCCCATCATCTTTCTTCATATCCTATTTTTTACCCGCAGACCTCCTCTTTTCCCACCCAGATAGAGATATACTCTCTTTTCCTACCTGGATCGTTATATTCTTAATCTTGGTACATAACCTATTCCCCAAGTTCACTCTCTACTCATACCTTCCTTTTCTCTTTTACCACCGTCTACCTTCCTTTTGTCTCTTTCTCTTCCTACATCTACCTGACTATACCTCACCCCTCTATCTTCCTCTTCATCTGTATTTCCATACCTTTTTCTTTTCTGTAACTCTCCTTCTATCTTTCTTTCTTCTTTCCCACCTCTAACATATTCTATTAACCTTTCTTCTCCTTTTTCTGCTCTTTTTTGCCTCATTACTGTATAGTTTTTCAATTGCATTACATTGATCTATACCTCTCTACCTTACAGATGTCTCTTGAAAAAGGCATTGTTTGCCGAAACAACGATCCTTGACATCTATGACATATATTGTATGGACCAATACTTATGCAGTAATCTAATCTCACTAAAAAATATCATGAATAATTTGTTGTATGATCTATCAACCTCACTTTTGTAATACATTTTGTATATATCAGCATCATATTGGTGTGCTGTGCATAAGAATACATGAAAAGTTCTCATCCAGATTCAACCTATGTTTCTCACAACGGTACATTAAAATGGTTCCTATTTAATCAATATCAAGCTACATTGAAGAAAAAAATTAGTTGTGAATGCTGGAGCACAGAGGGGTAAACAAATCAATTGGTCCTTAAATAGTCTTTAATGTTTCGATACATTTTGCACGTATCAACATTACAAGTGAATATAAGAACATTTTTAATATATTTTACCAGAAGGAAATTGTGTTTTTTCTCCACTAATCAGGCTCATTTCTCGCTCCTGTATCCCGTTTTGAATTTAGAGGAACATGTGTGAAGATCGGCGCGTCGAAGCTCCTGTTTTCACATTTTTTAATGCGAAACTGCGCCTGATGTATGCTGGTGCCGAAGTGCGCTCATAAATGCAGTGCAAACTTCGACGCCTCTGGCAGACAGACCACGTTGAAATAGGTCTGCATGTCGGAGCTGTAATGCACCTCACTGTGCCGACCCGCATTCATACATGCGTCGGAGTTTTCAAATGTGGTGCGTCCCACCCCAGACCACCCCCAGAATGCCCCTTCATGTTAGGCACATTACAAAGTGGCAAACCTTGTGCCTCACAGCGCATTAAGTGCGTCCAACAGCGGAGCCGGCACAGTGAGGCGCATTATACACCTGAAAATGTGTGAAAGCTCCGTTCATACATGTCCCCCTTAGTTTTGTGTCTGTCAGCTGACTGAAACATCAGGTTACATGTTGCCTGTAGAAGTCTATGGAGATGGGAGGGAGGATGAGGGAGGTCTGGTTAAATAGAGACAGGTTCAGAATAGGACACAAACACATAGACACAGCTCTGGAAAGTGCTACATTTTACCACGCTGCTTGATTTACAGCCTATTCTGCTTAGTACTGATCTACTGTATAATTCCATCCATGCTACTGCTGATTCTAAGGATGTGCCATAGAGAATAGGGGAGCAAATTAAGCACCAACTTTATTTACAAAAGATATACATTCAAAATCTACAAAAAAACATTTTAGCAGGGATTTCCAAATAAATGATAGGTTTCCATGCAAGGGCAATTTAAAAGAATCATTTTGCATGGTCTCACCCATTAAAAAGGTGATTTAGACACCCCCTTGCCATAAGCATCATGAGGGCATGTTTTGCTTGAAGAGAGATATTTCCAATGTGGACCTGCATGCAGATTCATTGTAGTTGTCCACAAAAGAGTATGGTTATAAATAGACCCAAAAACATGAAGTTATTCAAAATTAGACAGTGCATCTAATGATATATAAACTTATTAAGACCATCTTATTTTCCAGTGATCATTCGACGGTCACTGGTGTAAATGGTTTGAAGGCATGATGTCATTTCCATACAGTTAAAGAAAATGGAAAATGATGGGTGCCCCAAAAATATTGGCCTTTTAAGGCAACATGTCTTAATGTCAGCTGTTACACTGTTCATGATCTCCTGTGCATTCACAAGACAGAACAGTGCTGGTAATACTCTATGTGTAATGTAATTGTCAAACTACAAACTCTATTCCTATATGCAAAAAAAACAGCTGATGTTTATATTTGATATATGTGATAGACTTTTTGTCACACACATTTGACTTCTATCAGTATCAAATTCCTGTGATTTAGTTGCCAGGTCCAAGACACAAGTGTTTGCATTGTGAAATTTCCTGTCTTTTCATGTGCTAGCAAAACACTGGATAGTCTGAAACGTATTTTAGAGAGACATTCCGACCCATATGTCTCTGCCAGGAACACGACAAACATGGAAAATAGAGCTGCCAGCAAAAACGTAGAACATGTTACAGCTACTACAATGAGAGACCTGCTAGAAATAGTGGTTGTATATATCACCCACACACATACCTTTGAGGTGGATCTATCTATATCACTGTCAAGACCTTGCCCAGCTACTAACATTTTATTCTTGACTGATCAAATGTTTTATTCCCTTTGTCACATTATGTGAGTACTGTCGGCCTATAAACAGCAGACTCTTCACAGTTCAACAACAAACTCTGTAAGTTCAACCAGTAGGGTTCAGGCTCTGCAGAGTAACATTAAGGGTGGTTTTCTTTATTCCAAAACCCTAAGGCGGCTTAAAGGGGTGTTATCGGTTTTTATTAAATGTCTTCAGAATAAGGGGACAGTGAAAACAAGCAACTTTGAATTGATGTCATTAGCAAAGCTGCCTTGTTCTCACAGTGTCCCTTATCTTGTGTTTTTATTTACACTGATATCCAGTTGGTCAACCCCCTCCTTGCAATTCACTCTAGAGCCTTTTACATTCTGTACCCCCTGGGTCGTTTTTCCGAGCTGGGGTCCTGCTCAGGTTAGGGGCCGAGTATTTTCTTTCCACATCTAGCAAAACAGACTGCAGCAGTTTGACAATGAGAAAACATGACATTTTGGGGGCCCCTTTGTCCTAATTTCCTTCTCACCAGATCTGTGCCTTTCTTAAAAACCCGAAACTTTCCCCAGCGTGAGAGGAGATCAGTGCTCAATTGATTGAATGCACCCTGTGGATGTAACAGCTCTTAAAAAAATAAGAGCAAGAGAGAGACACAGTGAATGGGGACTCAGAGGAGGGGGGGGGGGGGTCTCGGGGGGGCAGTGAAGGGGGATGATGTCATCCGCTGGGGGAGAAGAAACCCCCGCATTCACAGAGTGAAAAGCTGGGGGCATGGAACACCGAAAAAGGAAGCGATACATTTTTTTTAAATTTGCTTAATTCCAACTCTAATGCAATTATGCAACAAAGGTTTACTGCCCCAATTTGTAAAAACAAAACGGTTTTGTGTACCTACCGGGTTGCCATAAGTTTGAACCCTTCAGAATTTTAAATATTTCTTCAAAGATTTAACCCGCCACTACACAAATTTTCCAAAAGCCAAAAGTAATGACATAAAAAATTGAACAAATAAGGGAAAAATATTAGACTTGGTCATTCACATATCTGTAAGTGGCAAAAGTGCATGAACCTTTGTTTCATATTTCTGTGACCCTTTTTTGTGCACAAGCTAAAAATAACTCAATAACTCCATTCCAGTAAAATTTTTATTAGACCTGCACACCTCCGGAGGGAATTGTTGTCCGCTTTAAACCCCGTTTTGTTGGTGGGCCTTTCACAAAAATTTTTTTTTGGGTTAGGTCCCGGACTTTGGGTTTTTCTACTCAAAACTTTTTAAAATTTTTTTTTTGTTAACCTTCTTTTTATAAACGACTTGTAGCTTGGCTTAACTTGCAGATGAACCAGGTTTTCGTGAATTCAGCTCAAGGAAAGATGTCCGACTTTTTTCTTTTAGAATTTTCTGGATAAATAAGAATTTTTTTTTTCATCAATAATGTTAAGCTTTTCCTGGCCAAGAAGGAGTCTTCAGACTTGTCCAGGTGAACTTTAGCAAACTGTGAACAAGCGAAGTTTTTCCAAGATACATCTCTCTTTGAAATTCTTCATGACACATTTTTGCCCATGTCCTCCTTATTTTTGGACCTGGCATTTTAAATTGCAAGCAAGAAAGGTTTAAAATTTCTTAAATTGACTTGGGGTTTTTTATGTAACCTTGCAGACTTTATAACGTTGCCTTGGGTGTCTTTGTTGGTTTCCATCTTGGTAAGAGTAATAATGGTCTTGAACTTCCTCCCCCCTTTTACACAAACTCTTTATTTTGGGGAAGAGGAATCCCCAAATTTTTTACAGATTTTTTTGTAACCTTTTACAACCTTATGGGTATCAACAACTGTTTTACTAAGAAATGTCCTTTGTTTGTATCATGATACACTTCCCAATCATGTATTGTCAAGATCAGACTTCAATAGAACCTTGTTGCCTAATTAAACCTAATTGTCATCCTATCGAATGAAAACACTTGATTTTAATTTCACCTTCAAGTTATCTAATCCTTAGCTAATCCTTAAAGGGGTTGTTCCCCTACAAAAAATAGCTTTTAAATTGTGGAACACAAATAAAACATTTTCCCAAATATATTGCATTGTTTTTCTTTTTTCCCTAAAAGTACAATTGTTTTTTTACCTTGGGCTATTTTATTCCCTCAGTAACTGACCTTTTAAAAAATCTCCTGGGGCTGTTTGTTCAATGAGATAACAAGAGGGGTCATCACACGGTTTGGCAGTGTCATCAGTTCCGGCTGCCAACAGTAAAAAAACTGATTATCTCAATAAAAAAAGCTCTGTAATTTGGGCTTTTTTTTTGGGGATCAAAATAAGAAGTCCTTCAAGTAGTTTGAGAAACTAATCTAATCAAAATTTGCATCTGAAAGCACAACAAGCGTACAAGCAAGGAGCTTAATGCAAATTTTATAACCAGGAAATGACAGAGAAAATTTTTTTTCATCATTCTTTTTAAACCCCGTGGGGGAACAACTCCTTTAAGTGCTTTCACACAGTGTAGTGTTGGTGCATTTTTTTTTTTACTTCCAGTACTGCACTGCATTTAAACTGCCTTTATTACCAGCAAGCTCCTTTCAGTTATCTAAATTGTTTGGAAAACGTGTAACACGTGAGTGATCTATTACTGTGTTTACAAACTTTAAACTTTTTCAAGACCAATAATTTGATCCTCAGGTAATACCTTTCCCAAACAACTTTAAAAAAGGAAAAAAGCTTGCTATTAAAAAGGCAGTTTAAATGCAGTGCATTTCTCAATGAAAAAACACACCAAAAAAAACCACCCGTAAAGCACCCAAAAAATCAATACTTTTGCCCCTCACAATATTGGTATTTTAAATTATTTTCCTCAATAAGTAAATGACCAGATCTAATATTTTGAATTGATTTATTTGATTCGGTTCTCTTTACCTACTTTAAGAACGTCTATGAAAATCTGATGTAGTGGTAAAATTATGCTGACATACAGAAAATTCTGAAGGGTTCACCTTAGGAATGAGAAATTATTTATGTATTGGCCTCCTCATATATATCACAGAGAGAACTTTTGGCTCTCCATGTGTGAGTGCATACTCTGCACCCTTCATATTTCACCCCCTGACCAACACTTTAAAATAAACTCTTTACCCAAATTGTGACCTACTTTTTTTCCTGAAACTGAGTCACTCTTGTTCTCTGTCTTTGTTTGATATTTCAACATATCCACATTCAAGGAAAAGAGTTGTGCTATCCCTTTCCTGAATCTTGGAAACATTTAACTTTTTGGCTAATCCTGTACTTTCATTAATGGGTTCAGTAGGTTACTACATAGTGAAGAGAGAGAAAGAAAGTATGAATTCAGGGTCAGACTACACAGAATTTATCACTAACTTGTTACTATGGAGATGCATAAGTCTGCATAGCAGCTGTATACAGAAGATTTTTTTAATCAAGATTACAATTTGTGCAAGTTACCCATTACAGTTCATAAAAATCCACCTTTGCCTAATTCTCCATTTTCTACAAAATTAGACACATATATAGTAAGTTAACCAAGGTTTGTCATATTACATTTCATAGCGAACTAAAGTCACTTTGACCAGTCATTTTCCTAAAACATTGAGTCTTGCTGCATCTGGAGATTTGTATATTTAGTTTCCCATTTTATTTGGACGTTAAAAAAGGCTTTGAGTTAAGAGATGGATCAGTGCTTTGTCCAATCTTAATACAGCTGTGTTTAATGTTTATACCTTTAGGCTGTTCCATTAAATGCTGGACTGTACGTTTCCAAACTAGCAGCTCTGATCTAGAAACATGTCATAGGATCAAAAAAATTTAAATATTATTTTTAAGTGCTGAGGACAGTTTTATACTTTGAAGCTATTTTTTGAGTTTGCATTAAAATAAACTTACTGACAAATTGCAGCAGAACAACACTAAGGCATAGTTTGTCTGTAAACAATATTTCAAAATTCCAAAGAAATTTTATTTAAAATCACAAACATATTAGGCTGCCCACATGGCAGGAACTGTTAATTTCCTCCAAAAATGTAAACCATGTAAAAGATAGAGCGATAGATACATAAATAAATAGATAGTTAGGTAGATAGATAAAGAGGTATTGAACCTCATGGGGTCCACCTATAAAGGGCCACATTTATCAGAGCAGTTACACCAGAATTCTGACATAATTTGCGGCAAAAACAATGTCGTACATGCTGTAGATCACATTAATTATGTGTTTTACACAGTTTCTAGACACTTTTGCATGTTGTTTAACAAAAGAGGAGTGGCCTCTGTGAAAAGAGGTGTGACTGCTGGAAAGGGGCAGGGTTTAGCATATAACTCCATGTGTCACAATTTTGCCGCAATTAGTGTCATAAAGTAAGTCAACTTAAAAATGGTGTCAAGTTAGAATAGACAGTTTTAACATATGCCAGATTTATCAACACTATGATACATGCCTAAGTTTACACTGTCTAAGCCAGTACTGATAAAAGTCTGCCCCCAAATCTCCTACACAACTCCTCTCCTCCCCACCTACGTTTTGCCATTTATGATATGCATGACATCTTCAGTGGCAGAGAGGTTTTTAGATGTCCTCAGGCATCTGCTTACCTTCACACCCTCTATAGCTGTGCCACTGAATATATTATAGACAGATAGATGAATTGATAAATAAACATATAGATTTAGCAATTTTTGCAATATTTGGGAACCTTATCATTTTTATTAGCATAAAATAAACACTCTTCACATTTGATCACGTTCCTTAGACAGTAACTCTGAACTGCATAAAACTATAAAAAAAAAACTGAAAAAGTGAAAACTATAAAAATAAAAATCGACAGTTGTAGAGTAATAAAAACAATAAGGAGCTCAAAAATGTAGTATATGAAAAATATTGATTGAGCATAAAAAATCTATATCTTTAAGGATGGTACCTGCTGGGAGCCTCGTCTAGATTGAAGATTGCAAACTCAAAATTCTAGATGAAACTGTGTTTTAGAAAAAAATAAGGTCAAATGCACATAGCTGAAGATATGTGGCCAATATATAGGCAGAATTACAAAAGCACAAGACAGCATTCAACCAGAGATGTAACTTTAAGCTCCTGGGCTCCAAAATCTGTAATAGGGCCCCTAACTTATTATGTGCTATTTATATTACTGGTGTCTTTCTATGTGGCCTTTGGGGTGAGATATCTCTGTATCTTTTATAGCTACCTACTGCATCTCACATATTTATCCTCATCATTTAAATTCTTTGTAGGCATTAGTGGCAAAACATTTTGCAATGGTGTTAAGATACTTTTTACTCAAAGGCACGTAAGAATTCACTGACTGATTTAATACATACACTAATTAGCCCTTTAAGATCAAAAAGTCAAAAAATAGTTGTTTGTAGTGAATGTTTTATAGACTGTACTGGGTGTTCTAGATGTAGTACAATGAGTGAGTTGACCTCCAGTGTGAAGTCTCTGAATATAAACTAATTTTGTATTTTGGAAATCCATTTTAACCCCTTAAGGATGTGCATCATTCTAATGATGCAAGCTTAGGAGCATTTGTAAAGTAATGTAAAAAAGCTGGGATCAGAGATAACTCTGATCCTGACCATTTAACCTCTTAGATGTCATGGTCAATAGTGACTGTGGCATCTAAGTGGTTTTACAGAGGGAGGGGGCTCCTTGTGTCATCTTTCAGTGGAACGTCCAAAGGTTGCCATGATAATGGGGAGCCCAGGACTGAACTGAGATTCAAAATCTGCCCTGGCAAAACTCTCCACCAGCCAACACATAATTCCACTAACCCCTCATATTACATAAAATAATAACGTTGAATGCATGCAGTACTGAATTTTCCTTTTCTTGGTCATGTACTTTACCACTATCAAAAATAACCATCGACACACCATAAACAAAAGAAAATACAAGTGAATCATAGAAATGGACTGGGGTACATTAACTCTTAAGTCAGGAACACATGTATGCTACTACTATATGAGCATAAATATTACCAATAAAACCAACATACAGTGACCATATAGTAGTCAAGTTCAGGTTGCTGTCACACAGCAGACAACACAAGTAAATATTGCATTGATCCAACACAGAGGCTTATAACAATGACATCAAGGGACATCTTGTCTGACTGGAGTTGTTCAATTTTCCAAGTCTGCTCCATCTAGTCTAGTCCAACTTCTTTCAGTCACAACTTGTCTCTGCAGAATTGGTCCACACAGACATCTTAGACTCCTCACTTTTCCAAGACATTATCCCACCATTACACAAACTCCCCAGTCATAGTGCCCCAGGCAGTAATTATTATTATCAATATTATTATTTATTTATTTTAAAGCTCCATTAGTTCCAAGGCTCTGTACATCTGTACATTCAAGGGGGTTACATACATAATATATGTCACACAAGTACAATGGTGACGATAAATTACTCACAACTGGCACAGAGGGAGAGAGGACCCTGCCTACAAAGGCTTAGAATCTACAAGGAGGGAGGGAAGAGACAGAAGGTAAGGGGCAGATATGTGTGTGGGGTGCTATAATGGTAGCGGGGTTATATGATGTCCTGAAGAGATGTTTTTTCAGGTTGCTTTTAAGGCTAGTGAAGGTGGAGGAGAGTCTGATGTGTTGGGACAGTGAGTTCCAGAGTATTGGGGAAGCACGGGAGAAGTCTTTGATATAATTGTGTGTGGAGCTGGCAAGGGGAGAGCAGAGAAGATGGTCCTGTGAGGAGCGGAGATTGCATGAAGAATGGTATTATAGAGATTAAGGCAGAGATGTATGGAGGGGAGAGGTAATGGAGAGCCTTGTAGGTCGTGGTTAGTGACTTGAATTCACTGGGCAATGGGTACTCAGCGTATGGATCAGCAGAGGAGTAACGAGAAGAGAGATGGATCAGATGGGCAGCAGAGTTGAGGATGGTTTGGAGAGGAGCAAGAGTGCTAGATGGGAGGCCACAGAAAAGGATGTTGCAGTAGTCTTGGCGGGAGATGACAAGGGCATGGACATGCATTTTTGTAGCTTTGAAATTCAGGAATGGATTTGAGGGCTATTTTTCAGATGGAGGCGGCAGGCAGAACTGAGGGCTTGGATGTGTGGTTTGAAGAGAGGAGTCAAAAGTTATCTCAAGGCAGCGGACTTGCAGGACAGGTGAGAGTGTAGAGCTGTCGACTCTGATAGAGAGATCAAGTGTGGGTATAGAATAAAACAGTGGAAAGATGATAAATTAAGTTTCCTCCACATCTAGTTTTAGGAGACGTGAAGAGAAGAAGGAGGATATGGACAATAGACAGTCTGGGATCTGGGAAAGTAGAGAGTTAAAATCTGGGCTGGAGATGTAAAGTTGGGTGTCGTCAACATACGTGGTATTGAAAGCCATGTGGTGCTATGAGCTGACCCAGGCCAAGAATGTGGATAGAGAAGAGAAGTGGAATGACACCAAGAAGAGAGCAGGCGAGAGGAGGAGGTGGTGTGGGAGTGAGAGATGCTGAATATCCGATAGGTGTGGTATGAGGAGATCCAGGAAAGGTCCAGGTCTGTGATGCAAAGGGATGAGAGGATATGTAGCAGGAATGAATGGTCAACAGTGTCAAAGGCAGAGGACAAGTCGAAGAGGAAAAGGACAGAGTAGTGACGTGAGGCTTTAGGGGTTACTAGGTTGTTGGTGACATTGGTTAGTGCCCCTAATGGTACTTATATGAAAAACTGCAACAGCGGTCCTCTTCTACTTTGTTTCCTACAATGTAATAATGCCTTTTTTATTCTCCTGCTCAGTAATAATGTCCTCTTTCCCCCCACTTAGTGATAATACTCCCTCTGTAGACACTTCTCAGTAATAGTGCCCTTTCTCGATAATAACACCCCAACTGTGCCCCCACTTATAAATAATGCCCCATTTGTTTCCCCTTCTAATTAATAATAATAATCTTTATTTATATAATGAAAACATATTCCAAAGCATTTTACAATGTAGAAGGTATTAAAAAAAATTTGCAGAAGGTTATAAACTTGTATGTAGCCCATTTACCTCTATTACACATTTTTAGGGAAGTGTTTGCATGTGCAATATAGTTACACAGTTCTTAAGGCCAAAAAAACGTACATCCATCAAGTTCAGCCCTTTTTGCTACAGTGTTGATCCAAAGGAATGAAAAAAAAAAACATGAGGTAGAAGCCAATTGTCCTCATTTTAGGGAAAAAAATTCCCGACTCCAATCTGGCAAACTGAATAAATCTCTGGATCAATGACCCTCCTCCAGATTGCTAGTCACTATAACTTGTTATATTATTGCACTCTGGAAATGTATCTAGACCCTTTTTGAACTCTGTTAGTGAATTCACTATGACAAGTTCCAGAGAGTTCCACAGTCTCACTGCTTTTACAGTAAAGAATCCCTTTCTATGTTTATATAGAAACGTTCTTTATTCTTGGCGTACAATCCTGGGTATAAATATATCTTGGGAAAGATGTATATGTTGACCTTTAATATATTTCTACATATTTATTATGTCTCCCTGAAGCCGTCTATTCTCTAGACTAAATAACCCTAAACTGTCTGGGTATTGCAAACCACCCAGTCATTATATTATTTTTGTTGCCTGCCTTTGAATCTGTTCAAGCTCTACAATGTCTTTTCTGTGAACTGGTGCTCAAAACTGTACACAATACTCCCACAATATGTGTGGTCTGACCAGTAAAGTATAATGGTAGAATGATGTTCTTATCGTGTTCATCCATGCCCCTTTTAATACACCCCATGGTCCTGGTTGCCTTGGCAGCTGCTGCCTGACACTGGCTGCTACAATTAAGTAACAGGAATCCAGTCTGAGTATGTACCATTAATCACTACCCTTTGTTTTCTATCACTGAGCCAGTTGCTTACCCACTTGCAAACATTTTCTCCCAGTCCAAGTATTCTCATTTTACTTACCAACCTTTTATGTGACACAGTATCAAATGCTTTAGAAAATCTAAATGTATGACACCCAATGCCTCACCCCGAACCAGTCTGGAACTAACTTCCTCATAGAAGCTGATGAGATTAGTTTGACAGGACCGATCCTTTATAAACCCATGCTGGAATAGAGTTATACATTTATTTTCAGTGAGATACTCTAGTACAGCATCTTTTATAAAACCTTTTACCTACAACAGAGGTTAAACTTACCGGCCTGTAGTTTCCGGGATCACTGTTGGACCCCTTTTTGAATATTGGCACATTTGCTATGCGCCAATCCTTTGGGACATACCCCATTATTATACAGTCCATAAATATTAAGAATAGGGGCCTGTCTATCACGTTACTTATTTGCCTTAGGACACTGGAGTGTATACCATCAGGACCTGGTGCTTTGTCTATTTTAATTTTATTAAGGCAGAGCTGCACTTCTTTCTGGGTTAGAGTCACGGTGCACGTTTCCGCTGTGGAGCAGCAAGGCGCTGCAGGAGTTAATCCCTCTGGCCAGTCGACACACCCAGGGAGAAGCCGGGCTGTTGAATCTAAGGAGTGACAGCTCGGCTGCTAATCAGGTCAGAGGGTGTGTTGCACTGGCCAATAGGAGGGTCTGGAGGCCGCACCAATCATCTGCTGGGGCGGGGTCCGGGCACCTAATTTAAACCTGCTTACTCCTGTCTGTTGTTGCCTGAGAAAGGTAATCCTTTGCTATCTCCCTGTTACCTTTGTTTGTATATGGACTCCAGTTTACCTGACCTCGGCCTGTCTCTTGACCTCGTTTTTGACTTCTGATTCTGTACTGCGTGACCTCCTGTGTTTGACTCTTTGCTTGCTCCTAGTTATTGTTTTGGTTCCTGATTCGTGGCTTTGTCGTACCATACTGTTACCGAACCAGACTGTCTGACTCTGTTATTCCCTGACGGCCCTGCACTTAAGTAGCGTAGGGTTTGTCGTCCAGTTGGGGTCTGCCTCCTAGGGCAGCACGCCAAGTAGGCAGGGACAGTGGGCTGGGTGGCAGTCAGGGCCCACTGCACCTCCTCTGACGTGACAGTTAGATAGGAAACATTTAAGATGGATTTTACCTCATCCCTCTGCTCATCAACAGGAAGGTCTTTTTACTTGGTAAATATAGTAGAGAAAAAATTGTTTAATAGGTTTGCTTTCTCCACATCGCCCTCTACAATATCTTCCTCACTACTTTTCAAAGAGCCCACTTTTTCCATTTTAATCTTTTTACTATATATAGAGTTAAAAAATATATATGTTAAGCCAATCCAGAATCATAAAACTGGCTTCATCCAACAGTTCAAACTGCTCATAAAATAAAATCCTCGCTTACTGACAAGCGAATGATATCTACAAAGCTGATTTTCTTTGCTTGGATTTTTTTCTGAATCATATTCTCTTGAGCATTGTTATTGTTTAGTTTTACTGCTCACTTTGACACATTTATGGCACTAAATTGCCTTTAAATTGAATTACCAATCCTGAAACATGACCGAAAATAAAATAGTCTGTAGTGCTGTAACAAGGGATTTATCAAACCATTAACCAGATAAATGATTTTCGCTAAACGTTATTTTATCTGCTGTTCTGAGAAACTGTGTTGAATTTACAAGAACATTATTAAGCTTTTACTTTTGTATTTGACATGCAGTACTATCATGTGAGCTGACTTCTACATAAGCATACATGTTCAGCTCAGCTATCATTTCATTCTGGAAGAAGGATGTGTACGAGAGACACCTAGAGATTTGGCCCTGCTTATCTTTAAATGAAACAAATAGTTAATACTCAACCAGTCCATCACCAGTTTTCCCAGAAACGAGATAGTATCATGTATATAGTAGACTGAAACAAACCTCATGAAAATCTATGAATCTAACATGATCTAATATCTTGTTCAGGAAATGCCTTTTAAAATACCTTACTAAAGAATTATGCATTAAAGGAAAGGGGTTCAAGACCATTCAAGACCCTCAGCTTGTCTCTCCCCATGTCTCTGGAGGAACCAGCACACAGATACAGTATATTCCACAGACAGCACATTGATTTTAATAGGCACCATGTAATTTTTCCCTTCCCCAGTAGTGGTGCTGTAGGGAAAATAACCCCTTAAACCCCAGACCTGAAAAGGCCTAATTTTTTTAGTTTTTGCCTCCCTGTGTTTCAACAGACATAACTTTTTATTTTTTTCTATAGCACAGTTATATCAGGGCTTGTGTTATGCGACAGAAGTTTAATTTTTGGGGGCATCATTTTTTTAAAAAATTCTTTGCAGCGTAAGCATAAAAAACTTTTTCTGCATTTGTTTTTTAAATAATTTTTACACCATTCAGATTTCACCATAAGTAACCTGTTTAATTAATTCACAGTCATGTGGATACCTAATATGTGTAGGTTTGGAGGAGGGGGTGTAATGTATGCACAATAATTTTTTATTAAATATCTATTTTTATTTTATTTTTTTCCACACTTATTTATATATATTTTTTCTTTTTTTATCCCATTTAGGGATAACTATTGCAAACTTTTTTTATACACTTAGTAATGCATTAGTATACTCCTGAATGCTAATACATTACACTCTGTGTCAGTATGACACAGGCTGCTTGTCAGGGGGGGGGGGGGGGAGTGGGGGACACCACACAGTGTGCCCTGACTTCAGGCTTACTATGCAAACAGCCCTAGGAATACTCTTGTTTCCCAGGGCTCACTGCACAGATATTCCCCAGGCTCCATCAGGCATAAGGGAATCCCCTTTGATTATACTGTGGTAATCAAAAAGTTTAACGGCAAGGATGGGAGGCTTCCTCCGGTCCCTGCCATTCACAGAGACTGCTCTAGGAAATGAGCTATTAACTAGAGCTCTGTTCCTAGCGCAATTGCACCGATAGGAGCTGGAAACCCCCTCTCGAGGCAGTGACGTCTTTTGGCGTCATTGCTGACAAAGAACACGATCTGCCCCATCAAAAGAAAGTGGGCAGTCGTTAGGGGGTTAAACACTTGCTACCATATACCTGCATTACAGCTGGTCACTGTGTGGTCTTATTCAGACAGTAATATTCTCTCTGTGGAGTGGTCTCGCCATTAATGTACTCCAAGGATGAACTCAGTCCACCTCAGCACTTGTCTCACGGCAAGCCAAAAATTACCTATCCACATTACCTGGTGATTTCCTCAGTCAAGCGGGAAGGCCTAGGACTGCAAGTTAATCTAGGAATACTAGGCTGGGTGACTGGCTTCTCAGGTTAACAGCCTCAGTTTCCTTTTGTCAATCTTTTCTCTTTTCTCTCTTGCTCCCTGTATTGTATATATACAATACACAGTATGTAATACATACACTAGACTACTAGTTGGCTTGTCACACACCCTACACGGTGATGAGCTTCAATTCAGACGATATGAAAAATAAGAGTGGGCCGTTAATGAGTGACTCTTAGATGACCCTAAAGTGGTACAAAGGGGGGATGAGTGTGTGTGGGTGTAGAGGGGGGGAGGTGGGTGAGAGTGTGTGTGTGTGTAGAAAGGGAGAGGGGATGAGTCTGTGTGTGTGTGTGTGTTGGTGTAGAGTAGAGATGGCAGAGGAAAGGTTTAGAGTGGAGGAGTGGAGTGAGAGTGCGTGTGTATCGGTGTAGAGTGGGGGAATGTGGTGAGCAGCTTCAGACTGGCCCACCGGAGGATGGGGGCAGCTACATGGCGGCTATCTACCTGGCTACATTGGGGCAGCTACCTGGCGGCTATCTACATGAGGGAAGCTACCTTGAGGCTATACCTGGCTACATGGGGGCAGCTACCTGGCGGCAATCTACCTGGCTACATTGGGGGCTATCTACCTGGCTACATTGGGGGCTATTACACTGGCTCATGGGCGTCAGCTCCTGGTGGCTATCTACTGGATGCATTGATGGCTATTATAGCTGCATTGGGGGCTATTACCTGGTTCTGCATTGGTGGCTAATACTGTAATTGGGGCTAATAACCTGGCTACATGGGGCTATCTACCTGGCTGCATTGATGGCTATCTACCTAGCTGCATTGGGGGCTATATTACTGTTAACTTGGGGGCTATCTACCTGGCTACACTGGGGCCTAACTACCTGGCTACATTGGGGGCTAACTACCTGGCTACTTCGGGGCTAGCTACCTGGGGAAAGCTACTTGGGAGCAAGCTA
The DNA here is from genome assembly GCA_025379985.1 of Phyllomedusa bahiana. NCBI lineage: Eukaryota > Metazoa > Chordata > Amphibia > Anura > Hylidae > Phyllomedusa > Phyllomedusa bahiana. Next base: position 216,022 of record JAODAL010001087.1, on the reverse strand, counting down.
CCTGGGGCAAACTACCTAGCTACCTAGGGTCAATTTACCTAGATATTTGGAGGGAAACTACCTAGCTACCTGGGGGTTAGCTACCTGGCTGCATTGGGGGCTATCTACCTGGCTGCATTGGGCACTATCTACCTGGCTGCATTGGGGGCTATCTACCTAGCTACATTGGGGGCTAACTACCTGGCTACATTGGGGGCTAACTACCTGGCTACATTTGGGGCTAACTACCTGGCCACATTGGGGCCTAACTTCTGGATTTAATTGGGGGCTAAACTACATGGTTACTTCGGGCTCAGCTACTGGGGCAAGTAACTTGTGAGAAAGCTACTGGGCTACCTGGGGCAAACTACCTAGCTACCTGGGGTCAATTTACCTAGATATTTGGAGGGAAACTACCTAGCTACCTGGGGGTTAGCCATCTGGGGAAATTTACTTGCTGCCCCCCTACTCTGATAGCCTCACGCACATGCTGATTAGTGTTTCTGTATCTTATAGGTTTACCCTTTGGACTGTGTCGGACTAGTGTTGCATGGTCAGTGAGTGTTTGTGTTGTTTCAGGGTATTTTTTACCACTATTTTTCTGGTATTGGTAATAGAGCTGTCTGACAGACGTCTCTCTATTACTAGCACTCAGGCTTGGTGTCAGCCAGTGGTGTTTTTCTGTCACCCCAAGACTGACATCAACCCCTAAGCGCTAATAATACAGAGGCGTCTGTCAGACACCTTTATTACTAAACACTTGGAAACAAATGGTTAAGAAAACAAACAGAACATCACAAAAAACACTTTATTTAAATAACCTCCTTGACTTCTATACCATTGTATAAAAGAAGAAGGTTCAAAACAGCTGGTTCAATAAATCCTTCAACAAGGTCCAACTAGTAAATCTGTAGGAAAAACCAGAAACATCAAAAAGGCAAGAGAGTCCTGACTCCAACCCTGCACCACCTAGTGACATGCCTTCTGGGATGCATAGGGAAGGTGGTTGGGACCACACAAGAATGATTCAGAGGGATTACAGACATGAAACAGTAGCACAATCTCCAAGGTGGTTAGTCCTCTGTTTCTCCTCGGAGACTGGGCATTAAGTTATAGCTATACTTGCTCTCCCACCCGTCGGAAGTTTGTAGAAAGTTGGGAAAAGTAACGAGTTGCTAGGAAAGTGAAGATTCTAAGAATCTGTGTCCAAATCTGCAGGTACGAGTGTTGGTCGAGAGGTCAGCATGGTGGTGTGGATCGGAGGGAGATGGAAACAGGGAACGTGACCCGACTCATAAGAGAACGTCACCTGTGAGTCCCTAAATATAATGAACTGTATCTCTTATATGTGTGTGCAAGTGTAATGTCTTATATCAGTAATGGTGGTGTGGCGGTGGTAGTATTCAGTCCACTATGTGGTTGGTGATAAAGTGGTATTAGTATGGGGGTATAAATTCAGTCACTATGTGGTCGTGATGTGTATTTGGTCTTAACTAGAATTATGTATATTGGCCGGGATTCTGGTTTCATATACTTTTTGGGTAAGATTCAAGTTGATGAATAGAGAATGGGCGAATTGATTCTAACGAAGTGGAATTCGTTCTTAGAAATTAGGAAAAACTTCGGTTCTGAAAGAAGTCGAGTTTGGGGGACTTCGGTGACGAAGTGTGCTTTTGATTGATAAAATGGTGCGTGCACATGGCGTTACATGGGGCAAAGCACTCTGGGAGGAAGAAGGGCATAGCCTGCATGACTGTGCAGAGATCGAAGCCAATCAGAGACCGGCGGGATTCTGTGACGTCCCGCATATATAGTCCGGGGCGACGCTGGCAGCTCACACTCCCTCTCACTGTATGATTATGGAAGGTGTGCCGCGTACTGCTTGTATTAGCCTCTTACTGAAGAACTGATTTTTATTACAGCGATTTTTGGGGGTGTCTCAGCTTGTGTAGAGATGCTTCTCTTAAGTTCTATTCTGTTTTTGTGGGGTATTGGTCTGAAGCCAGTGTGGTCAATGCAAGTGCATAGAATTTTAATTGCTATTGCGTCACAGCACATTGAATTATCCAAGGGGATTATAAGCCTGATCTCTGTTGTATTCATTTAAAGAAACAGCCGTTTTTCCAATACAAATACCTCTTCTTTTTTGGTGCTCAATTCTTTTGCACAATTTACATCCAGGGGTTTAATTAAGCGTTGTTCTGCTGTTGTGGTCCACTAAAAGAAACCGTCTTTCACCGCCAAAAACATAAATTTTTCCTGTAGCCTAATTCTCAATGCGAAGGGTTATTTACAATTCTTTCTCTTGTTGTGTAGCGTAGAAAACATGCCATTGTAACACGCTACAAAAGCTCGTAGTTTGTGGTTGCTCAATTGTTTGGCGCAATTTACAATGCAGGGTTATTAAAAGCGATGTTTTTTTGTGTGGGTGACAAAAATTAAACCAAATTTCACCGCAAATAAAATAACATTATTTTCCTGTAGCCTACATTACAAGCGATGGTTAATCACAAATTTTTCTCTATGTGTAGCGTAAATACACACCATTGTAACACGCTACAAAGCTCGTAGTTTGTGGTTGCTCAATGTGTTTTGGCACCAAATTTACATCACGGGGTTAATTAGCGTTTGTTTTTCTGCTGTGGTGACAAATTAAACCGTCTTTTCACGCCAAAAAATACATTGTTTCCTGTAGCCTAATTCACAGGCGAAGGTTAATTACAATTTTTTTCTGCTGTTGTGTAGCGTACAAACAGCAATTGTAACACGCTACAAAGATCGTAGTTGTGGTTGCTCAATTGTTTGGCGCAATTTACATCCAAGGGGTTAATTAAGTGTTGTTTTTCTGCTGTGGTGACTAAAAATAAACCATCTTTCACTGCCAAAAATAAATTTTTCTGAAGGCCTATTCAAAAGCGAAGGTTATTACAATTTTTCTTTGTGTGCTAGCGTTGAAAAAACGCATTGTAAACGTTACAAAGCTCGTAGTTTTTTGGTTGCTCAATTTTTTGCGCAATTTTCATCATGGGGTTATTAAAGCGTTGTTTGCAGTTGTATCAGTAAAAGAAACTTTGTTTTTCACCGCCACAGAAAGACAATTCTTGTAGCATAATTCATATCCGACGGTCTAATTAGCTGTTTGTGCTTTTATATCAGTAAAATACACAGAGTTTTTAAACGGCACTTACAATCAATTTTTCCGGCCATTTGTGGAGCGCAATTTTTTATCAAGGTTTACATCCAAGCTTATTAATGGTTATTTGGAGTCAAAATCAGGTGTGTATTTATCGTATACAGATATCTTCATCAAACAGTGTCTGTACATTTTTTAGAAACAAACAATTTGTCAGACAGAGAGGGTGGCAGGCATTTCACCTGCGAGAGTGCAGGGCCACAAACAATTCAGCCAGGTTCGCAGCACAGCAAGGGGACATTGCAGCAGGGTCACTCGGTGAGGGCCAAACTGCGCTGTATCTAGCAGGCCGTGTGCTGATAGCAAACCAAGGTTCTTGATTGTTGACTAGGTCATCCACTTCCTCCAGTATGACATTGAAAACCACGCCAAGAGTTGTGGGGAACGATCGATCAACCCTTAGTGGCATTGGCCTGGGAGCGACCGCACTTGGGGAGCCGGGTGAGGAAAGGGCTTTCATGTCTCAGGAGGATGAAGCGGTCAGCTTGCGCATCAGGCAGTCGTCCCAGCCAGCAAGCGGGATAGCTGTGCGTCAGTGAGCTGCAGAGTCGCAGCAGTGTGAGTCGGGAGCCAAGCGGCCACGGGAATAAAAAAAACCGCTTGCAGGTCAAGAAAAGTAGTGGCACGGGGATCAGACGAGACAGCGGCGGTGTAGCGACTCAGTGCGGAGCGTTGGTGGTAAAATCCGATACTCGGCGGGTGTGGGCGTTCTTCTTGCTAAGAACGGAGGAGGCCGAATATGGGTATTTGTAGAATCTGTGGGCAGAAAGTGAGAGCGGCGTGGCCGGGAGCTAAACGTTGGCCCTTCGCCCTGCGTCAAACATGCAGCGTCACCATCGGTGGGCTTGGGAGGAACGTGGCAAGATGTGGTTGGTCCTTCTGCCGCCGCCAGAAACAGCAGAAGCAGCGCCCAGTGGCCGCATCCACATTGCAGCCAGTCAAGGGCTCCACACCTCTGCAAAAGGGAAGCTGTTCTATTTGAATCATCTCCGGTCAGATGCTCTGTCTCGCTATCTGTGGCGCCAGCAGTCGTTTTCAGCGAGGCGATTGCAAAGAGACAACAGTATGGTCAACCTTCCAAAGGGGCAGCAGCTGACCGTGCTCCTGTCCAAGTTGTTGGTACTGCAGTCCCTCCCTTGTCCAAAATGGTGGATCTGGCATGTTCAAGAGAAACTAATGGCTTGTGCCGAGCGAGATGGAGAGTTCCAAGGCCGATAATATTCTTTTCCAAAAAGGCAGTATCAGACTTCTAAATATGTAGAACAGAAGGTGGGCCAGTCCGTGAGCTTATCAGGTTTGTTCAAGGTGCATGGCAGCGCGGAATCTGGAGCTGTAAAACTACGGTCAGGGCAGTTACATGTCCCTTTACGCGCCAATGGGTGAATGTTGCTTCCTGCCAGGCACACCAACAACCTTGGAAGGAGATCGCCGCTTTTCCACGTTGTCTAACTGCGGCTACTGGCGCCAAAGTCGCCTCCTACCTCCGCCTACACCACCACCATCTTCAGCCTCACAAGTACAGCTCCATCTTACCTCATGTGTAGGGCACAGCGGTGTCACGCAGTTCTACACCTGGCTTGCCTCGGCAAACGAAGTCACACAGGGGAGGAAAAACCTTTGGGCTCCGCCGTCTGCAGCAAGAAATCGATGTGTGGATTTCTCGCGCAACTGCAACTCGGGAACCATGGTGAGGACAATGGGAGTAACATGGTGTCGCGCTGCACCGAGGAGGGATGGTTCCATGCGCACTGCCATGGCGCACGTGTTCAATCTGGTTGTGAAAAGGTTCCTGAAGTTTCCCCGATCTTCAGAAGATTCTGAAAATGGCCCAAGAAACTGTGGCATGCACTCATCCATTCCTCTACAAAGCCAGGAATAACCCTCCTCGTGTTGCAGCGGCAGAATGACGGCTCCCCAACACACTTGATATGCGATGTTTCCACCCGTTGGAATTCCAGCCTGCACATGTTTGGAGGATCTTTAGTTATGAACAGAGGAAGGCATTAACAATTTTTTGATGATCCAGGCGGATAGTGAGTACTCCTGTGTAATTTAATTGTTCAGGCCAGTGGCAGTTCATGCGTGACACCTGCCGTTTGTGCGGCCATTCAAGGAGGCCATGTTATTTGTCATGTCGCCAGGACTACGGATGATAACGCTCATTCCACTGTTCATGTCTGGAACAGATGCTGTAAATCTGTATGGGCAGTGGGGCACTGGTGACGTGGCGAACTACATACTCGTGGCCACATGGTCCGGTGGGACTGAAATGGAGGAGGGGGTGGAGGAGGACATTGGAGAGAAGCCATTGTTGGTGAATGAGTGGATTTCTACCCAGGTGACAAGAGAGGAGGAGCAGTGGAGGAGGTAGATGGAGATGAGGAAAGGACGAGGCAGATGACCCGCAAAGCTCCGTGGCAGTATCAGTGGAGATGGGAGGCAGGGATGCTTGATGATTTGCTGGCTGAGTGACAGGAATAGTCAACATCGGCAGGAGGGATGAATCTGCTTTCCACCTATTTGGACTCGCTACCGATCCACAAATGGGAGCCTTTTCCCACAGCTATTGAGAGGGAGGACAAATCAAATATATAGGAAATCCTCCGTAGTCAATTGGCGCTGCATATGTGCGGGCATCGTCCCTCCTTGACAGGTCTGACGGGGGGTTCTCAGCGCTCATGTACTTACTGCACGGGCTGCTGGGGAAGGTGGGGGTCGAGAGCAGTACAGCTCCATCAGCAGCAACCTAAGTATGGAGTCATGATGAGCAGATTCCTTTCACCGCTAGTGAGAGAGGCAGTCGCAGCGAGGCGCAGCTGGACTGGAGCAGACTGACACCAAAGGTGGTGGCCTTACTTGGCGCACTCTTGCCACCCCAGTTAGAAAGATCCGTGGACTACTGGGAGCCAAATCTGGATGTGTGGCCGCAACTTGCCGATGTTTTGCAGTGGAGAGCTGTCCTGCCGGGCCAAGCAGTGTGGGCATCAGCGCGGGTGTTCAGTGCGGCGGGGGGGGCCATCGTTACCCATGGAGAACCAGCTTGTCACCACGGGAATGTGGAACGATCTGACCTTTGTCAAGATGAATCAGGTGGGTGGATCGGCAGGATTTCCACACACCAATGCTAGGCGTCAGTCTACATCAGCAGGACGCCCACCCAAATGTGAGAAATGATGTTCTGGGTTTCAAACTACCTGCCTCCAGCGTGGTTCACTTTTGATGCCGCCACCCGCCTGATGGCGGCACTTCTGCTGACAGTTTCTCATCTGCCACCAAGCCATCTTTACCAGGATGGTATTGTCACCCACTCCACACTCTGTCATTGTGCACTGTTCTGACTTCATGCATGTGTTGTTGCTGGTGCCATGACTCCTCACTGTGTCATGGTGCCACTCTTCTGACCTCATGTGATGCTCCTGCCGCCGTCCACCTCCACTCTCTGTCCTTGTGCCACTCTGTGGCCTCTCCAGTTTTTGCCACCTCCAAGAATGTGATTGTGCCACTGTTGACTTCATGCTGCTGCTGTGGCTGCTGCTGTGACTAGACTACTTGTGTCATTGTGCCAACTTGTGGCCTATTCTGTTTTTTCTACCTCAGAAGTCATTGTGCCACTATCTGACCTCTGCTGCTGCCCGCCCATCACTCCAATCTCTGTCATTGTACCACTCTGTGGCTACTCCTGGTTTTTGCCACCTCCAGAATTTCATTGTGCCTCTCTGACCTTTCATGCTGCTGCCGCGTCACTCCACTTTAGTCCTTGTGCCACTCTGTGGCCTACTCCAGTTTTTGCCACCCTCCATAATGTCATTGTGCCACTGGTCTGACCTCATGCTGCTGACGGTCACTCCACGTCTCTGTCATTGTGGCCACTCTCGTGGCCTACTCCAGTTTTTGCCAACCTCCAGAAATGTCAATTGTGCCACTGTCTGACCTCATGCTGCTGCCGCGTCACCTCCCACTCTCTGTCATTGGGCCATTCTGTGGCCCTTACTCTATGTTTTGCCACCTCCTGAATGTCATTGTGCCGCTGTCTGTCCTCATGCTGGGCTGTGGCTGCTGCCAGTGACCTACACAACTGTTTTCATTGTTCCCACTCTGTGGCCTACTCCTGTTTTTGCCACCTCCAGAATTGTCATTGTGCCCACTGTCTGACCTCATGCTGCTGCTGTGGTGCTTTGCGTGACTACACACTGTGTCATTTGTGCGAATGTCTGACCGCATGCTGCTGCTGTGGCTGCTGCCGTGCGTGCTGACTACACACTCTGTCATTGTGCCACTGTCTGACATCATGTGCTGCTGACGCGTCACCTCCTCTCTCTGTCATTGTTGCCACTCTGGTGGCCTATACTGTTTTGCCACCTCCAGAATGTCTTTGTGCACTGTCTGACCTCATGCTGCTGCTGTGGTGCTGCCGGCCTACACCTGTGTCATTGTCCCACTCTGTGGCTTACTCATGTTTTTGCCACCTCAAGATGTCATTGTGCCTCTGTCCTGACCTCATGCTGCTTGCTGTGGCTGCTGCGTGGACCTACACACTGTGTCATTGTTGCCACCACTGTTGGACCTTCATGCTGCTGCTTTGGCTGCTGCGGTGACCTACACATGTGTCATTGTCCCCACTCTGTGGCCTATCTGTTTTTCGCCACTCCAGAATGTCATTGTGCCTACTGTCTGACCTCATGCTGCTGCTGTGGCTGCTGACGTGACCTACACACTCTGTCATTGTGCCACTGTGTCTGACTCTTGCTGCTGCATGTGGCTGCTGCAGTGACCTAACACACTCTGTCATTGTGCCACTGTCTGACCTCATGCTTCTACGCCGTCACCTCACTTATCTGTCTTTGTGCCACTCTGTGGCTACTACTGTTCTTTGCCACCTCCAGAATGTCACTTGTGCACTGTCTGACCTCATGCTGCTGCTGTGGCTGCTGCCTGGGACCTACACACTGTGTCATCGTGCCACTGTTTGACCTATTTTGCTGTGCTGTGGCTGCTTGCGTGACTACACACTGTGTCATTGTTGCCATGTCTGACCTCATGCTGTTGCTTGGCTGACTGCCGTGACCTACACACTCTGTCATTGTGCCATGTTCTGCTCATGCTGCTGCTGTGGGATTGCTGCCTTGTGATCCTACCACACTGTGCGTCATTGTCCCACTCTGTGGCTATCCTGTTTTTTTGCAATCCAGAATGTCATTGTGCACTGTCTGACCTCATGCTGTGCTGCCGTGACATTAACACTGTGTTCCATTTGTGCCAATGTCTGACCCATGCTGCTGCTGTGGCTGCTGCCTGTGACCTACACACTCTGTTCATTGTTGCCACTGTCTTGACCTCATGCTGCTGCCCGATGACCTACACACTGGTCATTGTGCACTCTTGTCGGCTACTCCTTTTTTTGCACCTTAGAATTCATTGTGCCATCTGGTCTGACCTCATGTGCTGCTGCTGTTGATGCCGTCAACTCCACACTGCGTAATTGTGCCACTCTTTGACCTACTCCTGTTTTTTCCACCTCAGATATGTCTTTGTGCCACTTTTCTGATTCACGCTGCTGTGGCTGCTGCGGTCACCTCCACACTCTGTCAAATGATGTCTGCACCTGAGCCCTCAGCTTGTTTTTTCCAGCTGTCGCTGCCATGACATACCCCCTTCAGTTTTTTGGTCAGTTTGCCCTCTTAAGTGCCCAGGGAATTTAATAGTGAAGGATATCTAAGAGCGGCGGCAGTAATGTGCGTGTCAATACTAAAAAACACACATTATATGAAGACCAAACCAAGCTCCTCTGCATTATTTAAAGCATGGCACAAGTTCTACTAGCACCTCTGCAAAGCTCTGTGCAGCCGGAAATAGCTGTTTTTTAAGTGATTCGTCCCGAAGTAATTGGAACGAAGTTATTTTTGTCGGGAAATTCGGCGAAGAGTGAGGCGAACAGAATTTTGAGAAATTCGCCCATCTCTAGTTATGATGTTATCATATCGGTCTGCATAAATTGAAGCGAGACTGGGTGGGGCACCGTACAGATGGTGGAGACAGCGAGGCAAAGTGTGCCCCTAAGATCAACTCCTCTGGTGGGCCCTAGACACCCCAGTCCAACACTGGTGGTGAGAGTGTCTGTGTTGGTGTAGAGTGGGGGACAGGATGCATGTATGTGTGGGTGTAGAGTAGGGATGGGAGAGGAGTAGTTTAGCGTGGAGGAGTAGGGTAAGAATGTGTGGGTGTCTGGGTGTAGAGTGGGGGAGGGTAGTGAGAGGGTGTGTGGGTATTGAGGGAGGGGGAAAGTGTGTGTGAATGTAGCATGGGGAGGAGGGCGAGTGGGTGTAGAGTGAAGGAGTGGGAGTGGGTGTAGAATGGGGAATGGGAGTGTGTGTTTGGGTGTGGGTGTTGAGTGGAGGATAGGGTGAGTGTGTGTATGTGGATGTAGATTGGGGAGGAGGGAGTGGGTGAGTGTGTCTGAGGGTGTAGGGTTGGAATGAGGGGTTTAAAGTGGGAGTGTGGGGATGAGTATGTATTTGGGTGTAGAGTGGGGATGAGGAGATGGGGTTTGGAGTGGGGGACAGAAGTTAGTGTACGTGGGTTTAGACTGAGGGAAGAGGTGTGTGTGTGTAAAGGTAGAGTGGGGATGGGGCATTTAGTGGGGGGGAGTGGGGTGAGAGTGTGTGGGTTTTGAGTGTGGATGGGGAGGGAGGTTTATAGTAAAGTAGTTGATGGGGTGGGGAGAGGAGTTTGAATGTTGGAGGAAGGGTAGAGTGGGGGGTTAGACGGGATAACGGAGGCGGCAGAAGTGGAGGAGCGGAGGTTTAGCATGGGAGTGGTGAGGCAGAGATGGGGGCGTGGAATGGGCACAGTTTTCTTATCTTAGAAAAGCTGTGTGCCACTTATGGGAGTGGGGAATCACCCAGCTTACCTAGATGCTGGAAAGTCTATCCAGAATCCAGAAAGGCTGGATGAAGCCTATACCCGACAGGTGACATAAAGATAGAAAAACTGTGTCCCATGCAGACGCCATATTAACAGATCATCACATTAGAGGGTCCGCTTCTGACGGTTACTCGGCTCTTCCTAATACCCCTACTGCATTGGGTATTGGGGTAATCTTGACATGGGGTTAGTATCAATCTTGGGGGTGAAAAAAAGACTGCTAGCTGACACCAAGACCTTGTATTAGTAATGGAGAGGCATCTGTCGAACATCTCCATCACTAACACTGGAATAACATGGTAAAAAAAAAACACAGCACAAAAACATTTTATTTAAATAAACACTCCAAGACACCAGCCCTCGTTGAACATCTTATTAAGGAAATGGTTCCAAAGTTGGTCCGATGTAGTCCAATGAATCAGAAATAGTCCAAAAGGGAAACCTGTTTAAAAATAAAAACACGACAGTACTAAACTTCATTCCCCTGCACCCCATGAAGGTCATGCCATCAGCTTATCTTCTGGGGTTCCAGGGTACAGAGTTCAAGCTGCACTATATGATTCTGGGTAGTACAGGCCACAGCTGCAGCTTGATGCAGCTTGATGTTAAACCCACATTTATGGGCACCTTTACAATACCATATGCCCTTTAGCTTTATCAGGTAATAAACCTCATATAAGACAAGGAATAAGAAGGGAACATTCTGTATGAAAGGAGCTCATTGGGACATACTGAATGAGGAAGGCTTTTCTTCAAGAAGGATTAAGCAGAATTTGCCACATGCTAAGACATGAGAGGAGAACCACAGCTTTTTTTGTAGTAAGTGTCCAAGCATATGATGTCAGGCCCTCCACATGTGGTAAATAAGCCTTGGACAAATGAGCTTTCATGTCTTAACACACAATGTTTACAAGGCTTTGGGCTATGGGATCGTAATCATCTATGTACACAGTTAATGCCGGTAACTTCTGACAGAGCAGTTAAGTTTGAAGTTCCTGAATAATTGTGTTAATTCTCCTGTGAATGTCCAGTCATTTAGATAGAATATGCTTAGCTAAACGCAAATGAAATAGCATGTGACTAAGAAATATATTAAACTTGCTAGACACTATTGTCTGTCTTGGATCATTGCAAGTGTCTGGAAGCTATGAGGTTACCATGAAGAGGGTCTCCTAGGTCATTATAGACAGCTTGATTTCATGAAAGCATTAGATGTGTTTTATCCCATGGAGATCTAAGTTTGGTTAAGTGGAACTGTAGGGGGTCTAGGTATTGTGGTATATATTAGCCATGAAAAACCGCTTTATCCATATATCCATATGTAAGAAACTTGCTTCTTATGCACCTGATTAACAAACCTGGTACTACAAGATACCGTATGGTTTGTGTCAGGACTCCCTTTACCTTCCATTACAGTTTGAGTTTTGATTCTCTGCTGGCTCTAAAACTTAGAGGTGTTGTAGAGAATTTGAAACATGTGGCTACTTTCTTTTAACTCTTTAACGACCGCCCACCAACTATAGACGTTGGGTGATGCAGGTCGTCTGTCTGCAGCGCCGTCTAGAGACAGTAGTTTTTATGCCTACCAGCACCGCAATTGCGCTAGGAGCAGATCTGTAATTAACAGTGAAGATACTTTCGCTCCCCGGCCCCTAACCCTTTGATTGCCGTGATCCGTGACCTAATGGCATAATCAAAAGGTAGTCGCTTGCTCTATCATGTGATCGGGATTCCGGTGACCCAGTGGAGCCTGGGGAACATCTGAACAGTCAGCCCTGGGGACCCTGAGTAGCCCCAAGGCTGTCTGTATGACAAGCCTGTAGTCAGTGCACACTGTGAGCTGCCCTGACTGCTACCTGTGTCATACCGACACAGAAAGTAAAGTATTAGCATATATGAATATGCCAATACATTACTGAGTGTAAAAAAGATTATAAAATAGGTATCCCTTCATGGGATTATAAAAAAAAGTAAAAGAAAACATGAAAAAGTGTAGAAAAATAAATAAAATAAATAATAAAATAAAAATAAATATTTAATAACAAATAATTATGCATACATTACACACACAAAGAAAAACATACACATATTAGGTATCCACAATGCCAGCACCCATCAGACCTCATTGACTACAATAAAATTGCCAACGCAGCTGTGAACCAGATGTTAAATTAAATGATAAAATGTATTTTTTTTTTATGTTTAAATATTTTTTAACTATGTTTATTCTTTTAGTGTTTTTTGTTACTTTTTTTGTCCCACTATCGGACTGCACAATGCAATTACTTGATTACATTCATAACGTGTAGCAATCATGTGCTATTGGCTTACATCACTTTCTGGAGCACTTCTGCAGCCAATCAGCGGTTGCAGTGATGATGTCTCATTTGGAAGAAGACTGGAAAGAAACAGAAGACCAGTTGAGAGTGAGGACAGCACAGCTCTGGATCTCAGGTGAGAGGAGAGGTGAGTAAGTTCTAATGTGTTTCAACAGGGCAGCAGTATCCCAATAATAAAGAAAATATAAATAGCAGGACAATTCCTTTAAGATGGGTCTAGATATAATATATAATAAACTGTACAAGAACCACAAAAAGACTGCATGGTGAACGTGTACATTTGTGCTGTGGGTTGAGTTAGGCAAGTGACAGATCTTTAGGGGGGCATGTATGAACGGGGCTACGCGTGGCGTGGTATGAAGCTACATATTTATAGCTTCAGTACGGCAAATCCAGGCGCATTACTGCTGGAACAGGTAAACCACTGTCAAAGTGGTTTACCTGAGCTAGAAGTGTCATCTTTGCGCTAGAATGCGCCGGTTTTTTGACCTGCAGTAGACTGGGTTCATAAATTCAGGTGCATTCTACACTGATATAATGTGCTTCAAAGTTAGCTTTGAGATGATCATGTTACAGAATGAAGTGAGCTGCGCTTGTGGCCATCATCCCCTTTTATTTCCATCAGTTTCAAATATATCAAATATATATCCAGGCGCACTCACTTGGCTATATTTGGACCTCTGATAGAAATTAAAGGGGAGGATGGCCACAAGTGCCAACCACTTCATTCTTTAACATGGTCGTCTCATAACTAGTGTGGCCAACTTTAAGCAGTAAAAAGTGCTTGTTGGAACACACCTTTAAATGGGCACAGTACATAGGAAACTGTTAAGAGGACAAAGTATATCTGAAAACCATTAAAGGGGTTTTCTCACTACATTGATTCATCTTACCTCAGTCCTGTTTTCTTGGTTTCATTTTCAATTCAGGGGAGTGTTTACTGGCTTCTACTAGACTGCAGTAGAAATACCACAATTTCTCAATAATTTGGTCAGTATAACTATCAGAAATCACTACACAAAACAACTACTGACTAAAAATAATTACTTTTATTAAATATTAAATAAAAAGGGAAAATATTTAAAAACACATCAATTAATAACTGAACAGGGTTACACAGAAGCCAATAAAATAGATATGGATCGGTACAGATTTCATTGAAGTAAAACAAAACGTAATATTATATTGAGACTGTTCATGAAATCCACTTATTAAATCACATTCAATAGTATGGGGTAATTGTAATAGGGTAATCTAAATCAAGTGACTCAAAATACAAATCCCCAAACACATATGTTAAATTATTAACCCATAGAAACCATGAACAGTCTAACCCAATCTCATACACCTGTAATGGCTGCAGTGTGTGACCACAGTCCCGCCGCGCATTTCACGTAGGCTTCCTCTGGGGACCTGTGTGGACCATCATTGACTACTCCATTTTATAAGGGGAGAAAACTTAATCCCACCCCAAATTACATACATTGACCAATCGAGGGCTGATCATACAATAGAGGCCAAATGTTTTAATATCAGCAATAGAAGTCTACATAAACATGGCTGTCATATATGAAGTATGCCTAAAAAGCTACAAGAAAATGGCTGCAATGCTCTAAATAAAACCCATACAAAAGGTATGGAGTGCTCATGCATCAGCAATAGAAGCCAGGTCTGTAGCTATAGCAACCAGTGCTGGCAGCCTATCATGAGAGATTGAACAGGTCTGTAGCTACAGTGACCTGAGGAGCTGATGCAGCCCATACAAGACAGGATATCTCAGAATAGGTAGGATACTGTTAATAAGACACCAATTGCAAAGTGACTTGTTTTTGCAAGATTTTTTACATAAAAATCAATCCTTGTACTGAGACAACCCCTTTAAATTGGTGCAGTCTGCTCCCTTAACAGATTGCATACATACTGTAACCTCTCAGTATGATTCATAAAATACTGTGCCCTCTCCGTAGTTTTTATACACACTGTGCCCTTGGTCCAATAAAAAGATACATGCTGGGCCCTGTTTCCGCTCTTTCATATACAGATGACAGTCTGCCCGCTATTGTCCAGGCCTGGCCTCTGAAGCAGCACAATGGAGGACCTGTAACAAGGGACTGCTGTGTGAGCTCTTGTCCAGTTGATGGCGCCAGAACACAGAAGGCGAGGGACTGTGGCTGACATCGGAGAATACCAGAGAGATAGGAGGAAAAGGGGCAGGCAGACAGGAAGAGGAAGAGGAGGTGTTTTTGGCCAGGGGGAAGAGAGAACAAGACAAGAGAGAGTAGTGTGGCTTGTCGAGTACCCCTGTGTTGAGAACTAGAGAAAGAAAACCTTTTGTGTGAGGTCTCAGGACAGGCATTGACGGAGACGGAGTCCTGCAGGCGTGTCGCTGAAGTGAGGCCGCCATTACCACAGAAGAACTTAACCTACATTACGGACTTCCCAGTTATCCTAATTATTCCATGTACATGTTGCATTGGCAATTTGTTATCTAACTGTGAAAACTACAATAACATTAAAGTCAATGAACTCGTATTTGTCGCACAACCCACAATTTCAGAAACTGGTAGGTAAGAATAAAAAAAAATTCTGCTGACAACCCCTTTAATCAATGAGCTATAGGACCAAAAACTTGTACTACAGAAAAATATAACTTGTCCAGTATAAAGAAAACTACGTTGTGAAAAAAATAAAAATTCTAGCTCTTTTAGAAAACAAAAGTTGTCCTAAAGGCCAAAATAGGCCTGGTAGGTATTGCTGAAGGCATGAAAGTGACAACTCTGAGTGACCTTAAGAACATGGTCATAAACCAAAGAACAACCAAAGAACAAACATCTCAAGGGCTGTGAGGGCAAAAATCCAAATTATTGATTTTATGTTTACCTAGAATTCCATTGAATTACATGGACCATAAACCTAAAGGTCAAATGTAAAGCACCAGGCTGCATGACTAACCACTTACACGTATGAACCTCCACCCCCATATTGATGCCTGACGTGTGTTAATGTAAAACCCCTTTAAACCCAATTCCTACAAGTGCTTGAGGTAAATAAATGATAATAATAGACTCTGCCTTAACACAGAGACTTCCAGCCTATCAGCAGGAGGTAGCCTCATGAATATCTACTTACTAGATGAAGGTGCAGGTTTCTACCATTTCTACTACAGTTCCTTCCTCTGCCCTGGCTGTGACCCAAGGAAAGGATTAGAGGCATCATCCTGAGGGCACAGCAATCTCCAAAGACAGCTCACAAGATGCCAAATTATCCTCTAGCTTTACTTGTATTGATTTGACATCTGAGACTGGTGGCTGGTTCAGCTTACCGCAATGTTTAAGAGATACTTAATAGCGGAGAACTTACATTACTTTCTAACTTTTCACATAACTTATTACACCTTACTTTATTATGTACATCTTAAAATCTAGAAGTGACGAGGAAAATAAAAGTGATGTAGCGAATACGTCTAGTGAGAGATGGTCATCTGAAAAGACACCTTCTAATTGGATCGTATCACTTTGCTTTCGCTTCCGGCCCACACAAAGAAATCTTTATTTAGATATCTAAATTTATAATCGTGACTGACTGTACGCACATTATGTTCTAGTGGAAGAGACGGATTTGATGATATAAGCTGGGACTTCTACAGTTACTGTACCCTTGTGCTCTCTGGAGCAGTGACAAATGTCTATCTGATCATCCAGGGCTTTAAAGGGACACTTCGATTAAAATGTTTCTTTTTACATATTGACACGCAAACTTTTTTTAAGTGTGGTTAGTTTTCTTTATGTAATTTTTGTTCCTCTATGTACATTACTGTCTCTGACCTCCCTTCTGTGAGCTCTGACAGCACAGCAGTGAGAGGATTGCTTGATGATCTTTCCTTCTATTCAGGGGCGGAACTACCGGGGTAGCAGACGTAGCAGCTGCCACGGGGCTCGGGCTCTTAGGGGGCCCGGGCCCCCGACGCAGCTGCTCCCACGTCTCCTCCCCTGGGAGTTCGGCTCCTGCGCCCTCCAACAGTGAACATAAACAGTTTGCTGCCGGCAAAGCTGCGGGGCCCGGTCACGGCCGTATCTATCACTAGCGCAGCAGGGGGCGGCACCCAGCAGTAGAAATAGCCGGCAGATTTTTTTTTTTTTAAAATGTCTCTGCCTCTCTTCCCTGCAGGTGAGCTTCCAGCCTGGGGAGGGGAAGTAGGGAGTTCAGAGAGACACTGTAATATGCTGCTGTATGGGGCAGTAAACAGAGCTCCTGCAGCGCAGCCCCCCTCCTGCACACAGCTCTCCGGACTGAAGTCTCAGCCGGAGCTCAGTGAAGATGCCGGGTCAGAGAGGAGGGGGGAGGTGCACTCTCGGCACAGCAGTGTGCAGACGATCAGGAGATGGAAGCTGCCTGCTGTTCTGTCTCCCTCCCTCCTCTATGACCTGCTGTCAGATGTGCATGGTGATCAAGTACATTTTTTGTGTATGTATATGTATGTAATATGTGCATACATGAGTGTGTACGTGTCTGCATGTGTGTACATGAGTGTGTACATGTCTGCATGTGTGTATATGAGTGTGTACGTGTCTGCATGTGTGTACATGAGTGTGTACATGTCTGCAGGTGTGTATATGAGTGTGTACGTGTCTGCATGTGTGTACATGTGTGTACGTGTCTGCATGTGTGTACATGTGTGTGTTTACATGGGTGTCTTGTGTGTGCGGGATATGCCCGGCGTGTGCGGGATGTGTCTAGCGTGTGTCTGGCGTATGACTGACGTGTGCGGGACTTGTCTGGCGTATGACTGGCATGTGTGGAAAGTGTCTGGTGTACACTATTTTTTCCGTTATTCTTGACAGAACATGTGATAATTTTTTATTTTTTTTATGGACTGTGGGGGAGTCCCATTGAAAAGTTTGCTATGGGGCCCTGCCATTTCTAATTACGCCCCTGCTTCTATTCAGTCCTGGCCTGAGAAGTGCAAATATTATCAGCAATAATCTAGTAAGTGTGACCCCCCATACCTCTCCTGGGCAGAAAGAAATTACCCTATTTTCCTGTAATGCTCGTGGTCTAGGCTAATCTTATCTATCCCGTGGGGAGAACAACAGAGCAATTTTAATGTCATTACCTACTATTTGTAATGAGACTATACAGAGATAAGTAGCAGCTGAAGTAAAGTGAGATTAGTCTGCCCTGTCATATAAAAGTTTTCTCAGACAACTAGAGAAGAACAATATTCTATATATACCGTATATACACGAATATAAGCCAAGTTTTTCAGCACAAAAAATGTGCAGAAAAATCCATACTAGGCTTATACTCGAGTCACCACCAGCATCCGGGCACTGCAATGGCCTGGGTGCCAGCTGAGATCAATTAGCTGTATGCGACTCCTCTGGGAGCGCATACAGCTGATTCTCGAGTTACCCGCGGGCTACCACTGGGTGGGCACCTGCGGGGATCAATTCAGCTGTGTGAGACTCCTCGGAGCACATACAGCTAACCCTGCGGTCAGCCGACAGCATGCGGGCGCTGCCATGGCCCATGCGCTGTCAGCAATCTCTTCAACTGTATTCGACTCCTCTCGGAGTGCATAAAGTTGAAGAGACTATTGCGGAGCAGAGAGTGAGTGCTCCCTGCTCTGCAATAGGACTCCAGAATCAGCTGTATGAACATACACTAAGGACGACATGTATGAAAACTGTTCAGATTTAAGACTTTCTTTCTTGCCATAGCAATCATTCAGAGCTCCCCTTTTATTTTTCCAGAGCAGTATATGAAATGAAAAGGGCGTGCTGATTGGTTGCTATGAGCAACAAAGAAAGTATTAGACCTAGACAGTTTTCATACATGAGGCCCAGTATATTCCTACAAGGTAAATGGATAGCATTTCTGAGTTGTATGTTTTAAAGCAGTGAAGCCTGAGATTAGATGAACCCCTCTACCTTCCAAGTGTGTCAGTGTCCCCCATGTAAGTGCAATCGTTTACATCTCAGCAGGGGTCCAGTGGTTTACTAAAGTTAAGTGGCTTGTTAGATCTTTGCTGTGCCCTCATCTGCAATCTGGAAGCCTCATAAAAAGTCAAAGTATATCTTGTTAGTATATTTATGGTATTAGGTACTTTGTGAGGAGGTGAAGCTTAGAGCTTATGCTCTCTTTTATAGCTTATAGACTGTATACATATCCTTTAAAAGTTTGCCTGTTCCTTTGAATGGACTGTTAGGTAAACTGAGAGACTGCTCAGAAGTGTATTTGTTTCCGACATGTCTCTCTGTATGCTGCTGTGTTTTGTTTTTCATATGTATATACACAGTCGAGTCACATTGTTATGACCATTTTCTACTTTTGACGTTGGCAGCATGTAGCTCATGAAGAACGTGACATATCGTGAGCTGGCATGGTTGGTAGATAAGATGTTTAATAGAATGAGTGTACATACATAAAAGGCACTATTCATCAGATTAGCAAAAAGGGATGACTATTGGCTATCGAAACAAGGGTAATAGTCAGAGGCGTAATTTAAAACTCCGGGGCCCCAGTGCAAAATCCATAAAAGGGCCCCCACCTACCATGTGCCAGTTATAATATTGGTATCTCTGCATGCAGTAGAGGGGCCCTTGTGCCCCTTAAGGCTCCAGGGCCCAGTAGCAATTGCTACCTCTGCACCCCCTATAGCTACGCCCCTAGTAATAGTATTTCTGAAACTATGCAGTTTGTGTGCTGTAGGCAGCTTCTGTGGGGATAGTGAATAGTGAGTGGACGAATGGCACCATTGTGAGTAAGTGATGTGCAAACTGCAGAGCACCACGTGTGATTGATGTGAGAGGTGAGAGTCGACTATGAAGGTGTGTGAGGGCGGACTGACATGCTCCAGTGGAGCAACTCGCTGCCAAAACAAACCAGAAAAGGCTTTCATTTTCATGGTATTATTGGAATTTAACATCTGCTGATTGGCAAAAAGTTGCCCTCTCCATGAGTTATGTTTTCTACTTCATCAAATGGAAGGACGTTGGTGTGTCAGACAGCAACATCAAGGAACAAACACCCTGCAAACATTGCCGGAAGAACACGAGCTGGTGGTGGCAGCGTTGTGGTCTGAGGAATAGTTTCTGGAAATCTCTGGGCTCACTCACCCATGAGGAAGACACTTTCAACTTATTTCAATATGAATCGATCCTTGCAGATCATATATACTGATATGTGCTGATTATTTTCCCTGGGGTGGATAGAAAATTTCAGCAACACAATGTAACATGTCTTACAGCCTAAAAATGTCTAACATTGGTTGGAAGAGCATGACCAAGACTTCCAAGTATCTGGACCCTCTAATTCCCCAGACTTGAGCCGAATTGGGCATCTATAGGACCTCATTGATCTTCATCTTCACTCTGTGCATCCTCCCCCCGCACCCTCCAGCATTTGTGGGATGCAGTAAACATGGCGCCAGATACCTGTGACATCCTACCAGGACCTTACTGAGTCACTCCCAGCTTATCTAGCTGCTGTCTGTGCTGCACACAACGGTTACTCTGGATATTATATTCTGGTGATAATAATGTGAATTTATGATATATTACATTTACGTAGTTTGGGAGGTCACATGATTAGTGAGTCGTGAAATGTCCTGTGGGGTTGTTGCATGTAGATTGCTGTATCTGAATGATACCAGGACTAACAGGAATAAGGATGTTTTGGTTGTCAGTGACTGAATACTGTGGAGGTTAATTAGGCCCAGGAAAAGCATGGAAGTTGTGTGGTGACACCAATACACTGATTTCACTTTACTGCATAAATTGTGGAAACAATGGAAACTGCAGTTCATTGTTTCTCAAAGTGAAATGATGCACTTGGGGAGAAGGAATCTCCTGTCTCAGTATCATATTAGTTATTCTGTGTTAGACAGGACTTCAGAAGAGAAGAATCCAGTGGTGACTGGTGTCTGACTGCCTAAATGTAAATCAACAGTGCACACAGGCAGTAGGGAAAGTGAGTTGAATACTTGGCTGCACAGCTAAAGGTATAACCAGTAGATCAAGAGGGATTGGGTCCCTACTGAATAGAAATCTAGTGAGCAACATGTGGAATACTGGGTTAAGTTCTGGAGACCTCACCTACGAAAAGACATTGAAAAAATAGAACAGGTCCAAAACTGGGCTACAAAAACGGTGGAAGGTTTCACAAACAAAACTTATTAGGAAAAACATAAGGAACTTAGAGCAACATGTATAAATCCTGGCGCTGGCAGGCCAGTTAAAAATTGCTTTAAAACAGTGTAGAATGCGGCAGAATGTATGAACCTGTTCTTCTGCAGGTCATACATACAGGCGCAGTCTAGCGCCAATAGGCCTGGCTCAGGCACCACCTTTACCCTGGTCTGGCTGTTCTAACTGTTATGTGCCTAGATTTGGCATCAAAGAATCATAAATATGTCTACTTCTACGAATGTAGTGTGACGCCTGCAGAATGCCCCAAATCTTTGGTGCATTAAAAAGTGTCTTTGGCGCATTACAAAGGGACTTATCGCATCAAAGCTTGGAGTGCACCTGTTCATACATTCTTTTTGGCTCAAAGTACACCAGAAAACTGGCGCAGCCCCGTTCATACATGTCACATTTAATCTGTATAGCCTGGAAGACAAGAGAGAATAGGGAGACGTGAATGAATATGTTAAGGGTTTAAGTAAGGCTGAAGAGAGATGTGTCTTAAATAAGAAATTAAACACAAGAACAAAATCTAAAATTAGTTGGAGGGGGCAGATAAAAGGCAAAGTCCAAAAATAATATTTTATTGAAAGAGTAGTAGATGCTTGAAACAAGGTCCCAGCAGATTTTGTCACAAAATCAACAGTATTGACATGGTATTTACGATACATTTACCCAGTGCGAATGGAACCAAGAAGCTTTTGAACCTTATTAAGAACAGTAATTATCAACACTGCTGTGCTATGGAAATATTAAGTACATTTTATAGATCCATAGATTGAACCCTTCATAAACAATGCTATTCACTATTATAAAGAGCAACATCATAATTTATTATCTTAACAAGTTGGATGTATTAAGAGAGTCTAGATACTTGATAGTCTACAATACATTATGTTTTGCTTATCAAACCATTGGAAGATGACTACTATATGACGATTTAATGACTGGCCTCCAGGTCTGTCTTTTAAACATTTTAGGCTAAGATTCCTGACAGTTATCTAATCCTCTGTAAATGCAGGGAAGGTCCAGCATATATCCTCTTCCTCTGGCTCGGAAATGCCTCGCCTGTCACAGCACAGGACATTGGGGAAGCAGGACATGAGTTGGAATCATACTAATACTTTATTATTATTTTTATATGGTAATATAAATTAATGGAATTTTTCTCTTACTACTGAATGAAACAAGATTACTGGATAAGAGTACACATACATCCTGCCCTTCTGATTTCTTGGGACTTTCTCAAGTATTAAGAGTTATTATTGTATGTTAACCCCTTATCTGTACATCCAGACAACACTAAAGGGTTTCAGAGCAGGCTTAGGGTATGTGCACACAGTGTAATTGTACACGTCGGGTGTTTTGGGAGTCGCGCTGATCAGCGCGTACTCCGAAGCATGGGGGGACGGGGCAGCAACCCACCGGCCCCATTGACATGCATTAATACCTTTGACATGCATTAATAATTGACATGTCACTTATATCCCCCCGCGTACAGTACAATCGTATTGTACGCGCAGGGGACCAAGCATAATCCATAGCTCTCTATGAGAGCTATGGATTACTGTAATTGCGGCGCGCATCTCGCCTCGTATTAAGTGCAAATACGTTTGCGAAATGTGCACCAAAATCACGCCGTGAACATATCCTTACTTGCTAAGGGTGCTTTCACACGGTGTGTTTTTGGTGTATTTTTCAATGCATTTTTTTGTGCAGGAAGGTACAGCAATTAATGCTGTACATTGCTGCACAAAAATCGCGGTAATTACCACGATTTTACCACGAATTTGCTGCGATTTTTGCCACGATTTTTGTGTAGTAATGTACAGCATTAATTGCTGTCACTTCCTGCACAAAAAAGGCATTAAAAACGCACCGTGTGAAAGCACCCTAGGTCTGCTGCATAAGCAGAAGGTGTTAGTTGTTTGTTATAGAGAACACCTGCTGCTAGCCATTTCAGGTTGCTTTCACACAGAGTGCTTTTCTTATGCATTTTTTTATGCACTTTTTGTGCAGAGATGTACAGTATTAATTGCTGTGCCTTTCTGCACAAAAAAACATCAAAAACGCACCAAAAAATGCTCTGTGTGAAAGTACCCTAACCAAACTAAGCGGAGATCAATGAAATGCCTACATACTGCAGTACATCACTTGTAGCGGTTGCCGCTGTGGGATCACAGTAAAGTCCAATGTAGACAGAGACACAGACAGGTTTTCTTGGTTCAAACACGGGTTCTCCCATGCTTTATTAGCACAACAGCATACAACGTGTGTCCGGCATAAACGGAAATAGCACACAAATAAACACCTGCTCGTCTGAGCGCTGATATACACAATGTAGTTTCTCTCACTGCACCTTGTAGTCACCAACTGCCTGTATGAAGCCTCCTGGATATCTCCAGGGTGTTCCTGTCCAGGTCAATCTCCTTAGATCTGTCTAGCAGTACGCTTGGTCAGCTTACTAGCTGACTTATAAAGGCCAGCTAATCCTGTCCTGGAACATGGGGAGTAAGCACCCACCCAACACTTTGCTTACTCCCAGTAAGAGACATCACAGGTTTTGGCTAAGCAACCATACTAATGGTAAACGGGTGCCAACCACTTACTGTGACTGACACAACATAAACGTATGCCTCTTACCTCACCAAGGCCAGGTGACCTTGGTGACATGTCACTTATTACATTTTCGCCATGTGTAGGTAAAAAGCCTAGCTGGAATATACACACCATTATGGATTTTCCCAGCTGCCACCTTACACACTATTGCAATAAATAATACAAGTGATCAGCAATTGCTGTTCAAGTTTTAAAATTATGGAAAATTAAACTAAAAACTAAACTAAAAACCAAATATTTAAAAGGAAAAAAAAACTTTTTCCATTTATTATATAAAAAAACAAAAAAGTAACATAGTTGATATTGCCACATCCATAAAAGTCAGATCTAACACAATATCATGCCATAAAAAACAACCCAATAACAGGATTTCTATTTACTTGGTCATTCTGCCTCCCCCCAAAAATAATGGAAATGGAAAACCAAATATGGGCCGGTCCTTAAGAGGTTAAAGGAGGTTTTTCATCAAGACGTCTCCTCTTCAAGTGCAGCTATGACAGGGCGAGTGCAGCTTTATTACATGTTGGATATTTAAATTATGGCTGAATGTGTACAGCATTGCCAGGTGATGTCTACTAAATCAAAAAGTGACCTTTGTTAGCAGTTCTCCTGCCTGGCCAGTAGAGACATTTCTCAATTGGTGGCTCCAGTTGCTGTTGCTAAAGAACCCTTTTCATGTCATAGAGTTAAAGGAAACTTTATTTTCTACCAGTTATATGTGTTGCTATTAAAAGAATATCTGTACAGTAGTGTAGCTTTAGATCCAAGCAAAATTATTCAACAAACATTGCTTATTTTGCTAATATTTAGGATTGGGTAACTAGCATCTGATTGTCATCCATTGTATATGAGTGCATTTTTCTAATCTTTTTTGCAGTGAATGTTTATTCTCTAACAATGCTGAGTCCCACCATGACTTCAAAGGAAAATATTCTCTTATTTGGGACTTCAGCCACTTTTTTGCTAATTGCTGACTACAGTTTGGAAACAGCTTTGGCCAAAGCTATATAAAACAAATATAAAGGAAAGCATCGCTAAATAAGCACATTCATGTTTGTTTGCCATAATTAGATATCTCTGCACACCAAACAAAACAGATGTTGTGGGGCACATGATGGGTGTAATTATATGTGTCAAAGGGTAATACCATATTTTTAGCCTTTAGATATATAATTAAGCACAATTTCCCACACATCATAAAGCAGCCAGCTCCTAGATACTGGATTCTGTCACATACATGTTACTGGAAATTTTAAACACGACAGCAGATATTTGGTGGAACACCATTAAAATGCTAATAAAATATAAATATACCATGAAGTCCCCCTATATACTCTGATACACCAGCATGCAGGTGCCGTCCACACAACATATAGGGGTATATTTTAAAGAGGCAGACCATGTTTGTACTATGGGGCCCGTGGAGAGAACATTGGATACGACGGTGTAACATGAAAACCATGGGATGAATATGCCACATGATTTCACATGGATTTTGATAGGTAGATAGATAGGTAAATAAATAGATAGATGGATAGATAGATAGATAAATAGATAGATAGATAGATAGATAGATAGATAGATAGATAGAAGCGATAGATCAGTGAATATGACCTTTGAGGATGGGGTCATATCTGGTGTGATGTGTATATTTAGGACCAACCTTTACTGATATATTGGATACAGGAGAATTTTCCATAAAGCAATTTCTATCGATGTGACTCACTAGTCTAAAGTGATTGCACAACCTGAACACTTCCCACCTTTCTAATTAGCAGCTCTGACAATTACTGGAAATCGGGAAGTGAAAACACATTCAAACACTCACACTACTTCCTTGATATTGTAAAAGGTCAAGACCACAGCCATTGTTGTGTTCCTCAGTTCTCTGCTAGTAACGGGATTCTTAATCCTACTTATTGTGAGAACCAGAAATGAGATGATATCGTGGAACTGCGATAGAGATATCAAGCAATTGTAGCTGAATTCGGAAACAAATCAAGGACATGGAAACCTTTGCGTGTTGCCAAGACCAACACACCTTCAATGCTATATAACAGATTTCTTTTCAACATAAGCTTTGAGGTGTTAGATGGGTGGAACCAGAGTAGTAGCTAGACTCTCCTTCACCCAGGTTCAAGATAGCCCTTGTCCTGTATCTACATGCCATGGATGAAGTAGAATGCTTAGTGGTGTACCTGGGAAACATCTTGACATGCCTGATCCTTCTTTGCCATCTGGAGAGAGTTTGATAACTCCAAGACACTTTGGATGGTCAGGTGATCCGGCTGAAATCAGTAGGTTTAGCCAATGTTTTCCTCAATGTATGGGTGCCGTTATACAATTTTTTTTATTTGATACAAACCATCTATTTTCTATTGATATGTTCCATAATGCGCTATGCATCCTAGTCAAAATGACCCTTTGTGGATGTTCCACCTCACTGACTCATTTTCCATATGACAATAAAAGGAAACATTGTTCTATCAAGCCCAAGAAGAGAACTTACCAAGGTTAGCAGATGAACAAACCTTACCACAAATGTTATGGGACAAGGACATAGCAACACCCAGACCCAAAGACTGGTCTACCACATAAAAAGACAGCAGCATAATAAAAAGTATATTTCAGGTGGGTCTATTACAGATTTTGCAATGGGGCCATAAAACTTAAGTTATACATTTATCATGATACAAAATTTAAAAAAACAAACAACACAGTACCCTAGGGCACTCTGAATGATACCAGTGTTGGCAAGTTAAACTATCAATCAAAAACCAACTACTATAGTGTTTCACTAGATGTAATAAAACTTAATCTTTAATATCATAATAAAATAATAGGAAACCCTATGCTTCCCCTCAACATAAACCAAAACAGTTAAAGCTCACACTTTCGACTAAACATTTTGGGTAACCCATATATAGGTGATCCCAACAGGAACCTAACCCTCACCCCTACAAAATCCCTATTATACATCATAGAATGTCATCCTGTATTAAAGTGTATATTATGTAGTGGGCTCCAATACACCTATAAAGAGCAGTCTGTATATACAGAAAAGATACGTATACACTGACCACTAAAATATTAATATTTATAATGTCAAGTTAGGGCTTGTTCACACGACGTTTTGGATTCTTTTTACGGATCTGTTTTTGAGGAGTGAAAACTGCATCCGGAAAGCGGATCTGAAAAACGCAAGAGGTGATACTTTCTTTGGATCCGTATTGAATGCTTTTGACTTGCGTTTCTCGGATCCGCTTTACAGATACGTTTTCAGAGTCTCTCTCTCTCTCTCTCTCTCCCTGCAGCAGTTCACCATATCACCTTCCCCCTGCAGCAGTTCACCATATCGCCATCCCCCTGCATCCGTTCACCATCCATCTGCCTCCGCTCACCCCGGATCCCTCTGCATCCGTTCACCATCCATCTGCCACCACTCACCTCTGATCCCCCTGCATGCATCTGCCGCCGCTCACCTCCGATCCCCCTGCATCCATCTGCCGCCGCTCACCTCCGATCCCCCTGCATCCATCTGCCGCCGCTCACCTCCGATCCCCCTGCATCCATCTGCCGCCGCTCACCTCTGATCCCCCTGCATCCATCTGCTGCCGCTCACCTCCGATCCCCCTGCATCCATCTGCTGCCGCTCACCTCCGATCCCCCTGCATCCATCTGCCGCCGCTCACCTCCGATCCCCCTGCATCCATCTGCCGCCGCTCACCTCCGATCCCCCTGCATCCATCTGCCGCCGCTCACCTCTGATCCCACTGCATCCAGCTGCCGTCCAGCCGCCCACTGCGCTTTTCGCATCCACTTTCAGGAAGCAAAGCGCCGCCGATACGTACCCAGAGTGTGGAGCGCTTTTGGACAGGTGCCAAAAGCGCACTCCATTATTCCCTATGGGCTTTCACTTGAACTAGAACGCAAGAAGAATTGACATGTCAATTCTTAAAGCAGATCCGAAAAGCGCAGCGCCGATCTCCCGTGAGAACAGCGATGCACTTTTGCCATTGAACGCAATGTTAATCACACTGACAATTGTTAGATCCGTTTTGCGGATCCTTAAATCGGATCCGTAAAACGGATCACAAAAGCGTTGTGTGAACAAGCCCTTAGTACCAAGCCCTAAATATATAAACAATTATATTTCATCAACAACATTACAGTCGTACAGGAGTACAGTTGTTGATGAAATATAATTGTTTATATATTTAGGGCTTGGTATTAACTTGACATTATAAATATTAATGTCAATTATAGTGGTCAGTGTATATGTATCTTTTCTGTATATGTGGACTGCCCTCTTTTGTTTTATCGCTGGATCACATTTTATGCTGTATTAATAGAAATTATTTAGGGGTGGGGTTAGTTTCCTGTTGGGGTCGCTCTTAGCAGGGCAATTACCCCAAACTTTTGGTAGGCAGGATAAGCTTAAACTGTTTTGGTTTATGTTGAGGAGACGTATAGGGTTTCTTATTATTTCATTCTATTATGGTAATAAAGGTTAAGTTTTATCATATTTAATATAACACTATACTTACTGGGTTTTTTTTTAATCAAAATTGAAACCTTTAAAAAAAACAGTAGTGATTTTAAAAGCATATCCAGAATGGTATACTGACACATAGATGTTAATTCTGGGTGTTGATCTCCTTTAAGTTGAAAAAATTTTGTAATTCTGATGTCATCTTTTACATGTTACATATCGAACATTATTTTACTGCCTTCAGCATAGAGCTGAATGTTCTTTTCAATAGAGGCTAAACTTTCTTTAATCAGCTTTCACATTTTCGGGGCGTTGAGGATAATTTTAGTCTTTGAATTTCCAGATGTGTTCAGAATCTCAACTTTGATCTGTTTCGGGTGTTTACACGGAGAAAGCTGGTGTACAGCTCAAAATAGTAACGTAGTGAAGGTAGTAAGTGCTACGCTATGCATTCCAGATAATGACAGAACACATACACATTACATGTCATAATAAGGCGGTGTACTACAAAAATAAACACCACACAGGCAACAAAGTCAGCAATGTGCGTACATGTCAGATGGTCTCTTCAGTGCCCATTCCAGGTGTGATAGCTGAAAGTTAATATTCAGATATGCAGTAAGTTAGCCAACACAGCCTTCAAAATAAAAGGAATAGTTTAAAGATTGAGTATTTTCAGGAATTCAAGGGATTGTCCAACATTGAACATAAAAGGAAATAAATAAAAATAGCTGCCATTAGAACAAAATATAAAAAACAAAGCACTTACTTTTTTAAGCCAATGCTGATCCAGTGTTAAAGGGTCGCAGGTCTCTTTGGCCTTTATGTACACGCAGTTGACATATGACCACTGCAGCCAATCAATGGTCTCAGCAGTCATATGCCATTTTATTTGCATCATTGTCAGAGCTTTAACCTGGGACTAGCAGTGGTTTAGGAAGACAAGTACAGCTTTTTTTGTTATACTATACAGATGGCGGCTATTTATCATTTTTTGTTGGAGGGGGTAGGACAACCCATTTTGGTATTGGTTGAATATAAAAGCGAGGAAACGTTTTGACTAGCAGTTTGATTGTGTGACTACCGCTGATGTTCGGCAGAAGTCTTGCCTACATGGATTTAGGATTTTTAGTCAACAATAAAACTAATTGCAAAAATCAGCATCAGGCAGCTGCTGTCAAGTTCAATAAATTCACAGGGTGCATCAAAAGAGGACACTTTACAAGTTACTATTCAGAATGCATATGGAATGTAGCATTATGGGCACCATCTATAAGAGAGACATAGAGAATCACAAGCAAATTCAAAGTTGGGTTACCAAACTAAGAAATGTAACTAAGGTTAAATAGATTGGAAAAGAGATTTTAGGCGTGACATAGGAATTACAGCATGTATAAATATATCAAAGGTTAATCAGAATGAAGTATTTTTATTAAAAACAATATTCCTTTAAAACATTTTTTTAGAATTTTTGACAGTACTATTTTTTATTTTGACACTCTTATGCAATTAAAAATAACATATACAATCTTGTCCTTTTCTAGTTGTAACAGTGACGGGAAACAACTGTTGGATAGCAAGGAACACTAATCTCACTTTACTGCAGCTGCTGCTTATCTCTACATAGTCTCATTACAAATAGTAGGTAATGAAACAATGATCACTTTATTGTTCACTGGACAGGGATAGATAAGCTTAGACTAGACTGACAGGGCAATGACAAGACTGAAACATAAAATAATAAGGGGGAATCTTTTTATGCACAGATGGAGGGGGTGGGATTCAGCTTTCTTTACACTTATCAGGTCCTGCTGATAAGAATTACACATCTGAGGTCATAGTTGGCCTGGAATAGAACCGTCAAGTGACCCTTTCCCTGCTATTGTATAAGAGCTCACATATGAGCAATCAGTGAGATAGGTAGGAAGTGATGTACATAGGGGAACTTTAAAAAAATTATATAAAAAAAACCAACCACTCAATTAAAAAATGATAGATATAATAGTTGCATATTGCTTGTCAATATGTGAAAACTTGTTTTGGATGGTAGTGTCTCTTGTATGATACCAATGATAACAAGGTGGCATCCACTACATCCAAGAGAAAAAAGTTTTCTACACCAACATGCAATGACTGTCTTTGCTGTTACAGCAGAAACACTGTCTCTGGAAATGGATTATTGATCCAAGGATTTATGCTGATTTGGAGTTCAGATTTGGAATCAAGAATGTTTTTCCCTAAAATTAAGAAAATTGCCTTTTTCCTCATGGGGTTATTTGCCCTCCTTTAAATCAACATTAAAGAAAAATAGATTGTACTTGATAGACATATTTTTTTTCAAATTTACAAACTATGTTATTATTGGCAACCTATCATCAGCGCGTCTCCTGGGAAGATGTCTAGAAAGAATTCAATGTAATTACACACTGGGTTAACGGGACAGTGCATAAACATATTTGGACTGTTCCTTAGCAACAGACTCTGCAATTAGTAGGTGTCTACCCTGGACCACCATTCTCCTATAGAAATCAGCACTGTCACCTGTTGTTTCACACAAGCTCAGCCTGTGTACATTTTCACACCATTACTACTCCTGGAGACTGGCCTAAAGGGATTATCTTTTCTACCTATTTCTTTGGACACCTTCTTTTACACAGAACTTTTGTTTCCTTCATTTTCCTTCTGATGCGAAATATACTATGACTGTCCAGCAAGGACTGATGAGAGATATTGATAAAGGTTCATGGGACCAGGTCAAAGAGTGTCACTACAAAGGCTTAGGTTGGAGCTACAAGCCATATAGGCTCATCATCAAAATGTAAGTTTTATTTTGCATAGTAAAATATCTCATGCTTATCATGTTATCGTGTCTCTGATTCATCGGATATATTCTTATGTATCGATGGATCTTATGTTTGCATCAGAGCTAAGACCAGGTTACTCTTGCAATCTTTGTACCCTCTACTACATCAACTTGGTTCTGATCATGTGACCACAAACAAATTGATTGTTTTCTTCAAAAGTTGCCATCCAATAGTCTAGCTGATAATAAAATGCAATATACATGCCCATTAAATAAAGACACCAAATTGAGAGCCCCAGTGGATACAGAGAATAATGGGTAATAAATAGTGTTGA
Organism: Phyllomedusa bahiana; assembly: GCA_025379985.1. Classification (NCBI taxonomy): domain Eukaryota; kingdom Metazoa; phylum Chordata; class Amphibia; order Anura; family Hylidae; genus Phyllomedusa; species Phyllomedusa bahiana. The sequence continues at coordinate 185,155 of JAODAL010001087.1, read as the reverse complement.
TCGAACTGATCTAGAAAAGTTAAGTTCTAATAGAACTTCTGGAATTTTTAGAACTTGAACCGAACATTTTACTGTTCGTTCGAGTAAAGTTCTAGTTCGACACACCATTTTCAGTTTCATTTTCAGTGGCTTTCTGCACTTTTGGTGGCCATCCAATCAGTGCAGAGCACAGAAAAGTGTCAAAAACTTCATCGTTGAGGTGTAGGGCTCTTATTGGCTGCTAAAATCACATGACCATGTTATATGTATTTCACTGTATTGCCTTGTGAATGCCATTTTCAGCTCACTCTCTGTACTGTACAGACTGCTCTTAGTTAGATAGCATTTTCCTCTCCATAGAGGAGTTTAGAATTGCTGGCTGCATCTTTCCCACACCCAGAAGCTGTTATTTGGCGACATTTCCAGGCTCACATAATGCCTAAATCTCATATACATGGATTTATATTATACAGAGTACTTGGATTTGCTAAATCATACTCAATGCCCAAAAGTTCAGTTTTTGCCGTTTTGGGGCTTCAGTAATTGTATAACACACTGTCTCCAAATCTCCTATGTGACAAAGGGGCTTTTGAGCCCCCTCAGGATGCAGGGCCCCGTAGCAGCTGCTACTGCTGCACTTCATATAGCTACGCCCCTGCTTGCAAGCTGTCCTCATCTTTTCAGTTAACAATTGAAAGAAATGAAGTATTTTAGCCTCTCAATATTATCGGTCACTGTTACAGCCAAATTTTCTTCACTAACTTGTTCCACATATCCAGTTTACTGTTATGGATGGTAATTACAGCTTCTCCTCACCTGTACGGGTATAAAAATTAACCATAACATCTTCTCCCATTGACTTTAATGGGGTTTGAGTTCTAGTTTGAATAGAACCTTAAACCGAACACATTAAAGTTTGAGGTTCTAATCAGACTAGAACTTTTTACTGCTCGCTCATCTCTAGTAATAAATTATGACTCAAAATCAAAGCAGTCCAGGAACATCAATTCCAACCGATACTTCATAGAACAAGGAACACAGTCCAGGAACACTGAAGGGTTTTCTCACCATGCTGTTTCACTGAGTCACAAGCAGCTTTATACTCCCTCTGCCTTTGCCTTTAGCTCCCATATAACTAGCTAAGACATGAAAAAGAAATAAGTTCAGGAGATTTAATCTTTAGTAAAAAAAAGCTACAAGTGCTGTGAGGATTGAAAACAAATGCTTATCTGTATACAAAAGCTAATCTTGCTAGAGATAATAGGTCTGAAGTGGCCCATGTCTTTTTTTTTGGTGCTATTCTTGCATTGAATCAAATGCTATCCTCCTTGTACAATTCTTTTAACTAAGTTGGAAATAAATTTGGACGTTTTATTTAACCTCAATCTGGTTTCTCGGATGAAGCTGGCTGCATTTCTATGATGTTCGTTTGTCTTGGGTGTGGACTCCACCCGGCCGTGCTCCTGAGGATGGATGCCTGAGTATCTACGGGTGAGCTGATTTTTTCCTTGTTTGTATGCTCCTAGAGTGAGCTCCATCCATGTCACTCCTTGCTCTCTGTTTAGTCAGGAAGGAAGATATGGTTGTAAACAAGAAAAACCTGTGTGAACTCAGAGCATATACAATCTCTCTTATGACCAAGGTAAAATCTAAAGACCAATGTATTTAGAAAAAGTCTTCAATTACCTGTCCATACATGTTGAAAGCTAATCTTTATAGTGAAAAAAATCATTTAACACCAATCAAAGGTGGAAAGTACAACCAGAGGTTTGGTGAGGATAAAAGCAGTCCAGAAACAACAACTCCAATCATTACTCTGTAAAACAAGGAATGGGTTGGTGGTGAGTGATAAAAAAACAATCTAGGAATATCAATCCTAATTGACAGCCCATAATCAAGGGTTGGTGAGAAGTCATGATAAAAGCAGTCCAGGAACATCAACCATAATCAATACTCCATAAAACAAGGAATAGGTTATTAGTGTGAAATATTTGGAAAAAAAAGACAAGCCTGAACTTTCAAAGAAAGGTGGAAATAAGCTTCTAGATTGTTCCAGATCCATCATCAGGTCATTCTGGGCTTCCTGACAGGGAACTTTATATTGTGAATTAAACAGGTAAGAATAAGAGGATACATTAAGTTTGATTTTCCGGACTCTGTTTATTCTGTGAGATCATATGGTTTATGAACACACATGTAATTGTTCTTTATTGTGTACTTGCCAAAACAAAAGTACATTTAATCTCGTTGTACAATGTATTTGATAAATGTGATATTATGCTAAACTTGAATAGATGCATTCATTTGAAACTACCTACAGTGGAGAGCCGACATCAGAAGAATCAGGACACTATAAGAGGCAAATAGTCAGGGCACCTGAAATGCCAATTTAGTCTATCAATCTAGATCTTAAACTCTATTTCGTACATTTCAAGGACAACTAGAGAGGTTTTTTTTTAAGTGATCCTAACTAAGGGGAATAACAAGATCATAGAGTTACTGTACCTAAGGTGGAGGTGGAACAGAACTCTAATTGGGCATAGGCAGCATGGTGGCTCAGTGGTTAGCACTGTTGTCTTGGGACCATTGGGTTCAAAATCCCCCTAGGAAAACATCTGCAAGGAGTTTGTTGTTATCCCTGTGTTTGTATGGGTTTCCTACAGATACTCTGGTTTTCCCCACATTCCAAAAAACATACAGGTTAATCTGGAATTTATATTGTAAGCCTTAAGGGAGACAGGGACCAATGTGAATAGTGAGCATCTCTGTACAGCACTGTGGAATATAATGGTGCTATGTCAATGAATAAAATAAATAATATGAAATAAGGGTTGCATATTTGCCTAATACAGAGGGCCTGTGAGTTTTCCTAGATTGTCCGTTTTAGCAGATATTTGTATTTCCCATGAAATCATAATTCTGACCTATTTTCTTACGGTTGTGCAGTTCCTTTGTTATTCTTCCTAGATATATGTAAATAAATTGATAACTAAGTGCTGCTTCCCCTTCCAATATGGTGTACATGTACATACTCTTACACTGTCCAATCAGTGCTGAAAATGTCAGACAGTGTAGAGACACACCCTATTGATAAGGGGAATGGTAATGCCCAGTTGTCAGTGTATCCATGCATTTACAGGAAGAATAACATAGTAACTGCACAACTTAAAATTCGGATTGTAAAAGGGCTTAAGACTTGTGTCTTCATGGAAAATACAAGGAGTAACTGTACTATGCAGAAGTGAGATGTGAGAATTAGCCCCTTATTTGCATGGGCCCGTGACAACAGTACCACCCTTTTTGCCTTGGTGGCGACCCTGCTGAAATAACATTATTTTACAGCTATTTTTGTCAAGATTCTAAAATTGTAGATGAAACAACGACATGACTTTACAATCTTGTACCGACTGACTATAGTACTAAACTAACTAACAACATTATTCTGATCCTTTCAGGCGATGAGATAGACTTGTCAAAAGCTAATAAATAACCCACGAACATTTTTCTTTTTTGCAGGGTCCCATTGACTTCTGTTAGCGATTCACTATCCATTAATATAAATTGCTTCTATGTTACATAACAAAGGTATTTACCTATTATGCAGAATCTAAAGCCTTATAAAATATTGCACTTAGTCAATTGTATGGTGGGAAGAGCGTGATGTCCTGTATCCAATGCTTTTTGAGATGATTCATGAAATAAGTAATTTTTTCTATCTGTATTTATTTAGCCCATGTACTTTCCTATTGCCATTTATTAAATCGTACAAGTATATTTTCTTTTGGCTTTTCCAAAAAAGAGAAAGATAATGTTTCCTTCAGTTCCACCGAGATTGAATGGAACGCTATTCAAGCTCATTCTCAATGCAGTCACATAGGTAAGGAACAATGAGGATTTGGTATCCCCTTACTAGTATTTCATAAGAGCTCCAGCAATTAAGCATTTATCATTAATCCTGTTGATAGGATCTTTAAACCCTTAACGTACTCTGACGAACATACACGTCATCTGTGGAATCTCATTCTCACACAATGATATACATGCATGGTGTTGCATAGTCTCAGCAGGAGTGTGGCTGTGATTGACAGTCACACTTCTGCACTGACAGTCAGAATCAGAGAAAATGCTAATCCCAGCCATTTAACCATTTAAGCACTGTAATCAGTACAACAAAGGGTCCTGAGGCAATCTAACACTAGAGCCTGTTAGGGCATTCCTTAGGTGAGCAATATTATAATGTCAAATAGATATACAAAGTAAGACGAGAAGAAGAAGACTAAAAATTGTTAAAACAATTAATGAACTAATAACACTTTTCTGCAGCCAAACTGGTTCAGAGTCAAAAACAGTTCAAATTAACTAATTTTGTGGTTCTGAAAAGGAATATGATGCTCAAATTTGCTAATTGGCTCTAATTTTCAAGATCCACAGGAAGTTGTAATTAATTATGACACCTTTTATGCAGCTTTATAGAAAAATTCCATCTTTATTATTTCATCATCATTATTGAATTGTTAGTAGCTTGTCTATTACACCATCGATTTAATCTATTGAGCCTTCAGTATTCCATCATCTTAGGGTGACCAATCAAAAAACGCTCAACTCAGCTCCTATGATATAATTCTAATTACAGTTACATAGTTGAAAAAAGACATATGTCTATCAAGTTCAACCAAGAGTGGGGAAAAATGTGAATAAAGGGAGAGGGATAGGGAGTTTTTTAAACTTGGTTCCCCCTACTGATGAAGACTTTGTACCCATAAGGCAAGAACCAATCTGCCCTAAAGGAAGATTTGATTCTAGGTCCCAAAGTTGCCATCTGACTGAATCCTGATATTTTATATTGATACTTAAGTATTGATACTATTTAGTATTAAGTGGTTATCTAAGCTTTTATTGAAACCTACAACTGTTCCTGCTGTAACCAGCTCCTCAGGTAGCTATTCCATAGATTTATTGTTTACATGGGGAAGGAGGCTTTTCTCCTCTGGAGATCGAATCCTTTTATTTCTAGATGAAAGGAATGTCCTCTTGTCTTTAGAGGGGGCTTTCCTTGAAATAGATTTTCCCCATACTTTTTATAGTGGCCATTTATATACTTATAGAAAGTAGTCATGTCTCGCCGGAGCCGTCTTTTCTCAAGACTAAATAATTTTAGTTCTTTTAACCTCTCCTCATAACTAAGATGCTCTTTTCTCCTTATTAGTTTGATTGCTCATTTTTGCACTTTCTCTATAAACTGGAGCCAAGAACTGAACAACATATTCCAGATGAGGTCGCATCAATGCTTTATATAGCAGTAATATTACATCCCTGTCCCGAGAGTCCATACCTCTTTTAATACAAACCAATGTCCTGCTGGCCTTAGAGGCAGCTGATTGACATTGCATGCTGTTTTTGTACTTTATGATCTTCAAGTACTCCCCCATCCTTCTTAACAAGCAATTCTCTTAATTTTTTACCCCCGAGAACATATATTGTCTACAGATTATTAGTACCCAGATGCAGAACATCACTATTATTCATATTAAACCTCATTTGCCAATTGGATACCACTGACCCGTCCAGGTCAGCTTGCAATTTACAATAAACTTCCATAGATTGCACTACACTACATACTTTTCTGGCAAGATCAGTAAACTATTGGGCGGATTTATCAAGGCAGTTGCGACAGAATTCTGGCTCAATTTGCGGCAAAAATAATGTCTTACAAGCTTTGTACCCCATTTACTATGTGTTTTTAGACAGTTTCAGGCACTTTTGCATCTCACTTGACAAAGTGGGTGTGGCCTCACAAAAAGGACGTGGCTTCACAGAAAGGGGGTGTGGCTTAAATGCAACAAAAAAATGTGCCAGATTTTTGTCACAGTTTCTGGCGTAAAAGTAAGCCAACTTATAGATGGTACAAACTTAGACTAGACAGTTCTAACTTGCACCAGATTTATTAACACTGTGATAAATGTGGCGCATTGTAAGACTGTCTAGTCTAACTTTACGTTTTCTAGGAGTTAGATAAATCTGCCCCAATATCTTTAGTTGACATGGTGTTGGAGTCGTTTTCCTCGTTCGTGACTTCGCTGTATTCTGGGAAGCCCACCCCAGTACATGGCCTACATATGTTCACAATGCAAAAAAAATCAGCAGTAATTTATTTGTAAACTTAAACTATGCCCCCAAAAATACAACTTCTCCCACATAAAATACATCCTCATACAACTGTATAACTTAAAAATAAAAAATGTACGACTGTTTAAACGCAGGGAGGCAAATACTAAAAAATTTAGCTGGTCATCATCAAGGCTTTTTCAGGTCTGTCACTAAAGGGGTTAACCCCTTAACGACCTTGGGCGTATGCATACGTCCAGGTCGTTTGGGGGTTCACGCACCTGGACGTATGCATACGTCCTGAGGATCGCGCGAACTCTCAAGCAGAGTTCGCGCGATCGGCGAACTATATTACAGCTGACATCCCGCAGCATCGGCCCCGTCCCGCGATCAAAAATAAATAAAGTATCCATATTTGGTATCGCCGCGTGCGTAACGACCTGCCATATAAATATGTCATGTTAATTTACCAGTACGGTGAACGCCGTAAAAACAAAACAAAAAAAACAATCACAGAATTAAGATTTTTGTTCATCCTGCAGCACATAAAATGGAATAAAAGTGATCAAAAAAGCCTATAAACACCAACGTTGTACCAATTAAAACGTCAGTTCATCCCGCAAAAATAAAGTCCTAACACAGCTCTGTATATGGAAAAATAAAAAAGTTATGGCTCTCAGAAGATAGCGATGCATAAATATTCTTTTACACACTAAAAACACTTTTTTTTTTTTAAAGTGCTTCAACATAAAAAAAACCTATATAAATTATGTATAGCCGTAATTGTATCGACCCACAGAGTAAAGCTAACTTATTACGGATACTGCACAGTGAGCGCTGTTAAAAATAAAAATAAAAAACACTACTAGGATTGCAGTATTTTCTACACTCTGCCTTCCAAAAAATGGATTTAAAACTGATCAAAAAGTCTTGTCCTCCCAAAAATGATACCAATAAAAACGTCAACTCATTCCGCAAAAAAACAAGCCTTTACACGGCTCCATACACAGAAAAATAAAAAAGTTATGGCTCTCAGACTATGGCGATGCAAACATGTGTTTTTCTGTTTGAATAAGTGTTTTTACTGTATAAAAGCAGTAAAAAAATAAAAAATGTATACAAATTGGGTATTGCTGTAATCGTATCGACCTGCTGAGTAAAGCTGGCATGTCCTATCTAATGCAGAGTGACCACTATAAAAAATAAAAATAAAAAACACTACCAGGATTGCTGTATTTTGTTCAAAACGCCTCACAAAAACCTTAATAAAAAGTGAACAAAGTTTTGTATGCACCCCATAATGGTAGCAATAAAAGCATCAATTCACCCCACAAAAAACAAGGCCCTACAAAGCTCTTCACACATCAAAATAAAAAAGCTATGACTGTCAGAATAGGACAAAATAAAAACGCAATTTTTTATAGACCTATTTCTATTGTGTAAAAGTAATAAAACATAAAAAAACTATATAAAATTTATACCATTGCAATGGTACCGACCCCCATAGTAAAGTCATCACATCATTTACACTGCACGGCGAACGCTGTAAAATTAAAGCCCAAAAAACAATGGTGGAACTGCGTTTTTCCCCCCCATTTTCATGGCCTAATGCTAAAAAAAATGATGGAACACCTGTGTGCCCAAAATGCACAATACACCCCTATATGAGATCCATGAGGGGTGTTGAATCTAAAATGGGGCGACTTCTGAAAGATTTCACCTGTTCTGGCTCTTTGGTGGCTTTGCAAATGCGACATGGCCCCACCAAAATCTGCGTTCCAAAAGCCAAATAGCGCTCCCTCCCTTGAACGCCGTGCCATGCGCCCAAACAGCAGTTTACACCCACATGTAGGGTATTGCCGAACTTGGAAGAAATTGCTTAACAAAGTTTTGGGGTTCTTTTTTCTAGGATTCTTTGTAAATATGAAACATTTTAAGCTAAAGTAGCAGATTATTGGGAATTTTTTTTTTTTTTAATTTTCACAGCCTAATGCTAAAAAAAAATTGTGAATCACCTGTGGGGTCGATATACTCACTACACACCTGTGTATATACCTTAAGGGGTGTAGTTTCCAATATGGGGTCTTTTTAGGGGTATTTATTAAGTTTTAGCACCTTAAGGCCTCCTCAAACCTGAAATGGCGCCTTAATAAAATTGCATTGAAAATGAGACCTCAGAGTCCAGTAGGTGCTCCTCCTATTCTGGGGCTTATGGTTGAGCCAAATAATGCACTAGGGCCACATATGGGATATTTCTAAAAACGGCAGACCTGGGGGAAATAATATGACATTGCATTTACCTAGTAACATTTACCGTATTCCAGTGAATAATGGATAAATATTGAAAATCTGCAAAAATAGTGAAATTTTGAAATTTCACCTCCAATTTGCTTTTAATTTCTGTGAAATACCTAAAGGGTTAACAAACTTCTAAACACTTGTAAATACTTTTAAGGGGTCTAGTTTGTTAGAAGGCATAATTTATGGGGTTATCTAACATACAGGCCCCTCAAAGCCACGTGAGAACTGGACTGGTCCCTAAAAAATGTATATTTCAAATTTTCTTGAAAATGCGAGAAATTACTACTAAATTTCTACGCCCTCTAATGTCATAAAAAAAAGAAAATTAAAAAAATGATGCCAACCTATAGTGGAAATATGGTAGATTCTAGTTATAAACTATTTTGTGGTGAATAATTATCTGTCTTGCACGCAGAAATTTTTGAACTTTCAAAATCACAGATTTTTCAAATTTTTCATGAAATTTTGACATTTTTCACAAAAAACAAGGATTGTACGTATAAAATTTTCTTACTAACTTAAAGCACAATGTGTCACGAGAAAACAATCTCTGAATCACATAGATAGGTAAAAGTGTCAAAAAGTTATTCTCGCATAAAGTGACACATGCCAGATTTCAAAAATAGGGCTGTGGCAGAAGGCCACAACGCAGGGTCCTTAAGGGGTTAAAGGTGGCTGCCAAGGGTGTAGCTAGACTCATGACCCGGGATGCAAAACATTCATGTTTTTCCCTCTACTCCAGGATTCCATCAGTGGACCGAATAATACAAAAAAAAAAAAAAAAAAAAAACACATGATTCCTACTTGTACGTTTCGGATAGACGTGTACAGTCATACAGCGAGCACACTGCGGAAAGTTATTTCTATTTAATAGGGATTATTGTCCAATATAAGGAAATTCAATTAAAATGGGTCCAGGCCACGGAAAGAAAGAAAGAAATTCAAGTTATACAGTCAAAGCATCTGTTCCCTCTTGACCCACTCCCCCCCCCCAAAAAAAAAAAAAAAGAAACCGTGTGGGGTAAAAAGGAGAAAAATGCAATTGAACCTTTTGTTTTATTGGTTTAGTATTTGTTGAAGTTCATGCTGAACAGCTTAATTGCCATTTATCTGTATTTTGCAGGTCAGTAAGTATACAAGGGCTACATTATTACCACTATATAGTGACCAATACCATCAAAATACTACTGATCAAACCAATGTACTAAGGCCAAAAATACCAATAACAATAATATACAAGAACCAAATAATACCCCACATATCACTAACATATAGTGACTAGTGTTGAGCGATTTTTATCGACAAAGTTGAAATCGGCAAGGATTTTATGGTGATCAAAATTTCCAGATCATGCGATAATTAAGGTTAAAAACGTGCATCATCTATTACGATCACGCTTTTTCGCGCTTTCCAGTAATTATGAGCGCCATCAAATCTGATTACAGAATAAGAGCAAGGGTGAGATGTGGGGCGACGTCATGACTGGATGTTGTATGGTTGCGATTGGCTGGAAAATCACATGACTCGTTTTACAAAGAACAGCGATCCTTTCAGCCTCAGTGTCTCTCAGCGTCTCATAGGGATAGGACCTGCGCTCTGCCTGTGCCAAACAGCTTAGTGGAGAAATTAACTATTCTGCACAGAGAAAACCTCTACTATTAGCAGTGATCCTTCCAATTTAGTTATAATAGAGATTTGAAGATTCTATGTAATAGGTAAGAAGAATTTTAAAGGTATCATCTACCGCTGTAAATTCACGGCGGGAGAGCAGAGGGGTGGGCCCGCGGGCGAACACAGACAAGACTCTATCTATAAAGAACCACTTTTGGAAAAATAAAGTTCACCAAGACTTAGTGTAGACATTGTCGTGGAATATCTTATTATTAACAGTTTGCTATGGAAATATTTCCTGGATATTGCAGCCTGAACTTATATTGGATACACATCATTCTAGTAACTGCAGTCTCTATGTTAGCTGCAAAACACCACGATTATTTCAGTTACATTTACAGATATGTGTTTCATTTTAATTTTACAATTACACCTGGGACTGTTGATATATACCACCTTGCAGTTAAATTACAATCCAGCAACTTGTATCAGCACAGGATTGATTGTTGCCAAAATACCGTGTATCATACGAAAACATAACAGTTACGGGTTTTTTGACTTTTGCCGCACCCAGCATTGTTCATTGACGCAAGCATCCACGTAAATCTTTAAAACAGCAATATTATATTCACCACAGGAGAATTGAAAGGTGGCAAAAAATACCGTTATCATACGAAAACATAACTGTTTACGTGTTTATTTATGACTTTTTCACACCCAGCATTGTCATTGAAGCAGCATGCCACGTAAATCTTAAAACAGCAGTTCTATATTCACCACAGGTGAATTGAAGGGCAAAAATTAACCGTTTATTATACAAAAACTTAACAGTTAAGTGTTTTTTGGACTTTTGCACACCCAGCATTGTTCATTCTGACGCAGCATCCACCGTAAATCATAAAACAGCATTCATATATCACCACAGTGAAAATTTGAAATGGGTGCAAAAAATACCTTGTTATATTATAACAAAACATAACAGATAAGTGTTTTTTGGACTTTTTGCCCAGTCCAGATATTTGTTGATAGACACCTTGCAGTTAAATTTTGAATCAGCAATTGGGGTTGTTGATTAGAGGGATTTGAGAAATACTGTGATTTACAGTCTTTAATAAGCGACTTCCAAAACTATCCATACCTTCTCAAATTTTTATATTTCTGACATGGAGCAAAATGCAGATGGTAAGCGAAGCAAAGAGGGTGAGGGGTGAGCACATGGAGGTAGGTACGAGAGAAGGTGCTACCTTCCAGTGCTGGCGACAAAACACCAAGCCAGCGGAACGTCAGTTGAACAGGACCGGTCAGGCTGTCATCGCTGGGTCACGGGCCCTGTTGAATCAAAGTAACTAACATCATCGCCAATATTGTCCCTTCAGTGGTATAATGCAACCGCATCTAGCAAGTCTAACCCTCCTCGTCCTCGGCAGTCACGTCCCCACAAATGTCGTCATCAGACATCAGCATCCGTCCCAACATGAAGCAAGCCCAAATGTCACTCGTTGTACCCACCACTGTGGAGATAAACCATTGTCTCGAACCTCTTTGATGACCAAAAGTGCGGTTGGAGTCAGAAGGTATGTTAAAAGATCGAGAGGATGATTTAGTCTGCTCTGACGGCAGTTACTGCTCATCAGAGGAGGTGAATGAAGCCGGTCAATCGGCAAAAATCCCGGCGGTCCCGCGGCAACGCTTGCAAGTGCCCCTTGCTGTACCCGCAGCTTCTTGATGCAGAAAGTCATGGACGACCAGACACCTGTGTAGATGATGAAGATGATGACGGACATTGCACGGATCCATCCTGGTCTTTTCCGCAGAATTGCTTGTAGACGCTTCATCAGTGGACAGGAGGAAGACGATGGGTAGTGTCTAATACGGTCCCGCCACAAAAAGGGAGAGGGCGGTCGCAGAAGTCCGCTGATATGGATTCCGCCAGCCACGGTCAGCCAAACCCGCTCCTCGCTATCGCCTCAAAAAGGTCCAGAGACATTCTCAAGCCTGGGCCTTCTTTGACCAAGCCCTATTCACCGCGATGTCATATGCCGCCTTAGCCGTCAACGCCATAAGTAGAGGCAAGAACCTTAAGTGGTTAAACCAACACCAACATGTCAAGTCACATCAGCGCATGCAATGAGTTGAAATGGAGGAACCACTTGGCCAAAAAAGCCAGACCGAACGCCGGGGCCTCCAACCAATGTCACCACCCTCTGTCATCCGCCTCCTCCCCTCTGCCACCACCAAGCGATCCTCATCATGCCATGTTCTCTCAAGTGATATCAGGGATCAGCCTCCCTTCAGCCCTCCACCGTCGCCCCCGAGTACCACCAGCCACCACCAGAGACCAAACCTGCCCCTTCTCCTTCCGTCAGTTTTTGACGAACCTGCACGCGTACAGTGACCAGTCTAGCAGCCCACGCCTTCGTCTTTGCCCAGGATTGGGAGCAGAAAACCACTTTAAACCCAATCCATCCAAAGCCAAAAGCCTGAATGTCGGCATTGTCCAGGAGTTTTGGCCCTTAGTAAATGTTGCCTTTCCGTCTGTTGAAACAGCAGATGGTTCCGGCACTTCATGGCCCTACGCCTGCCCCTATACCAGATGCCCGAGCAGCGCATTTCTTTCCAGAGAGCGTCCTGCCCTGCCATCAATTTCACCTAAAATTTAAGCCGCGTTATCTGCCATCTGTGTCCGGAAAAAGTCCATCTCACCACCGACACATGGACTAGTCAGCACAGCCAAGCTGCTATATCTCTGTGACAGCTCACTGGGTGAGCTGGGTGATGTCACACTAGGGGGTGTCGACGTTGCTCTCAAGCTCGGCGCAAGCTCTTCAAAACCGCATGGATGGTGCAGGACTCTTTCCACCCCCCAAGGTCCTCCTTGGTGGCATCACGTGCCCCAGAGACACCAGGCCCGTGTTGAATAATCCTGCCTTGGAGACGTCCACACACAGGTCTGAGCGTGGACGCTCAAAGCCAAAAAAAAAAAAACAAGACCGACGTCGCTAGGTCTGGGTGACAAGAACCTTGAGCCAGGCAAGGAGTTGTGCGATAACGGGCGAAATCTTGCCTGGCCGCCCTTACAGATCGGTATGCATGGAGCACATCCCTTGCTGGCAAATGACATTGAACCTTGTCGTCCAGAAATTTCTAAAGAGCAACCACAGGTCCCCTGGACTTCCTGCTGAAGAATGCTCGAGTCTGAGTTCGCACATTCCGCCGTTCGCCAGCCCTGCATATCGACCCGCCTGGCATGCGTATACATAGCGTCAGCTCCTCCTCCCCGTAACCGGCTCATTGTTGAACCGTGGCTAACACGCTGGAATTCAACCCTCCAAAGGCGCTCCAGCGATGTGGCACAAGCCGCAATGCATGACGCAGTACGAAGTGACAACATTCCTGACAAGCAGCAGTGCGGACCTCGAGGGTGTTGAACCCACCGAGAGTGGAGGCAGGTGAAAGAGCTCTGCACCATCCTTGCCAGTTTTTGAAGAAGCCACCAAAATGGTCGTCAGTGCGGACAATGCCCTATCATCATGGAGCATTGTGGGTGATCTAAGTTCTGGAAACGATCATGGACACTCTGAAACAACAGGTCCCGCCAGCGACGGAAGAGAGACGGACATACAGATGCGGACACGAAGCCTTTACTCTCTGTCAAATCCACAAGGCCCGACAGTTTCGCAATTTCATCGGTCTTCAATAGGCAGTGGTTTCAGGGGACCAGAGCTAGTGGCAAGCTAGGTGGCGCATCATCTCTCAGGGTAGCATCATCGTCCAGCAAGCATCATGGGCAATGAGTTGAAGCTGAGCCGGAGCAGCCGGAGGAGAGGAGGAGGTATTCCATAGACACCTGCGTGAATGTTACCGGACGAGCCCTGCATCTTGAAAGAGGATTGTGCGCGAATTTGAGGCGGAGAGGGAGGAAGAATAGGAAGATGCAATTAGCTAGTGCCCCTCGACCCAGAGGTATGGGAAATCAAGGCTCCATCTCGGAACACAAGATGCTTGGATGCACCATTTCCACCAACAAATCTCGCATTAGGCCATCAAAATGCGAAACCACAGTTACTCTGGATGGCCACCCACCCCTGGATCCCCGGTACAAAACAAAACTCAGCACTTTCCTTCCACCCACCCAAAAATAGAGCGTTAAATCATGGAAATGGAGACCGTGCTGATGAGATCAACTGGAGACATCTGTTTGTGTCTGCTTCACGTTCCCAAATTTGTCACGTAGGAACAACATCAGTGCCGTGACACAGTAAGTGACAAGTAGGCGTAGCGAGCAGCAGCAGGCAAAGGTAGGCAGAAGCCTAATTGGTGAGCCTCGGGCAATCATTGTTTACCACCCACTCAATCAACGCATAGCAATAGCAGGGCACACATCCCCACACACAGAGATCACTTAAGATCTATGGTGCACGAACTATCTGCGGCCTTCAACACCGATGTGTTTTTCTGCATGTGATTCCGGACCCAATAGACTCTGGTATCCAAAATGGACGAATGGCCGAGCTGGCTCGTCACGTCCATAGAGGTGTTGTCCTGCCAGCAGCTCAGCGTCATAACTGAGTGGACCTTTCAGCCCAGCAGTAGGTGTAATTACAGACAAACTCATGCCGGCTTTCCCACAGATAATGTGGATCGTTTTGATTTTCATCAGATTAATATCAGGTGTCATGATCCTCTGATGATGCTGGTGGCCGCCAATGTGCCGAGGTCACCGATAAGTTGCCGGTCTATCTTCACATTCCTCTATTCAACAGAAAATGGTCCTCTTGAAAACTTTTTTTTCTTTAAATGATCATTTCTTACTGCAATTTTTATTCTCTTTTTTCCACTTTTAAAATTCTCTTTTGCTGTGAGGAGACTGTAAAAGACAGCAAGGTTCATGACAACACCGAATTCCTTTACTCACTTTATCTTAAGAAGTTTATCGCATTGTCAATGGTTTTGAGGTCAAGTTGCTGTGAATAACAGCAATAATTATAGACCTTTGGAACAGTAATGAGGCATTCTTTCTAAGAGTCATTTCTCCCTCACGAATTTTAATAGTTGCTGATAAGTTCAAATTTATATAATTTTTGGGGTCATTATTGTGAGATACAGCAATAATCATGGTCCTTTGGAACAGAAAAGTGGCTATCTAGAGTGGCATTTCTCCCCACCTCAAATTTTGTAACAGTGGCTGAGAATCATATTAATAATTTTTGGGGTCATGTAGCTGTGAGATACAGCAATAATCATGACTTTGAACAGAAATGTGATGGCTTCTAAGTGGCATTTCTCCTCACAATTTTTAACCAAGTGGCTGAGAAGTCATTTTATAATTTTTTGGGTCATGCTGCTTTGAAAGCCAGCAAACTAACAGTGGTCCAATTATAAAAAAATGTTTGTTTCAAACAGACATTTGTTCTTCACAATTGACCCAAAGTTGGCTCAAGGGTCATGCTTTGACTTTTGGGGGCATTTTTTTGCATTGAAATGCAGCAATAATACAGGTCCTATCTAAAAAATGTTGTTTGCTAAATAGACATTTTTCTTCACAATTGTCAAAAGTGGCTCATCGGACAGTTTTGAATTTTTGAGGGGGCATTTTGCTGTGACATGCAGCTATAACTACAGGTCCTATTTCAAAAAAATGTTTTTCTAACATGACAATTTGTTCCTTGCACAATTGATCCAAAGTGCTCCAAGGGTCTGTTTGAATTTTGGGGGCATTTTTGCTGTGACCTGCGAGCTATACAACAGGTCCAAACTAGAAAAATGTTGTTTCTAACAGACATTTGGTTCTTCACAATTGACCAAAGTGGCTCAAGGGTCTGCTTTGAATTTTTGGGGTCATTATCTGGACATGCAGCTAATACTACAGGCCTAATCTAAAAAATGTTGAATTCTAACATACATTTGTTCTTCACAATTATGTCAAGATGTGGCCTCTAGGGTGATGGTGCTGTCAGAAACAGGAGATAGTAGGACACATGTTAATGGACACATATTGCAAAATGACTTGATTTAGCAAGAACTTTAACAAGCCTAATCAATCCCTGTATTGAGACACCCATTTAATACAATGAAAAAAAAGAAACAAAGACATGTGGGATATCCAACCTAATTAAAAATGTGTTTTCTAGAATTAAACTACTAAAAAACTTGCATGTACAAAAATAGCTGGTAAAAAAATCCCCAGAATGACAAGGGAGGTACAGGAAAACTTGACCAGATG
This sequence comes from Phyllomedusa bahiana, assembly GCA_025379985.1. Classification (NCBI taxonomy): domain Eukaryota; kingdom Metazoa; phylum Chordata; class Amphibia; order Anura; family Hylidae; genus Phyllomedusa; species Phyllomedusa bahiana. Next base: position 168,936 of record JAODAL010001087.1, on the reverse strand, counting down.
TAGGTTATACAGGAGGACATGGAGTCATGGGAGCAACGGACAGAGAACAAATACAGAGAACATTTCCTCCACACGTTGAGTAAAAATGAGAAAAGAATGCCAAGGGCAAAAAGGTCACTCTGGTGTAACAGGAGGTTAACCACCAGTATTTCGCAAGTGAAGCTCAATGGTCCGCCACTCATACGGAGGGGCAATCCGCTTACCCAAGGTCTTGACTGTGTACCTTGAGGAAGGCTGAACACTCTCACACTTCGCTTCCGCACTCTGCTTCAGCACGACAAGTTTTTCGTTGCTGCGCATCAGGCATTTTAAACCTGCGTGTTAATAGATGACGGACGCCAGCCTGGGCTCATCACGCACCCACTGTAACTCCGCCCTGGGTCATGCTGTGGCACAGGACAGTATCTAGTCAATGTCCAGTTCAACTAAAAATGGTGGTTGAAAGACTTCTCCTTTTTTTTAACCGGGCACTTGTAATCCTGGGGGACGACAGGTTTAATGGTCATACTGGTGGCCCAAGGACAGGGACAGTTTATGTCGCCATTCAACTAAAATGGTGGTTTGAAAGACTCCTATTTCTGGCACTTTTAAACTGTGGGTCAAGACAGGTTTAATGGTCATTTCTGCGGTACAGGACAGAATTTAGTTAGTGTCCAGTTCAACTAAAATGGTGTGTTGAAAGACTCCTTTTTTTTTGCGGCAACTTTTTTAAATCTGGAGGGTCAATCAGGTATTCGGGCTCATGCTGCGTTTCCATGGGGACAGGGATATTCAATGTCCAGTTCAAGTAACAGATGGTTCCAAATAATAACTGGCCTACTGGCTACATTTTAATTTGTGGGTGATGCAGGTTTAAGGTCATGCTGTTGTACAAGACAGGGATAGTGAATGAGGTCTGTGACTTTTTTTTCTGTGACTTTTATAACCTAAAGTGTGTGCCTAAGATGTAGCACGTATCCATTTGACTGTTTGTGGATGTAATTTTCAGCTTCTCTCAGCCTTGTTTAGGGTGTACTTAAATGAAGGTGTTAGTTGTCTCTCCCATAGACTTTAATGGGTAATCGCTCATAATCGATGCTCCACTATCGAAAAACCTTATCGATAGCGGCCTGACTATCCGACTATCGATCGATCTCGATAGCCACGAATCGCTCAAAACTATAGTGCTAATACTATCATACTGTAACTGACCAAAATCAATAATCTCCAACCAATAATTCAATAACAACAATATACCTACACCGCCACTTTATTAGTACACCAAAAATTTATGGGGCCCCCCCCCCCCCCCCCCCCTAGGTAACGATGTTGGACCCCCGTTTGCTCAAACTGCCACTCAATTTCTTCGTGGCAAGATTCCACAAGGTGTTGCAAAACGATGCTCCAATTGTACCAAGGGCGCCCAAAGAGTGCCAAGAAAATATTCCCCACATCCATGACACCACCACCACCAGCCCTGAACTGTGTTGATACAAGGCAGGATGGATCCATGCTTTCATGTTGATTGACGCCTAAAAATTCTGACCTTCCATCCGAAAGTCGCAGCAGAAAATCGAGACCATCAGACCAGGGGGCAAACTTTTTCTAATCTTCGGTACTGTCCAAGATTCGATGAGCATGGCAATTGGATCATCAGTTTTCCTGTTCTTAAATTTTAATTTGAAAAAAAAGGAATGGCACCCCGCTGTGTGTCTTCTGATGCTGTAGCCCATCTGCCTCAAAGTTCGCCGTACTGTGCGTTCAGAGATGCTCTTCTGCCTACCTTGGTTGTAACGGTGGCTATTTGAGTCACTGTTGCCTTTCTATCAGCTCGACCAGTCTGCCCATTCTCCTTTGACCTCTGGCATCAACAAGGCATTTCCGCCCACAGGACTGCCGCTCACTGGATGTTTTTTCTTTTTCGGACCATTCTCTGTAAACCCTAGAGATGGTTGTGCGTGAAAATCCCAGGAGATCAGCAGTTTCTGAAATACTCAGACCAGCCCTTCTGGCACCAACAACCATGCCACGTTCAAAGGCACTCAAATCACCTTTCTTCCCCATACTGATGCTCGGTTTGAACTGCAGGAGATTGTCTTGACCATGTCTACATGCCTAAATGCACTGAGTTGCCGCCATGTGATTGGCTGATTAGAAATGAAGTGTTAACGAGCAGTTGGACAGGTGTACCTAATAAAGTGGCCGGTGAGTGTACAGTATAAGGACCAAAGAACACCACTGCATCATGACCAGATATCTCCATTATAAAGAGACTGAATAAAACCATTGCACTGTTACTGAATATAAACTGTTACACTGAGACTGCAATTACCACCATAAAGTGGTAGATATCAGTATACACAGGCTCTGCAGACATATAAATGATTACAGTGGCATTACATTTAGTGACTCACAGGTGACGTCTTATCTGATGAGAGTCGTTTTCTTTCCTTTTTCTTTCTTTATCCGGCTCAGATCGCCATGATGACTTCTCCCTAGCCACAACTCGTCCTTGTAGAATTTACCACACAAACAAGTTAGAGTCCAAACAGTGAAAGTGCTCCCAGTAGATTATGCCCACAGTAGATTATTGGGCCCCCATTTGTGTCACCAGTAGGTAGGAGCACACTTCATGTAGTAGGCAGCCCCCCGAATTAGACAGACAGATAGGAAGACACTTCACTTACTGTAGGTGGGTTAGACCTTAAAAATTAGACTGATAAGTAGGCAGACTCTTCCAATTAAGTGGGTAAAGTCCCCCTTCAGTAAAGGGTTCCCATCAATAGGTAGGTACATAGGGCCTTCTAGGAGACAGATGGGTGGATATATACTGTCACCCAGTAGTTAGGTAGGTATATAGGGCCTGCTCCCCAGGTAGTTAGGTAGGTATATAGGGCATCCTTCCAGGTAGTTAGGTAGGTTTATAGGGCCTCCCTCCAGGTAATTAGGTAGGTATATAAGGCCTCCCTCCAGGTAGTTAGATAGGTACATAGGTCCTCCCCCCAGGTAGTTAGATAGGTAAATAGGGCCTTCCCCAGGTAGTAGGTATATAGGCAGGGCCATGTTTACAGCTAATGCTGCCCTAGGCACTGAGCTTGAAACGTCCCCCAACTTAGTACCGCACGGTTCACATAGAATTTTTTGATGCTTTTTTGGGGTGGATGAGGCATGTAATCCGCCCCCTAAAAAAAACTCAAATATTACAGAAAAAACGACTCCCATTTGTTGCTACGTAAAATCAGCATCATCGTTTCGACAACACTGATTTTAATTAAATATTTTCATTGCATGCTGTAACCGACGACAAATAATTGATATGTAAATTCTTTGAGCCGTTTTACGTGCGGAACATTATAAGCATAGAAGGCAGAAAATCCACCTTGGATATCCAGCGTCATTTTCTTGTAATTCCACATTTACAATCATGGAATTGCTGACGAGGAAAGAGCTATTATGGCACTGACACTTTAAAGTGCTGAAATATGTCATAAGAACCTAGCCTTACACTTGCCATTCATAGTTATAGTTCACATGTTTCTGAGCAAGCCATAGTTTTATATTAAATACACACACATACACACATGTATATATACTTGAAAACGGCTCTGAGAGGAGCCGAAACGTCAGTTCTTGTGACATGTGGGAATAAACATTCATACATGTCGCCCAAAGTTACCAATAAAAACTACACTTCGGCTCACAAAAAACAATCCCTCATATCCCTGGTCCCTAACCAGAAAAATAATAAAAAGTTATTTTTTGCATAAAATGGCGATGCCATGACTTTTTTTATTTTGCCACCTACATAGAACTATGAGGGCTTTAATGTTGCAAGACAAGATTTACTTTCTATGGTGTCATTCACCATACCATAAAATACACTGGGAAACTGAAAAAAATTCTAAGTGATGAGATGTCACGATCGGAGATAGTGGATCCTCTGGGCCACCGCAAGCGATGACGTAAGCCACGCCAGGGAGCGAAATCTAAGTAGGTCCCAGTTTTCACCAGAGCCCGCCGCAAAGCGGGATGGACTTGCTGTGGCGGGAGTCTACAAGGTCACTACCCCTGACGTGACTTGCTTGTGGAGGCAGCCGAGGTGTAGCGTGGTACAAAATCATCAGGCAGGATCGTAGTCAGGGAGAGGCAGAAAGTCAGGGCAGGCAGCAAGATTCATGGTCGAGGAATGGGAGCAAACGGTACACGGTACACGGTAATCAGAACAAGGCTTAGGAATGCTTTCTCTATAGGCTATAGGCACTAAAGATCCGGCACAAGACTCAGGAAGGGGCAGGCTTAAATAAGGGCAGCAACCGGCAATACCCAATTACCGGTGCGCTGGCCCTTTAAATTTCACAGAGCCGGCGCGCGAGCGTCCTAGGGAGCGGGGACGCGCCCGCCGGGAGACTCGAGCTGCAGCAGGAGCACGGCCGGGTAAGTAGGCAGGGACCTGGCCGGCAGGGTGAGCGTGCCCGCCGCCCATGCAGGGACCACGGCTGTGCCTGCGACCCGGAACGGGGTTCGCAGGCCCACCCGTGACAGGAGAGATGTGAAAAAAACTTACTTGCACCATGTTTGCAGGGTTTCGTTATTGTGGTGGTATAAATAATGTGTTATTTGTATTCTACAGATTGGCATAATTCTGGTAATATCAAATATGTAGGGTTGTCCTTATGTTTTAGTACCGTAAAAAAAAAATCCAAATATTTTCTGGAAATTTGGAAATTTGCTTCATTTACTGCATCCAATAACTTATTTGTTCTTCCACCTAAGGACCGAAGTGATGGTGCATTTTTTGCAGGCTTAAGTGTAGTTTCTAATGGAACCATTTTGGGGTAGATGCAACTTTTTTGATTACTTTTATTCCAATTATTAGGGGATGTGAAATTACCAAAGTAGTACGTTGTATTGCATAGTATTAACAATGCAATAGGGTGTATAAAGATGGCAGAAAATGGTAAAATAGGAAACACAGTGATGATGGAAGCCTACAAAAGGCTTCCAGCCACCATTTAACCCAATCAGTACTGTGCAATCTCACCGTGGTGGTGTCGTTCACAGTGAGCAGCACCGTTTCTCATTCACTAAGATGTCTTGGCGGCCAAAGCATCTTAAGGGGTTAATCAGCAGTGAACGGAGTCGGCTTTGTTCCCTGCTGTTACCGGCGGATATCAACTGCAATTAGCAGCCAGCACCCGCCTCCTATGTAGCAGGAATGCAGTGCAATCCCACTACATAGTCGTTTACTGACAGTATGACGGACTTATACATCAAATGTCGGTAAGTGGTTAATGCAATTTAGAATGCGCATGTTTTTCCTTCTAAATATGCAAGGAAAACATGCAAAAAATTGACAAGTACTTCTTTTTTACACAACACTGATTTGAAATCTGCGTCTGTAAGTATATGCACCACACTGTCCCATTGTTTTCAATGCGAATATATGCTACAGGTCACAATATGAACTATGGCACATATTTCCACTGAAAACAATGGGACAGGTAGGCAGGTATGTAGGGCTTAACCCTCCAGGTAGGTAGTTAGGTAGGTATATACTGCTTTTCCCCTCCAGGTAGGTAGTTAGGAAGGTATATAGGGCTTTTCCTCTCCAGGTAGGTAGTTAGGCAGGTATATAGGGCTTTCCCCCCTCACAGGTAGGTAGTTAGGCAGGTATATAGGGCTTTCCCCCCAGGTAGGTAGTTAGGCAAGTATATAGGGCTTTTCCCTTAAGGTAGGTAGTTATACTGGGCCCCCTTATGTAAAAATAATAATAATAATAATATTCACCTCTTATCTGTTCTCCCGTTGAAGTCATGATGAATCCGGAGCGGGCAGAGTGACCTCATCACGCCACCACCCACTCTGGGCGTCACTTCCAGAGTCTACTAGACCCTAAGCCTAGACATCATTACATAGCACCGCTGCCTCCAGACAGGGGTAGGTGTATTCCTGCCGTTCTGCCTTAGCAGCTGCCTGCATTGTGCTCGCTGCCTTGCTAAGTCACATGTGTGGTGAGTGCAACCACTGTCACCCCTGTAGTTACGCCACTAGTGGCTTCCCTTTTACTTGGTCTACACAGTGAACACACAAAGTACTGATGTAGTGGGATAGTTGGTCAAGAGAATATCACTACAATAAAGAGACTGGCCTCTTACATTCACTTAAGCCAGGGAGTAAAAATATCCTGCATCCAGCACTTGTTGACCCACATATGCAATGGTGGTAACAACATCTTATCAATTGGGGCTTATGAAGAACTTTGTAAATGCAATGGATGAAAATGCAACAATATTCAAGTATCTCATTGATACATTTCCATGGTTGAGTGAAGCAAAAATAAAGGAAGGAGTCTTCATTGGACCCCAGATTCGTAAGCTTCTACAAAATTAGGAGTTTCTCCATTTCTTGCAGAGCAAGAAAAGGCTGCATAGGTAGCATTCGCATTAGTGGTAACTAATTTTTTGTGAAACTCAAAAGCAGATAACTTTAAAGAGTTGGTGGAAGTTTCATTCCTTTACATTCGCATCTAGACTTTTTTTCCATTCTGTGACACTTAAAGCTCAGTGGCCATTTGTGTCTGAGAGCATCCAGCTTGAAGTCTCACAATGGTGAGGTACTGTTGATTAATTGTAAGGTGTTGTCTTGGTCTTATGATGTCAAAATGTGAGCAGCAGGATGAGGAGGACTGTTTAAATCCCAATTCAAATTGTTCCCCTAAATTTATTGAGCAATTCAGGGATCAAACACCTGTAATGAATTTTACCTGTAAGCTCCTTGTAAGACATCAGCAAGTTGTGCAAAAAGTACTGAAACACTGAACAGTTGAACATATGCATTCTAAAGGTAAGAAATGGTCTAATTTAGTTCATTTTAAAAAAAATTCAAGAAATTTTCTGTTCATCCTAAAATGTTAACCAAATGGCAAATATCCCTAACTTTTTGTGAGTAGTATATGAAGAAGTAAAAACAACAGCCAACTAAAAAAAACCTGACAACTTTTAAAATTGTGTAGAACAGTGGAATTAGAGAATTTGACTTATAAAACACAAAATAAAGAGAAAACACATTTTCTAATAAATTATTTAATTAAAAGTCAAAAATCAGGAATAAATATAGTTGGTATTTTGGTGCTTTTCTTGTCTTGAACGGTAAACACAACAATAAAAAAAAAAGGAATTTGTGAGTTGTTCCACAAAAAGATACATAAAAAAATCTATGGCTAACAGAAAACAAGGAGACAAAAACTAAGGTTACTTTGGTCCTCAAGGGGTTAGGACTGCAGTTTCATTATGTGCGGCACTGAGTTTTCTCTAAGCATTTAATTAATTCTTCCCATATTTTACAGTGTTTCCACAGCAAATGTGGAATTGTGGAAATTAAGTACCATTCACAACTTGTTTTTGTTACAATCTATTATATCTATTGGGATATTGTGAAAACAATACTCCGACATACCATGGCAAAGCCAAAGAGAAAAAGCAGGACAAACATAGTTTTATTCAGACTATGTGTGCTCCATTTGCTGAATGTACACGCTCTCTGTGCTGGATACAACAGCACAGTTGGCTACTCCATTTTGTCAGGCACAGAAGGCATGTATGTTCGACAGATGGATCAAACATAGTTCAAATAAGACTACGTTTGCTCTACTGTTCGGTTCTGGCTCAGCACAGTATACATCACATATGTATACAGTATACATCATATATGTTTTTCACAATATTCTGATGGATATCATTTATGCAGGCAAAAATAAGGTGTGAACAGCCACTTCAATAAAAATAAATCATAATAGTATTTTTGCATCATGGCAAAATGTCAAATAAAAATTAACAGAACAACGCCTGAGGGTGAGCAGAATGTTTATGAATAAAGTTGACAGAAAGTGAAGCACAACTACATAAACAGTATGCTTGTCCTAGAGCAGGGAATCAAGTAGTAAATCATAGTAAATTAGTTATTTCTTTGAATCCAAGTGTCAAGATGTGCCTGCTTAGGCCTTGCACTAGACATAAAACATCAATATCATCTGTGTCGGAATCATTCCTTTAAAAATATAGCATAGTAGTCCATAAGGATCGAATGCACAGGGGCATTGCCAATGCATGTTCCCGTTATCCTCTCATCATATATAAGTCATATTGCATTCATATAATTTTAATAACCTTTTTCTAGATGCGATGTCTTAAAGTGTTAATAAATTGGGGACAACAAACTTTGCGCTCTATCATCAAAGAGTTGGGTCTGGGGATAAAAAACATAAGATTATGACAGTACTGAAGACATGGAAGCACAAACGAATGCTTAAGTAGGCATGAACAATGCGTAAACCAAACAGGCTGGGACTTCGCTTTATGTCAGAATAATAGATCAGACAGAATAACAACAATAAGGTCAGCTTCCACAGTCATTACGTCACCTGGTCCATAAGAACACAGTGAAGTAATATCTCCCGATACTTAAAAGGAGATGCACTAAGTGCATTCAATTAGGCCATTATTCTGTGATTTGCAAGCAACGTAGAAATGTTATCACTTAACCTTCCCGTGGGATATGTTGCAGATTTCAAAAGCTTCAGAATAATTGTTTGAAATAGTAAAACAATATGTTTCCACGATCTGGATTTTCTGTAATGCATACAGTTTTTATTTTCTCTTCCAAAATGACCGTGGTCCTGTTTAGATGAGAAGGTGACAAGGTTTAGAATGTGATAGGTTTGGATTTGAGTCTGGGAGATTTTGGCCAACATTCACCCTGTTGAACAAACGGAGAAACATTTTGGAATTTGTTTAGTTATAATGTTCCTTAGTTATAGATTTAAAAGAAAATAATGAAAGGAATTTTTTTGCCTTTGTGTTGATCCTTTCTTCCTAGTACTGTGACAAGGGGACTGTGACAGTGGACTCTGTGTCTGATAAGAATAAGGGATACACTGGCTGCTGCTCATTGCGGGGCATTATGTTTGACACAGATGGAGACCCTCTAGCATCTACTCAATAGGACAACATAACTGACACTCATTAGGACATCATGACCGACACACTTCAGAGCACTGTGGTTGGCACTGTTGTTAGGACATGCAAACCAAGGCAGAAAAAAATCACAGACTTTCATGGGTGTTCTCCTCCAGAAGGATTCCATATATTATGGGGGCACTCTGATTGATATTCTTTGCATTTTTTATGTGGCTACTCATGGAAGCACACTGTACACTTAGTTTCCCTTTAAAGAAAGAGTTGCAAATGTTAATAGGCTAAAAAGTATAATTTAATGTTTGGTGGCTACAACTCTTATATAGTGCACTTAGACTGGTTGGTTGCAGTTTATTCTAGGTGGCACTGTTTCTTAAACTTTCCACAACACTCTTAGGGTACGTTCGCATAACAAAGGACACAATATTTGTCAGATTCTGAATTCTAAAACCACATCTTCTGACAAATATTTGAACAGTATTTTACACAAGAACCCAAGGATTTTTAATTTGATTTTCATTTTTCTTGCGTATTTCTGTTGGATTTTGACACAGTTTTCAACTTTTCAATTGTTTTTGCATCATAGAGCACTATTAAGTAGTGATGAACGATTACGTTGACTATCGTCATCGGGTCGGTAGTCAATATCGGCAATTATCAAGATGTTTTCCGATAGTCAATAGTAGATTATCGCTGATGACCATTAAAGTCTATGGGAGAGGAACAACACCTTCATTCTTACACCCAAACAGGGATGGAGAAGCTAGAATTAACATCCACAACAGTTAAATGCTTACATGCTACATCTTAGGCAACATACTTAGGTTATAAAAGCCACAGAAAAAAAAATCACAGACCATCACTATCCCTGTCTTGTACCACAGCATGACCCTTAAACCTACATGACCCACAAATTAAAAAGTGCCAGAAGGCAGTATTATTTGAACCATCATTTTACTTGAACTGGACATTGACTATCCCTGTCCTGGAACACAGCATGACCCTTAAACCTATCTGACCCACAGATTAAAAAGTGCCGGAAAAAGGAGTCTTTGAACCACCATTTTAGTTGAACTGGACATTGACTATACCTGTTCTGTACCACAGTATGACCATTAAACCTGTCTGACCCACAGATTAAAAAGTGCCGGAAAAAGGAGTCTTTCAACCACCATTTTAGTTGAACTGGACATTGACTATACCTGTTCTGTACAACAGTATGACCATTAAATGTCTGACCCACAGATTAAAAAGTGCCGGAAAAAGGAGTCTTTGAACCACCATTTTAGTTGAACTGGGCATTGACTATATCTGTCCTGGGCCACAATATGAGCCCCAAACCTGCATGACCCACAAATTTAAAAAGTGCTGGAAAAATTAGTCTTTGAACCACCATTTTAGTTGAACTGGACATTGATTATGCCTGTCCTGGACCGCAGTATGACAATTAAACCTGTCTTACCCACAGATTAAAAAGTGCCAGAAAAAGGAGTCTTTCAACCACCATTTTAGTTGAACTGGACATTGACTATACCTGTCCTGGGTAACCTACATCTTTTCAAGTCTTCCTGTACCTCCCTTGTACAATTCAGAGGAATATTTGTATCAGCTATTTTGTACATGCATGTTTTTTAGGAGTTTAATTCTAGAAAACACATTTTTAAAATAGGATGGAATCCCACCACATCTTTGTTTCTCTTTTTTTTAATTGTATTAAATTAGTTGTATCACTACAGGATTTGCAAGCTATTTTAAAGATCATGCAAAAACAAGTCATTTTGCAATATGTGTCCAATAACAGTGACCTACCTATTCCTGTTTTTGACAGCACCATCACCCTTGAGCCACTTTGACAATGGGAAGAACAAATGTCTGTTAGAAACCACATTTTTTACAATAGGACCTGTAGTATAGCTGCATTTCACGCAAAATGCCCCCAAAAATTTTTAAAACTTTGACCCTTGAGCCATTTTTTGACAATTGTGAAGAACAAATGTCTGTTAAAAACCCCATTTTTTAGAATAGGACCTGTAGTATAGCTCCATTTCACAGCAAAATGCCCTCAAAAATTTCCCAAAACATGACCCTTGAGCACTTTTGACAATTGTAAGAACAAATGTCTGTTAGAAACAAAAATTTTTAGAATAGGACCTGTAGTATTGCTGCATTTCAAAGCAGCATGACCCAAACAATTATAAATATGACTTCTAAGCCACTATTAAAAATTGTGATGGAGAAATGCCACTTACAAGCCACATTTCTGTTCCAAAGGACCATAATTATAGCTGTATCTCACAGAAAACATGACCTCAAAACCATTGACAATGCGAAAAATTCTAAATAAAGTAAAGTAAATGGAAAAACGGTTTTGTCATGAAAACCTTGGTGTCTTTTTACAGTCTCCACACCGCAAAACCAGCAAAATGATCTTTTGGGAACTGAGAATAAAAATTGCAGAAAGAAATGATCATTTTAAAAAAAACTTTTCAAGTGGACCATTTCTTTTGGAAGAGGAATGTGAAGTAGACTGGCAACTAATCGGTGCCCTCGGCAATTGGGCCCAACATCATCAGAGATCCATGCCTGATTCATCTTGATGAAAGTCAAACGATCCACATTATCTGTGGAAAGGGATGTGTTTGTCTGTAATGACTCCTCCAGCTGTGATGAAGGGTCCGCTCAGATATGCGCTGGCTGCTGGCAGGACAAACCCTCTATGGCATGGCGAGCGAAGCTCGAGCCATTCATTCTTTTTTGGATACCCAGAAGTCAATTGGGTCCATAACACATCCAAAAACATCGGTGTTGAGACGCAGATAGTCGTGCACCATGATCTTAAGCTGGTCTCTGTGTGTTGTATGTGTGCCCTGCATTACATGCGTTGGTGAGATGGTAAATAAAGATTGCCAGAAGTTCCCCATTATGCTTCTGCCACATTGCCTGCTGCTGCTGCCACTGCGGCTACTTGGCACTCTACTGCTGTCATGTCGCTGACGTTGTTCCACCGTGACATTTAAAGAACGTGAAGCAGACGAAACAGATGTCTCCAGTTGATCAATCAGCAAGGTCTCCATTTCCTGCATTTTACTCTCTATTTGGGTGGGTGGAAGGAAATTGCTGAGTTTTGTTTTGTACCGGGGATCCAGGAGGGTGGCCACCCAGTAACTATTGTTCATTTTGAGGGCCTTAATGCGAGGATCATGTTGGGGGAAAATGGAGCATCCAAGCACTCATGTGAGAGATGGAGCCTTGATTTCCCAAGCCTCTGGGTCAGGGGCACTAGCAAACTGATCTTCCTCATCTTCCTCCTCGCCTCAAATTCGCGCCAACCTCTTCCAAAGGGCCCAGGGACGTCGGTAACGTTGATGTCCAGAATACCTCCTCCCCCTCCTCCACTTCCTCCGGCACAGCTTCAACACAGGCCTCAGATGATGCACTCTGAGAACTGAGGCGCCCCCTTGCACTAACCCTGGTCCCCGGCCCACCGCCTAATGAAGACCGAGACAAGTGTGAAACTGTCGGGCCTTCTGGATTCGCCGGAGAGAAAGGCTCTGTGTCCGCATCTGTGTCCGTCTCCTCTCTGTCGCTGGCAGGACTGATGTTTTCAGAGTGTCCAACGATCGTTCCAGAAACAAAGATCACCACAATGCTCATGCTGACAAGGGCATTGTCCGCACTGACCATTTTTGTGGCTTCTTCAAAACTGGCAAGGATGGTGCAGAGCTCTTTCACCTGCCTCCACTCTCGGTGGTTCAACACCCCGAGGTCTGCACCACTGCTTGTCAGGCGGTGTGTCAGTTCGTACTGCATAATGGCATTGCGCTGCTGCCACAATCGCTAGAGCATGTGGAGGGTGGAATTCCAGGGTGTTGCCCCGTCAACAATGAGACGGTTGACGGGGAGGCCGAGCTGACGCTGCAACGAAAGCCAGGCGGGACGAAGCAGGGTGGCGAACAGCGGAAGTGCGAACTCAGACCTCGACCCTTCCTCAGCAGGCAGTCCAGACCCGGGAAAGAACTTTACAAATTTCTGGACGCCCAAGGTTCATGACATGTGCCAGGCAAGGGATGTGCTCCAGCCTACCGATCTTAAGGGCAGCCAGCAGATTTCGACCGTTATCGCACACCACCTTGCCTAGCACAAGGTTCTTGTCACGCAGCCAGCGCTCGGTCTCGTTGCGGAGAGCCATCCACAGCTCCTGACCTGTGTGTGGACAGTCTCCAAGACAGATTAATTTAAAACAGGGCCTGGTTTCTCTGGGCACGTGATGCCACCAGAGGCCCTTGGGGGAAAAAAACCCTGCACCATCCCTGGGTTTTGAAGAGCGTGCGCTGAGCCTGAGACCACCGTCACCAAACCAGAGACATCCACCCAGCTTACCCAGTGAGCTGTCACAGAGTTTATAGCGGCCTTGGCCGTGCTTACTGCCCATTGTCGGTGGGTCAGATGGACTTTTCCAGCACAGATGCAGACAACGGCTTGAAATTTTAGATGACACGTGGCTGGGCCCGAGCAGGGACGGCTTTTCTGGCAAAGAAATGCCTGCTCGACATCTGGTATTGGGGCAGGCAAGGGCCAAAGACGTGGCGGAACCCATCTGTGTCCACCAGAGGAAAGGCAACATTTTTCCCAAAGGGCCAAAAGCCTGGCAATGCTGACATTCAGGCTTTTGGCCTTTGGGATGGTTTGGGTTAAAGTGTTTCTTATGCTCCCAAACCTGGAAGACAGAAGGCTGGCTGCTAGACTGGCCACTGTACGGCATTCAGGTCGTCAAACTGGTGGAAGGAGACTGGGTAGGATGGGTCTCTGGTGGTGCTGGTGGTACTCGGGCGACGGTGGAGGCTGAAGCGGAGGCTGATCCCTGATTATGACTCTGAGAGACATGGGCAGCTGAGGAACGCTTGGTGGTGGCGGAGGAGGAGGAGGCGGAGACAGAGGGTGTGACAATTGGTTGGAAGCCTGGCCCTCGGTGTTGCCTTTTTTGGCCAAGTGTTGTCTCCATTTCAACTCATGCATTCGCTGCATGTGACTAGACATGTTGGTGGTGGTTAAACACCTAAGATTCTTGCCTCTACTGATGCATTTACGGCAAAGGTGGCATATGACATCGCTGGGTGAATCAGAGGCTTGCTCGAAAAAGGCCCAGGCTTGAGAGGTCCTGGACCTTTTCGACGGTGATAAGCGAGGAGCGGTGTTTCCGCTGATCGTGGCTGGCGGAATCATATCAGCGGACTTCTGCGACCGCCCTCTCCCTTTTTGGGCGGGGACCCGTACTGACACTACCCCCTTCGTCTTCCTCCCCATCAGTGATGAAGCGCTCGCAAGCAAAATTCTGCTGAAAAGACCACGTTGGATCCGGCAATGTCGTCATCATCATCATCAAAAACAGGTGACTTGGTCGTCCTGACATTCTGCAAACCAGGAGCTGCGGGCTACAAGCAAGAGGCACTGCAAGCGTTGCCAAGACCGCCCGGATTTTGCGATTGACCCGGTTCCTTTCCTCTGATTTGGGATCAGTAACTGGGCGTCAGGGCAGACAAAATCATCCTCTTTGGCCTCTTGATCTTTTAAACATGCCTTCTGACCTCAACCGCATTTTGTCATCAAGAGGGTCTTTAAAAATGGATTATCCACAGTGGTGGGTACACGAGTTGACATTTGGGGTAACTTCGCTTCATGTTGGAAAGGTGCTGATGATGCGATGACAACATTTGTGGCCGTGACTGGGAGACGAGGAGGTAAGACTGCTGGATGTAGTTGCATTAACCACTGAAGAACAGATTGGCGACGCTGTTCGTTACTGAGATTCACAGGGCCCTGACCCAGCGATGACAGCCTGACGGTCCTGCAACGGACGATCCGCTGGCATGCGTGTTGTCGCAGCACTGGAAGGAGCACCTTCTCTCGTACCCCTACCTCCATGTCCTATACCCTCTTTTGCTCGCTTACCACCTGCATTTCGCTCCATGTTCAGAAAGAAAAAATTTAAGAAGGTATGGAAGAGTTTTGAAAGTCTCTTATTTTAAAAAACGGCAAATCACAGCTATTCTTAAATCCCTCTAATTTTCTAAGCCAACTAGGATTAGAAACTGAAATGTTTCTAGCGAATACCTTGTGCGGTCTGGGAAGAACCGTAGACAAAATTTAAACTGTGTTCTTCCTCAGTCCCAGGGATTTACAACTGTCCAGTAGGACTAGGAATTGTAGTTTTCAACAAACTATCATACAAGTGCACTATCTCCGGCAAACTCAGATTCAACTAATAAAACTATTCAAAAGTTACACGGATGAGAAATTGCGTTTTTTGCAGCAATGACAAACGAGAACAGTTGGTAGAAAATCAGAATTGTCGTACAACGTGGCTATATGAAAAAAACTAGGGCCGCACCACGTGCAATACAGCTATTTAAAAGTTATACGAATAACAAACGGTGGTTTTTGCACCAATGAAATACACCATCAGTAACTACAAAATTTCTGTATTCAAATTTAAATACAAGGTGGCTCTATGAACAAAACTGGGCCGCACCAAAGTAAAAAAAAAAGCACCTATTTGAAATGTATACGGATAATAAAAGGTGGTTTTTGCACCTATGAAACACACCTGCAATTACTAGCAAATTTCTGTATGGTAATATAAGTACAAGATCGGTCTTTCAACAAAACTGGGCTGCGCCAAATTGAAAAAAAACACGTAATTAAATTGTGTACTGTTAATAATGGGTGGTTTTTGCACCTATGAAATACAACACCAATTACTAGCAAATTTCTGTATGGTAATATCCGTACAAGATGGGTCTTTGAACAAAGCTGGGCTGTGCCAAAGTGAAAAACACGTAATTAAATTGTGTACGGATAATAAAACGGGGTTTTTGCACCTATAAATACACCTGCAGTGACTAGAAATGTTCTGTATCCTATTGTGAGTACAAAGTGGGTCTTTGAACAAAGCTGGGCTGCGCCAAAGTGAACAAAACCTAATTAAATTGTGTACGGATAATAAAACGTGGTTTTTGCACCTATAAATACACCTGCGGTGACTAGAAATGTTCTGTATCCTATTGTGAGTACAAAGTGGGTCTTTGAACAAAGCCGGCTGCGCCAAAGTGAACAAAACCTAATTAAATTGTGTACGGATAATAAAAGGTGGTTTTTGCACCTATGAAATACACCTGCGGGTGACTAGAAAAGTTCTGTATCCTATTGTAAGTGCAAAGTGGGTCTTTGAAAAAAACTGAGCTGCGCCAAAGTGAAAAAAAAACCTAATTAAATCGTGTACAGATAATAAAAGGTGAGTTTTTACACCTGCAGTTACTAGAAAAGATCTGTATTATAATATAAGTACAGGCTGCACAAAATACAAGCTATTATTTCCACAAAAGCTGGCCAAAAACTGTTAATAAAAAACTCATTTCAATGCAGGGTCAAAGCAGAGTCTGGGCTGCACAATATCCACTCTCCTTTCAAAAGGCCGCCTGCCTGTCTGCTTGCCAGCCTGTCTGTGTTCGCGCGCCCACCCCCAACCCCGGCGTGGCTGTACAGCGCTAGATGCTCCTTTAAAATTCTCAGCCTAAGTAAAATAAAAGCTGAAATTCTCTAATCTACCTAAGTTCTAATGTTCACAGCTAAAAGCATAGTTGTCTGTGTGAACAAAGAGAACTGTATTGCTGAGCTGTATTGAGAGAGACCTAGCACACCTCCTGCTCTTATGATACACAGACACACACTGATGCTGAACAGGAAGGGCTGTTCTATGTAAAATGAGGCCATGTGATTTTTCCAGCCAATCACAACCATACTGTCATGGACGCGCCTGCGGCCACTGTCCCGGGTCGCAGGCGCGTCCATGCTCCTACACCTAGCGAAGCCCCGTCCCGCACGTCGGGTTCGGGGTCCGCTCACTCCCCCGTCCCCGCCGGCGTCCACTTACCCAGCCACGCTCCTGCTCATCCTGTCTCCGTCTCCCGGTGTGTGGCTCCGCCCCTAGGGCGCGCGCGTGCCGGCAGTTTGAGATTTAAAGGGGCAGTGCGCTGGTAATTGGTTATTGCCGGGCACTGCTCCTATTTTAGTCCGGCCTCTTCCTGGCGGCCTTCGTCGGATCATTGGTGTATTACTCTGGGGGAGAAAGACTTTCCAGTATTGTCTAGTCTGCCTATCCGTGTACCGAACCTCGAGCCTACGTTTACCGACCACGAACCTTGCCGCCAGCCCTGACCTTCTGCCTGTCTACGTTACGAACCAGAGCCGCCTGTCCTGACCTCTTGCCTGTCCCCGACTACGAGCCTGCCTGACGATTCCGTACCTCACCTACCCTTGGCCGCCACCGCAAGCCCCGCCAGTGGGTGACCTGGTAGACTCCCGCCGCAGCAAGACCATCCCACTTTGCGGCGGGCTCTGGTGAATACCTGGACCTACTTAGATTCCACTCCCTGGTGTGGGCTTACGCCATCACCTGCGGAGGTCCAGTGGATCCACCTCCAGACCGTTACAGTAGGATCCGGCCACGGATCCCGCCAAGGTGCCGTTACCCAGCCTGGCGGATCTGATGACCGTTGTTGCTCGCCAGTCACAGCAACTCGGTCAACAGGTGCAGCAACTTACCCAGCTATACACCCTGTTGCAGCAACTCGTCACTGTCCAGCAGCAGCAACCCTCGCCATCTCCAGTGGGTGTCCCTGCCTCTACGGTTCCTGTGGCTCTGAGGGGTCCCAAGCTTCGGCTGTCGTTCCCATCTAAGGTCGACGGAGACCCAAAACTCTGCAGGGGGTTCATCACCCAATGCTCTATGCACGTGGAGCTGATGGCCGATCAGTTCCTGTCCGAACATGCAAAAGTGGCATTCGTGGTCAGCCTCCTCTCTGGAAAGGCCTTGGCATGGGCCACACCTCCGGATCATCAGTCTTTCCTCAGTGAGTTCCTCAATGTCTTCGTGGAACCAGCTCGTGCATCCTCCGCTGAGACAGCCCTCCTAAACCTACGCCAGGGGGAGTCTGTGGGAGACTACGCTGTGCAATTCCGCACTCTGGCCTCTGAAATGTCATGGAACGAGGCCGCTTTGGGCACCACCTTCAAGAAAGGGCTCTCAAGCCGAGTTAAGGACGTCTTGGCCGCTAGAGACCTCCCGTCTTCCCTCAGTAACCTGATCCGGTTAGAGACCCGCCTCGACGTACGCTTCATTGAACGGGAGGAGGAACTTCGGAAAGAGCGTCATTCAGCCCAGCCTCGCCGGTTTGCTCACCTGGCACCGGTGTTCCAGAGGCCTCCTGCGCCACAGCCGCCGACACCCACCGAGGAGCCCATGCAGATTGATCGGGCTCGTCTCTCTGAGCAAGAGTTGGCCCAGCGTCGGCAAAGGAACTTGTGCCTCTACTGTGGCAGCCCAGAGCATTACCGGAGGAATTGTCCCAAGCGCCCCAAGTCTGCGGGCTATACAGTGCTTCTTGGGCTTCTGCAACTATTATCGCCAATTCATCCCTCACTTCTCTACGCTGGTGGCTCCGATAGTGGCCCTCACCAAGAAACAAGCCAATCCACGCAGCTGGCCCAACGAGGCCGAAGAGGCATTTTCTAAGCTCAAGTCTGCCTTCTCTATGGCATCTATCCTTGCACGTCCGGATTCCGTGAAACCCTTCACGCTGGAGGTGGATGCCTCGTCTGTGGGAGCCGGAGAAGTTCTTACGCAAAAAGGGCCCACGGGTAAGACTGTAACGTGCGGCTTCTTTTCCAAGACGTTCTCGTCGGCCGAGAGGAATTACACATTTGGCGACCGGGAGCTACTGGCCATAAAACTGGCCCTGGAAGAGTGGCATTATCTGCTGGAGAGGGCCCATTTCCCCATCCGTATCTACTCGGACCACAAAAACCTCCAATATCTTCAGACGGCTCAGCGACTTAACCCACGCCAGGCTAGGTGGTCGCTCTTCTTTTCCCGGTTCGATTTCCAGATCCACTTCCGGCCTGCAGAGAAGAATGTGAGAGCTGACGCCCTCTCCCGTGCCTCCGACGTGGTGGGTGAAGATACTACTCCAGAACACATAATTCCTCCAGAACGTCTTATCTCGGCAGCTCCAGTGGACCTCCGGAGGTTTCCTCCTGGAAGGACTTATGTGCGCCCTGCTCTCCGCAGACGTATCTTAAAATGGGGACATTGCTCATTGGTGGCCGGCCATCCCGGCGCCCAAAGAACCTTCCACCTGATATCCCGGTTCTATTGGTGGCCAGAACTTTGAAAGGATGTTAAGGACTTCGTTTCGTCTTGTGACTCCTGTGCCCGCAACAAGACGCCACGTCACAAGCCGGCAGGTCTACTACAGCCACTCCCCATTCCTACTCAACCTTGGACCAACATTTCTATGGACTTCATAACTGACCTCCCTCCGTCGTCTGGCAACACCATTATTTGGGTGATCACGGATCGCTTCTCCAAGATGGCGCATTTCGTCCCGTTGCCAGGCCTGCCGTCTGCCTCCCTTCATGTGTTTCGTCTGCATGGACTCCCTCAGCAAATCGTCTCGGACCGGGGAGCTCAGTTTGTCTCCAGGTTTTGGCATGCCCTGTGTAACCAACTTCAGGTGAAGCTCGAGTTCTCTTCTGCCTACCACCCGCAGACGAACGGTAAGGTAGAGAGGGTCAACCAGGTCTTGGGATGTTACCTTCGCTATTTCGTCTCGGCGCGTCAAGATGATTCGTCCAACTTGCTGCCATGGGCGGAGTTCTCTTATAACTCCCTTGAGTCTGAGTCCGCGGGGTCCCCCCCTTCTACATTGTGTATGGCCTGCATCCCCGCCCTCCTCTCCCTCTAGCAACCTCCTCCGAGGTCCCGGCTGCGGACGCACTAGTGCAAGACATGAAGGCCATCTGGTCCCAGACCCGTCAGTCTCTGCTCCGCGCTTCCGAGCGCATGAAGACTCAAGCGGAAAAAAGAAGAATTCCTCCTCCGGTTTCCTCCCCAGGTGACAAGGTGTGGCTCTCGACTAGATATGTCCGCCTTAAGATGCCTTCTCACAAACTGGGACCCCGTTTCCTGGGACCCTTTGAAGTCATCAGCCGCATCAACCCGGTGTCCTACAAACTCCGGCTCCCTCCTACTATGAGAATCCCCAACTCGTTTCATGTCTCCTTACTGAAACCCCTGGTCCTTAATCGCTTTTCCCAGAAGGCTGTTCCTCCTCCGTCTGTGGCTGATGTGCCCAATGTCTTCGAGGTCAAAGAGATTCTGGGCATGAGGAGAACTAGAGGAAAAAGATACTTTTTAGTGGACTGGAGGGGGTTCGGTCCTGAAGAGAGGTCTTGGGAGCCGGAGGAGAATATCTTGAACTGCAGCCTCATCCAGAGATTCCTCCAATCCAGTAAGAGGGGGAGGCCCAAGGGGGGGGGGGGGGGGGTACTGTCACGAATGCCCCTGCGACCACTGTCCCGGGTCGCAGGCGCAACCGTGCTCCTACTCCTAGCAGAGACCCGATCCACACGTTGGGTTCGGGGTCCGCTCACTCCCCCGTCCCTGCCGGCGTCCACTTACCTGGCCACGCTCCTGCTCAGCCTGTCTCCGTCTCCCGGCGCGCGGCTCCTCCCCTAGGGCGCGTGCGCTGGTCATTGCCGGGCACTGCTCCTATTTTAGTCCGGCCTCTTCCTGGCGGCCTTCGCCGGATCCTTGGTGTATTCCTGTTGGAGAAAGCCTTTCCAGTATTGTCTAGTCTGCCTATCCGTGTACCGAACCTCGAGCCTACGTTTACCGACCACGAACCTTGCCGCCAGCCCTGACCTTCTGCCTGTCTACGTTACGAACCAGAGCCTCCTGTCCTGACCTCCTGCCTGTCCCCGACTACGAGCCTGCCTGACGATTCCGTACCTCGCCTACCCTTGGCCGCCACTGCAGGCAAGCCCCGCCAGTGGAAGTGACCTGGTAGACTCCCACCACAGCAAGACCATCCCGCTTTGTGGCGGGCTCTGGTGAATACCGGGACCTACTTAGATTCCACTTCCTGGTGTGGGCTTACGCCATCGCCTGTGGTGGTCCAGTGGATCCACCTCCAGACCGTTACACATACACATCCCAGTCATGACGTTGCACACCCAGTTCACCCTGCTCTATTCTCTAAGCTGATTTGCTGGCCGCCAAAATGACAGGAAGCGCCGAAAATGGCGCGATATTAATAGATTATGCGCAGATTTTCACCTAAATTATCGCGTGATCGAAAAACTCCGATCAACATAAAAACCGTGCCGATTTCAACTTTGTCGATAATAATCGCTCAACACTACTTATTAGCGTACATTATGTCTCTCATTCCTGGACTACAGCTATGAAGGAATCAGATAATCTATTACCATTACCTACCATCCACTGGGATAATGCCTAAATCATTGATAAGGGACCAGATATCTCTGTGTTAATGTTTTGTAAGAATTACTTACAGTGATCATATTCTAAGTGCACCTATCTAGCTATAAATATAGGTAATATGCTTAGCTTCGATTTATATGACGTACTATTGGACTGTTGAGTAGGCCTCAACATCACTGGATGCCTCCATACTTCAAATATTTTCTCTGGCCTGCTGTTCAAGTGTCATGAAAATAGACTTTCAGGAAGTATACATGGTAAATGTACATTTATGTCTTTATAAATCTTCTGCTGAGTAAAATATTGCAGGAATGGTATATTATCACATCTGCTAAGATTTGTGATCTGATCATAGAAATTTCCATAGGGATAGCCAGGTATAATTTGTAAGCATACAGTATATTTGAAAAACAGGAAAAATATCTGACATTTCTTCATTATCATATGACTTTTAGATGGCGTCTTCTGACTGGCATGCACTTGGCTATTGACTATAGTTAGGTCATGCAGAACAGTTTTGACCAACATTTTTGCTGGTTAGAATACAACGGAATTATAGGGATTGAGAAACACTACCCAACTCACAAGACTTCTCTTGGTGAACATCTTCCAATGACATCTTCATTTACATACTTCATGAAAAACAACAGACCAGTAAACATCTCCCATTTGTGATTTTCTCCCAAAGCCCATTTAAATCCTAATTAGATTTGACCAAACTGGTCATTACTGGTTCACTGGTCTTGGTTTTCACCATTAGGATACTTTGGTGTAATATGCTTGTAATTGCTACTCATTGCTATCATATACTAGTACTAGCCATAAAGTTTTATTTCTTCTTTTTATTGTTTTATTTTTACTTAATTCATTTTGTCTTCTCCTCAGCTGAGTTTTCCAGATGTAAAAATAAACCTCATGATTTAGAAGTGTCCAACTGGTGGCTTATTAGAAGACTTCGTGTAACAAAGTAGGCGCATCAGTCATTTGCAACCTGAAGTTTTTGTATAATATTTTAGTCATGGGGTTTCAGCTTACAATTAGGTCACTTATTATTAGTATGAGTAATCCTAAAGCTTTTTAAAGCTGTTGCAGTTACCAAGGAAATTCTTGTCTGTTTGCTCTATTGGGGCACATAGACCTCATAGAATGGGGTTCCTCATTCCCTGTATATGCTAGAGAGGAGAGCTATAAAGAAACAATGGTCCCGTCCAGACAGGCCTCATCCTTACCAGGTAGCAACTGGGCAGCATGGTGGCTCATTGGTTAGCACTGTTGTCTTGCTGCATCGAAATTCTCGGTTCAACTTCCACGAAAGTCAGCATTTGCAAAGATAATATTGAATTTAAACTGGGAGCCTTAATGTGGGCAGGGGCCAATATGAATAATTACAATTTCTTTACAGTGCTGTGGAATGTGCTTTATAAATGAATAAACTAAATAACTGTGAGATGTTCAGCATGGTATGAGATGCTAATTTTTTGTATGGCCAAACAAAACTTTCCCCAATGATAACCACTGGTTGCCTTAGAGAGGGGTTGTTATTATAATCTTTTTACGGTTGTTCTCTATTGAAGGCATTAGACATTCTTATTATTTGGGAACTGAAAAAAATCTGGCTTATAGCAAGGCCTGATTGACTCCTAAAAACAACTGTTATTTTTGACCCCTTAGTTAGTTAGAGATGTCGATAACAATCTATAGGGAAACTAATGGTTAAAAGGTTCAAACTTTCATTCATCAGTGCACATAAACATGAAATCTAAACAGTTGTTCAAAATCTTCAATGCTTTGTCATACATTTTTGTTTTTCTAAGAAACTGAAATAGTTAGGTAAATAAATGGACTTAAACAATATACTATAAACATGTCCATGAATTTCTCCAGGGACGGATGTCTGTGAGTTTCTGTAGATTAGACCCAGAGCAACCATAAAGCTAGAAATTAAAGGGAATCTGTCATCAATGTTTTTTTACTTATTTAAACAAGACACTGATCCATATTGTTTTCTTCTTGGCCGTTTGTATTTTATGATTGTAGAGTTCTCAATTCTGTCGTCTGTATATGATTGTGGGAACAGCATTCTTGGCTGAACTGCTTTAAGCAGCATTTAGAGAGACACTTTACAGCAGCTTCATGCACATAGGAGCCTGTGGACTGAATCAGTCCCATTGACTTCTATAGGAGAGTTTGTAGGCATGCTCCTATTGTGACTTGTGTACTCTGTGTTATCTCCTGTGCTGATAATAAGCAGACTACTGAAAGTCTGTCTCTACAGAAAATGGAGTGATGGACTATCGTTAGGCCTAGTGGCCAAAATGAAAATTGCAGGACTTAAATTTTTTTTTTTTAAATATTGAAATTGAAATGGAGAATTAAAAAAATAACCAAAAATTCTTAAAAAATTTGCCTAACATAAACATGTGAATTAAGATCTAAAAGAATCTGACATTTAACCAGGTTCAAATCAATAAATAAAAAAATTGACTAATTTCTCTCTATACAATAAAGGGTTTTTATGAAGAGGTAAAATCCTCTGTGCTGGATGCTGGCAGCTAGCTGTGAGCCGACCGTGCATGTAAATGAGGATGGTGGCGCTTGCGGCCATCCTGTCCATTCACTTCTATGGAAGCTCCCAAATATAGCCGAATGTGTGTTCAGGAGCTCCCATAGAAGTGAATGGAGAGGACTGAGAGTAGGAAATGACTTTAAGTAATTGGGATCAACAAGTCAATCTTTGGGGTCTTTTAGGCCCACCAGAGGAAATAAATCTGAGGGCCCAATCAATAAGTTATTTATGAATCTACTCATTAGGGAGTTATAAACTTCAGAGTCGACTCCAAATGGAAATGTCATTTGGTGGATCTTTTGTGCTCTTTATTATGTCACAGCCTGGGCCCACCAGGGATCCTTTGGTAAACTGTTGGGCCTGTCTGACCATGTTAAAGCAGTTGTCTCCCTACAGAGTTTCAAAGGATGCATGAATGAAATACTCTGCCACTTCCTGGTTCAGACTGACTAATTTGCATACAGCTTGTGCTTGTACAGCTCCATGCTGTGCTGTGCTTTCAGTTGCTAATTAGATCAGATTAGCTTCTCAAACTACTAACAGGACTTCTTATATGATCCCTCAAACAAAAGCCCTAATTACAGTGCTGTTTATTTTACATAAATCAAGCTTTTTACTGCTCAGCAGCAAGGACACTGCTGCAACCTGTGTGATGACTTCACTCACTGCTATCTCATAGAACAAACAGCAGGGGGAGAATTGTTTACAGGTCGGTTACTGAGGGAACTGAAATAGCCAGGGAGGTCATAAATTCACTTGTATCTCCTTAGGGAAAACAGAGGAACAAAGCAATATATTTGGAAAATGTCTTTCTTTTGTGTTCCCTACAATTTGAAAGCTATTCTTTGTAGCGAGACAACCCCTTTAAAGATCGAGCAGTGGAAATTTACCAAAATTAAAATTCCAGTCATGGATTAGATAAGTCAATTAAAGGGATTTTCCCATCTTTGGATTTCACTCTCCTCTGTCCCCCTTTATCACTGCAATGTCTGTTACTTCCTGTGTCACCCCCATTATTTCTGTGCCCTATGTGTTTTGTGAGCAGTGCAGGCTAAGTTGAATGATAGTTCATGACAGTCATGAATTAGGTGAATCATATCTCTGAATATTACTCACCACGCATCAATGTGATATCTGTTACTTTCTGGTAACCCTCCTGTGGTCCGTGGGTCGTATAGGCACTGACTGACAGTTCAGACTGGTAGTGTTGTGATAACATTAGCCGCCACTGGCCTAAATGTGAGTGCTCCTAATCCTCCTATGGAAACTATTCATCACAGTATCAGAGTGTGAAGCTCCAAGCGCCGGCTACTGCAGCTACAGTGGGGAAAATAAGTATTTGATACACTAACAATTTTGCAAGCTTTCCCACCTACTGTACAAAGAATGGAAAGGTCTGTAATTTTTATTGTAGGTACACTTCAACTGTGAGAGACAGAATGTAAAAAAATCCGGAAAACCAAATAGTGTGAATTTTAAATTATTAATTTGCAATTTATTGCATGAAAAAAGTATTTGATCACCTACCAACCAGAAAAATTCTGACTCTCACAGACCTGTTAGTTTTTATTTAAGAAACCCCCCCCACTCTGCACTCATTATGTGTATTAATTGCACTTGTTTGAACTTGTTACCTGTATAAAAGACACCTGTCCACACAATCAATCACACTACAACCTCTCTACCATGGCCAAAACCAAAGATTTTTCTAAGAACACCTGGGACATAATTGTAGACCTGCACAAGGCTGGGGTGGGCTACAGGACAATAAGCACGAAGCTTGGTGAAAAGGCAACAACAATTGGTGCAATTATTATAAAATGGAAGAAACACAAGATGACTGTCAATTTTCCTCAGTCTGGGGCTTCATGCAAGATCTCGCCTCGTCAGATAACGATGGTTATGAGAGAGGTCAGGAATCTGACTGCATGGAAGGACTTGGTCAATCACCTGAATAGAGCTGGGACCACAGTCTCAAAGATTACCGTAAGCACACTACGCTATCATGGATTAAAATCCTGCAGGGCATGCAAAGTCTGCCAGCACATGTTCAGGCTTGTTTGAAGTTCCCAAATGATCATCTGGAACATCCAGATGAGGCAAGGGAGAAGGTCATGTGGTCAGATGAGACCAAAATAGAACTATTCCGTATCAACTCCACTCGACGTGTTTGGAAGAAGAAGAAGGTATAGTACAATCCCAAGAACACTGTACCAACCGTGAAGCATCAGGATGAAAACACCATACTTTGAGGTTCTTTTCTGCAAAGGGGACAGGATGACTGCACCATATTGAAGGGAGGATGGATGGCGAGATTTTGGCCAACAACATCTTTCCCTCATTGAAGATGGGTCGTGGCTGGGTCTTCCAGCATGACAATGACCCGAAACACACAGCCAGAGCAACTAAGAAGTGGCTCCGTAGTAAGCATTTCAGGGCCCTCTAGTGGCCTAGAAAGTCTCCAAACAATCGAAAATCTTTGAAGGAAGCTGAAACTCAATGTAACCCAGTGACAGCCCCGAAACCTGAAAGATCTGGAGATGATCTGTATGGAGTAGTAGGCCAAAATCCCTGCTGTAGTGTGTGCAAATTTGGTCAAGGGCTACAGGAAACATCTGACCTCTGTAATTGCAAACAAAGGTTTCTATACCAAATATTAAGTTATGTTTTCTATTGTATCAAATACTTATTTCATGCAATAAAATACAAATTAGTTATTTAAAAATCAAACAATGTGATGTTCTTGATTTTTTTTCATTTAGATTTTGTCTCTCATAGTTGAAATGTACCTACAAAAAAAAATGACTTCTCTACTTGCAAAATCGTCAGTGTATCAAATACTTATTTTCCCCACTGTACATGCTCTGCATTGCTGTCAGGATGGCAAAAGGTTAATGAGCTCTCCCTATAGCTGTCAGTTACAAAGTTAGGAGCAGAGACTGAGAGGCAGATTTCCACAAACCTGGCCACATAACTCCCTCTTGCTGATAAGACACAGCAGGTAGTTATATTGCAATCCTGGCCAATGGTGTGACAACATAGGGGTGGTTGGTAACATAGGTAACAATCTGTAAATAAGCAGGATAAATAACCTGCTGTGTCTTTGAAATGAAGCAAAAATAAAATAGAAATTTATTTGCTAATAATGTTTATTTATCTTTGCCTACATGTTAAGACCTTGGTATAAATATGGGAACACACCTTTAACTAAGAAAATAGCTTGTCACTTTGACATATTTAAAGTCTTTTACTGGTCAACATTTCCCTAAAATAAAGTGAAGATAACATATGATGGTGCCACACACCTTGTAGCTATCGGGTGCTCAGTTGTTGTCACAGGTGCCCCTGCGACCCTCTCTCCGGGTCGTGGGTGCATCCATGCACCGCAGGCGAGCGGCGCCGCGACCCGCATGTCAGGTCACATGTGTGCTCTGTCCCCCACTCACTTACCTGGCCGCGCTCCTGCCGATGCCTCTGTCTCCCGACGCGCGCGCCGGCACTGTGTCATTTAAAGGGCCAGCGTCCTGGTAATTCCCTATCCCCAGACGCTGCCCCTATTTCAGCCTGCCCTTTCCTGATCCTCTTGCCGGATCTTTAGTGCCTTATCGCCTACAGAGAAAGCATTCCTAGTGTCTTGTCTGATATATCGTGTGCCATACCTTCTTGCCTCTGTCCCTTAACCACGAACCATAGCCTCCTATCCTGACCTTACCGCCTGTCCCCGACTCCAAGTTTGCCTTACGATTTTGTACCACGCTACACCTCGGCTGCCACCTCCCGCAAGTAATGTCAGGGGTAGCGACCTGGCAGACTCCCGCCGCAGCAAGTCCATCCCGCTTTGCGGCGGGCTCTGGTAAATACTGAGACCTACTTAGATTCCGCTCCATGGCGTGGCTTATACCATCACTTGCGGTAGTCCAGAGGATCCACTACTGCTGACCGTTACAGTGGTTATGTATCCAACGCCTTTGGCTATACAATAACCCCATATTATCAGGCTTCCTTCACCAAACTTGACAGTTCCTTCAATTTCTTTATCTGTTAGCCCCCTTTTCCCATCTTCCAGACCTATTTGCACCCGTTAGAGCCCAGTCTATTGATTTTCGTCTCATCACTCCAAACCACCCTTTTCTTCTACTATCCACTTTTCATACTTTTTTGCAAACTAGATCCAATGCTTCTTATGATGATATTGAAGTCGGTTCTTGCATGTCGCACGATGCTTGCACGGACACCTGTGATCTCACTATTACGAAGCATACGAGTCACCTCCACTGTTGTGTTTGTCGCGCCAGAACTGATAGACCTTGTGATGAGCCGACTTGTTGATATTTTTCCTGGACGTCCACCTCTTTGCTTTTGAACGGATGGATGGACTTCATTTTGTATTTTCACTCTCGTGACACTTTCCCACTCTCATGACACTCACATGATGCAATTTGGCAACTTTGATACTGTTTCTCCTTTCTTGGAAAATCTTCAAGGATGCTCCTCGATTCGAACCAATGACCTTCCGCTTGGGAATCAACCTGATAGTACACTGAGCTATTAGGGAATGTGAGAACGGGTTGTAATTTGTAGCATACAAGATGAAAAAGAGCAAAACAGTACGAATGCAGTTACAGGTGTTTTTCAATAAATTAGAATATCAGTCAAAAGTTATTTTTTTTAGTAATTAAATTAAAAAAGTGAAACTCATTTATTATATAGCGTCATTACAAAAAGAATGAACTTTTTCAAGTGTTTATTTATCTAAATCTTGATGATTATGGTTTACAGCCAAAAGTCATCATCTCAGAAAATTAGAATATTATATAAGACTAACTGTAAAAAAAAATTTGAAACACAGAAATGTTGGCCAAATAACAAGTGTGTACAGTAAATGCACTCAATACTTGGTCGTGGCTCCTTTTGCATGAATGACTGCATTAATGTGGAGTGGCATGGAGGCAGTCAGCCGGTGGAATTGCAGAGGTGTTATAGAAGCCCAGGTTACTTTGATAGCAGCCTTCAGCTCGTCTCCATTGTTGGGTCTGATGTCTCTCATCTTCCTCTTGACAATACCTCATAGATTCTTAATGGGATTAAGGTCTGGCAAGTTTGCTGCCTAATCAAGCACAGTATTACTGTGGTTATTAAACCTTGAACCAATGAGCAACAGACCCGTTCTTTTTCTCCTTTGCCCAGGTATGATGCTTCTGGCATTGTCTATTGTTCATGAATGGCTTGACACATCAAATGCGACACTTGTAGCCCATGTCCTGGGTACGCCTGTGTGTGGTGGCTCTTGAAGCACTGACTCCAGCAGCAGTCTACTCCTTTTGAATCTCCCCCAAATTTTGGAATGGCCTTTTCCTAACAATCCTATCAGGGCTGTGGTTATCCCGGTAGCTTGTGCACCTTTTTCTACCACACTTTTTGCTTCCACTTAACCTTCCATTAATATGCTTTGATACAGCACTCTGTGAACAGCCAGCTCTTTAGCAATGACCTTTTGTGGCTTACCCTCCTTGTATAGTGTGTCAATGATTGCCTTTTGGACATCTGTCAAGTCAGCAGTCTTCCCATGATTGTGTCACCTACTGAACCAGACTAAGGGGCCTTTTCAACCGCTTATGAAGCCTTTGCAGGTGTTTTGGGTTAATTATTCTAATTTTCTGAGATAATGACTTTTAGGTTTTCCTTGGTGGTAAGTCATAATCATCAAGATTAACATAAAAAAAACTTGAAAAAGTTCACTCTGTTTGTAATGACTCTATATAATATATGAGTTTCACTTTTTGAATTGAATCACTGAAAAAAAAAAAAAAACTTTTGGCTATTCTAATTTATTGAGAAGCACCTGAACATGACAAGAATCTGCATAACTAAGCATATGCTAAATAGTTGCAATCCAAATTTATGTATGATATAGACTAGATGGTGGTCCTTCTTTTCAAAGTTGTAGTGGATGATGAGATATGGAGCCTGAAGGTCAAAAGTTCAAAAAATGTTTGCCTTTTTGCTTGTCAGTGTAACTACATACTGGGGGCCCTATATACCTACCTACCTACTGGAGGGCTCTATATACTTATATACTGTGGAGCCCTATATAGCAACCTACTGTGGGGCCTTATATAGGTACCTACCTTCTGCAGGGCCCTTATATAGCCATCTACCTATTGAGGGGCTTAAGTACCTACCTATTGGGGGAGGCCTATGTGCCTACCTATGTACTGGTGAAATCCTATCTACCAACCTATCTACTGGGGAACCCTATGTACTTAGTTATTTGGGATGGCTTTATATCTACGTGTTGGGGGACCTTATATAACTGCCTACTGGGGGGACCCTATATACCTACCTAGTGGGGGCCTATGTACCTACCTACTGGGGGAGTCTTATTTACTTACCTACCTACTGGGGGATCCTATATACCAACCTATCTACAGGTGGATCCTATGTATCTACGCACTGGGGTCCCTATATACCTACTGTCATAGAAACATGTGATATGTATGAGGTTTTATACTAAAGTGTGCTATGTACAGTATATCCCAGTGACCACGGATTGTTTATGTATACTCCCCTCCCCACAGATCGATTATATGTATTCCACTGTCTATAAGTTAGTTTATACAAGCATCATGAACTCATGGTCATAATCCTCTAATCCTCGTTTATGGAGGGCAGGGGTAACAGGTTATCTCCAAGTGGGACTTTTTGACATGGGGCCAGGAGTCTATCTACTTCAAAGGATGACAAGACCATCATCTGTCCACCCACCCTTGACACCCCTCAACACACATTACAATGGGTCAGTCCTCCTTGTGCTGCCCCTGTTATCATCTAATCAGCCAGTTAGGGACAACAAATTACCCTAATGAACTGATGGGCAGCTCTGAAACCTAAACCTCAATGTCATTTATACACAGCTCAATATAAAAATATGGTTGCAAAAGAATACTGGGTTCACAGCATTGGGTTCAGCCATCAGCTGAGCTGCGTCCCAATTCCTTTCTTGCACCAGGAAACAGAAGATAATCTACATTGTAAGCGTCAGGTGTTTTCTTAAATGTCTCCATTTTTGTTTTATAACTGCATTGCCTGTATGTATGTATGTCATCTTATTTTATTTTTACATTCTGTAAGCACTGTACATTTTTTTTTATTAAAGCTCAAACTTTTAATGAATTTGTTACTTGTATGCTTTAAAGGGAACCTGTCACATAGGTTGTGCCCCCCTTGCTGAGGACAGCACAAGCTAGTGTCAGACCTGCTGTTCCCAGCGCTGTGTCCCTTAATCTGTAAGATACAGCAGTTTTAGAGCATTTACCCCTTAAATCTTATTCATGAGCAGGTGTTAGCTCCACCCACCAAAGGCTATCTCCGCCCATTGACAGTTATTCACGTTTCTACCTATTCAAAGTAATAGGGTTGTCAGTTGAGATGGGCGGGGCTAGCCTCCGATTGGCCGGGTTTGAAAAAAACTGACACTCTGAAGGACTCTTCGAATGACTCTTCTGGCTGAAAACTGCAGATTTGAGCATTAAATACACGAAAACGAAAGCATCTTACAGAATAAGGGACACAGCGCTGGAAAAAGCAGGTCTGACACTAGCTTGTTCTGTCCTCAGCTAGGGGGGCAAAAACTATGTGACAGGTTCTCTTTAAAAATTCATAGCCTTGATTATAGTGTTTAACCCTGTGACTGCTGAAAAGCAGTGCATTAATGTTATAACCCTGCAAGTGCCAATGAGCAGTGTTTGTGGGGGACAAAGCCCTTCCCTCAGATTATTGAGGAAGCTGGTGGCAACACATATTTTGAGGTGTCTGTACTGTATTGGGGTGTGATTTTTGCTCAAAGTACCAAACTGAGTGGAACGTGAGTGCAAATAAGATTGAGTGGAAATATTTTAACCCTTTGCAATCGCCCCCATGTCACAGGCTGATAAGTGCGTATGTCACACCTATCTACTGGGAGACCCTATATACCTACCTACTGAGGGTACAATATACACCTACCTACGTATTGAGAAGGTCTATATAGGTACCTAATGAGGTACTTTTTACATCCATGGCTACTGTTGAGACCTTTATACTTATCTAACTACTGAAGGGGCCTATATACCTACCTATCTACTAAGGGGGTCTATATACCCTCTTAGGGGCTATTTAAACCTCATCACCCACTGAGTGGATCTGCAAACTTGTAAATTCTGAGGTTATATATATATCTACCTACTGTGGGAGGCCTATATACTTACCAACCTACTTAGGAGCCTGTATAGCAACCTAATAGGGGTCTATCTGTCTATCTATCTATCTATCTATCTAATGGGGAGCTTATCTACTTAAAGGGGGCTTCAATACCTATATACCAAAGGGGGACTTTACATGCATAATAGGATGGGTCAGCCACTTATCTGACTTTCTCATTTATAGGGTCTAACTGACCTAAAAGAAGCACCTACCTATCTGCTTGCCTAATTTGGGGGGCTGCCTACTATGTGGGGTGTGCACTTACCTACTGGTGACAAAAATGGGGGCCCTATAATCATCTGGGGTACACTTTAAATGTTTGGAGGTACTATAACTGTGTGGGGCAGCAAACAGAGCATTATTATCATTAGGGGCGCTATAGATGGGGAGTTTGTACAGAGGTGGGAATTGGTAGGGAAGTGCTGTAAAAGAGAGAAGTCTAAGATGTTTATGTGGTAAATCCTACAGGGATGAGTTGTGGCCGGGAGAAGACTTCATGATGGTCTGGGCCAGATGGAGCATAAAAGGAAATGAGAACTCCCATCAGAAAAGACGTCTACTCTGAATCCCTGAATGTCAGTGGTTATTTTGCTTCTGTGTTGGATTACTGTTATATTCACTGTCATGTGGTGGTGACCTGACCAGCAGTGATCTGACCATTATGTGGTCACTACATGGCGGTATTGTAGGTTATATTGGCGCTTGTATAGTGGCAGCATACACATGTCCCTAATAGTAAAGCGAGTGCACACCTGTCTCTGACCCTGTGATTAGGGATTTCTCTGCGCCACTTTTACTTTCTTGCTTGTTGTTATAGTGTTGCTTATTTTAGAAAGTGGCAGTGTGTGACTAATGGACAATTTGGAGGTGGACAGTGTATTAGAGATGGTGGGGATTTTGTACCTGCTCTGCTTTTATTGGTGTACAGTACATGAAAAATGCATTTCTATCCATTTGATATAACTACAGCCCTAATATATAATAAAATAATCGTTGTTATGTGGAGAGCCCCACAAATTACAACTGATGAAACAAGGAACATAAGAATTGAGAAATATTATGCACAAGATGTCTCCAGCTGAGTCTGACACCTAGACATAAGGGGAGTAATTCTGCTGAGAAGGACTATAAATCACAAATTTCAAGCACTGCATGTACCAAGGTTATTTCATCTAATAAATCCTGTTTGCTTCTCTCCCACACTACCATACTGTGCATTATTTCATCCTGACTGCTGACAAACCTTGTTCAGTGGGAAAGTCCATTGTACCAATTAGATGAGGGAGGGCAAGCCACTCCCTCATAAATAAATGATTCCTCATCAAAACTCTCAGTAGGACTCCTCAGACAATC
This sequence comes from Phyllomedusa bahiana, assembly GCA_025379985.1. Lineage (NCBI taxonomy): Eukaryota > Metazoa > Chordata > Amphibia > Anura > Hylidae > Phyllomedusa > Phyllomedusa bahiana. The sequence goes on along the minus strand of JAODAL010001087.1, from coordinate 135,482 downwards.
CATGCAAATATTTCACTAATTTACTGACAACAGTCAGTTGTGGCACATAATGCTCTCAGCACTGCTACATCTAAAAGCGTCCCGAACCTGAATTTTTTTTCACTATAATCCTAATCATAGGGCTAAGGTTAGAGTTAGAGTTAGTGTTGAGCTAGGGTTAGGATATGACTAATCATAACTAGGACTAGGGTTAAAGTTGGGGTTGGAGTTAGGGTTAGGATTAGGGTTGGAGTTAAGATTAAGGTATTGTCACATGGCGTTTGTTAAATACGTTTTTGGGTACGTTTTACGTATCAAAATCCAAAACGTTGTTAATAATGTTCAAGTGCGATTACATTGATTTCAATGTAAAATACGTAGCGTTGTCAAGACGATACGTATTTTACATACGTTCAAAGAATTGACTTGTCAATTCTTGATCATTTGAAGAGCCCATAGACACAATAGGGATACGTTTTTGCAGTCCAGAAATCATAACCAAAAATATATATTTATAAATGCTTTTAATGCAATGCATTTTACATATTGCAAAAACATATCCAAGATGCCGTGTGAACGTACCCTTATGGTGTGTGTTAGGGTTTGGGTTAAGGCTGGACTTAACCTCTAAGGTAAGTTGGTAGCTGTTAGTTGTTTGTCGATTTTTGATAAACACTAATCAAAAGATAGATACAGTAGAAGTAAACGCTTTGGGATCTCTGCTATTTCTTGTCATCTACTCAATAACCATTACATGTTGTCTAAACTTTGTTGTGTATACCACAGTAAATAGTTGTGATATTATTTGTATTTGGGTACCCTGGAGCACTGTGCAGAGTGTAATGTTTGTGGAACCCTTCATGCATTTGTGTGTCATCCTTGCACAAGGGCTATGTTAGTTTTCTTAGTTTCAATACAATTATTTAGTATAAGTAGTGCCAAAGCATTAAATATTAGCACCGGATTTGTTGTCCTTTTTGGCAGTGCATGTTTATTTATTTAGACAGCAGAAAGCATGCTTTTTTGGAAAGGCATTAGAAGGTAAATTCACACCTCCCAACTTTTAGAAATTGCATCAGGCCACATCTCCAGCCCCACCCAAAAACATGACATCACAATAGGACATGCCTCTAACCACACCTCAGCTAACGTAATCATACTTACCCCTCCGGCAGACCAATGCCAACACAACAATGAGTTTTTTTAAAAATGTATTTGATTTCCAAGCAAAAGATCACTGGTTTGAAACAAGGAGCAACCACGAAGTAGATTTTTCAAGACAACAGAAAAAGCATCATCCAGCTCATCGACAGCAGTCTCTCAGCCAAGAAAATTGCCAAACTGCATTATAGGAGTTCCATGAGTTCTATGACAGCTGGAAGAATATGAAAGAGGTGGACGTCCAGGAAAAAAATCAGCGTCAACAAGTCAGCTCATCGCAAGGTCGATCAGTTGTGGTGGGGGAAACACAGCAGTGGAGGCGGCTCGTGTGCTTCTTAATAGACTATAAACAATTTTGCCAAAGGCAAACTTAAACTCTTTCAATCTCCCTTAAATTAAATTAATACATAACCTTTATTTAAATCTCAATAAAATTTACCTAATTTAAAATCCGTATCCCTAATCCCAATCATAATTTCTAACTCTGGGAATGGAGATAACAAATTTAAAAAGAAACACCCGACCTCTCGAGTTGTTACATCCAATAGAGGGCGCTTGAGCTTCTCAGCTCCTTTCCCATAATGCCTTGTGACATTTTTTTATAGAAATAGATGCAACTCTGGTTCAAAGTAGTTCAGTGAATCTGTCGTAGTTCAAAAAAAAAGAAAAATCCTGGACACTGAATAGTCTTTCCAGCACCCGGAGAAGCTGTATGTCTGCTGTGGGGGATGGGTGCCACTCTGCTTCCTGGATGCTGCACATAGCAGGGTTCATGACAGCTGGCAAGTTTGTACTGCACAGCGCAGTCCCGGGGATTCAGGGAATATGGATCCCTGGGAAAAATATGGTAACAGGCTGAAAGTCAGGACTCCCCCCAGATGTCCCAGGACGGCAGGACATTGTTCCAAAATCTGGACTGTCCCGCTGAAATTGGGGCAGTTGGTAGGTAAGTATACATACCATTTGAATGTATACATACAGGGCCTTATGTATGAAAACCGTCTAGCAGTAAGACGGTCTTTGTTGCCCTTAGCAACCAATCAGAGCGCACCTTTTATTTTTCCAGAGCACTATATGAAATAAAAGCTGAGCTCTTATTGATTGCTATGGGCAACAAGGACAGTCTTACTGCTAGACAGTTTTCATACATAAGGCCCACAGTTGCTAAATATTATCCTGAATATAGCCAAACACAGTCTTACTAAACTAATAACACACAAACAGTTGGTGTGTCATGCCATTTATTGATCATAATGAGTAAATGTCTATGGTGGAGGGAAAAAAGTAAGTAAACCTTGAATGTAATAACCTCCACCAAATTTTGGATTTAGCATTTTGGATTATTGCACCTTACAAATGTGTTTTAGTTCATCAATATTTTTGGTATTTCTTGTGAGCACAACCCTCTTTAGGTCACGCTACAGCTTTTCAGTAAGGTTAAGATCAGTGTCTTGGCCATTCCACAACATAAATCTTTCTCAACTATTCATTCATTTTCTTCTGTGCTGTAGGTCAGTTTCTTGATACATCATCCAACGTGTCTTCAGCTTAAGGTCATGGACTGCTGCCCTTACATTCTCCTGTAAAATGTTTTTAAAATGCAGATTTGTCAACAGTTTTGTGGCAGTAAAATACACTGTGGGTGGACTTACCCTAAAGGAGCTAATTTATATGCCTCCTTTAATAAGGTTATTTTAGTAAGATTAAGCTAAATCAGCTTCCTCTAAATGCAACTCAAACTATAACATCCTCTTCTACTGAATCGGATGTTAATAAATATATAAAACAGGCTTATAAACAAAGCAAAATCTGCAAAGTACATAGAAATCCAATAATGTATAAAAATCACTGAGCGTATGTATTTAGGTCTGCCTATGATGTGATATTAGCCACCTGGTCTATATCGATCATTTATAATAATGACATTATGCTACCAAATCCACACAATAATTACAGTGCAGGACATGTAGCATCATTCTGTTTGGACTATGCATTGGTATTCTAAGGCTATGTTCACACGGCTTATTCACGGCGTAATTGTGGGACGGATTTCGCCCGCAATTACGGCGTATGCTCCGGGGCGGGGGCGTGGGTGCCGGCAGCTCACCGGCCCCATAGACAGTCATTATCCACGGCGCCTATACCGCTGTGAATAATTGACATGTCACTTTCTCCCCCCTCGGTGTATTCGCCGTGCAGGGAGAGGAGACGTAATCCATAGTTCTCTATGAGAACTGTGGATTACTGTAATGACTGGGACGGATTTCACCTGTAATTCTCGCAGTACGGCATGAAATACGGGCTGAAATCCGTCCCAAAATAAGCCGTGTGAACATTGCCTTATAATCTTTGATTCCCTAGATATAAAATACAAAAATCATAGCTGTAATGGCTGAATACTTAAAAGGAACCTGTCACATTGATCCTACTATCTGACCTGCTGACAACATGTGATAGAGCAAGGGGAGCTGAGTGGATAAATATATAGTTACAGTATGTGTAGAAAGATTCAGTAGAACTTGTAATTCATTTATTTAAATGTATGCTTATTTTTTACTAAGGAGTCCAGTAGGCAGTTTTATCAGTGACTGATAGCCTTCCTTGTATGAGTATGCATACAGAAATATGTCAATCACTGATAAGACCGCCCACTGAACTCCTTAAAGGGGTTGTCTCGCTACAATGATTGGGTTTTAATTAAAAGATCTTTAAAAAACAAGCAGCTTTGCAATATATGTTCATTACAAATGTCCTACTGATTTTGAGCTAGCCCTGTTCATAGGAGTGCCTCAGCTTCTCAAATTTCTATAGCAGCCGACCTGTTGATCCTTATCTTACTGGCTGTCAGGTCTGAATGACTCATCACCTTTGAAGACAGGTCGGAGCAGAGAGCCCCTCCCGCACAGAATGCTTCTGTAGTGTAGGGAGGAGGAGGGAGGACTCTGGCTTCTATGTCCGTGCTGCCTGGATTAACCCTGTGTGTGCCTGCTTCCTCCTGCTCTCTACACAGATTGAGCAGAGATGAGGCTGATCAATAGATGTGACAGCAGTGACACTGTTTGTTACTATAATCATTATGTCTGTGGAGCTGTAACTATAATAATACTATACAGATTGTGAACAGTTCATGCTGTGCTGTACTAGGGACACATCCTGAGTAACACTTTGCAGCTTTCCTGCCTCTGTTCTGAGAGGGTTTGTTTGTTGTTGCTGGAGATGTGGAGATATGTAAGCTAAGCAGAGGGTATAGGAACACTATTAGCAATCATAGACCTCTCTAGGCAGGCACACACAGGGTTAACTCTAGCAGCAATCCCGGATAGCTGCCTGTGTGCTGAGAGGAGGGGGGAAGAGGGAGGGGGGAAGAGGCAGAGAAGCTAGCAAGCCCCTCAATTCAACTCCCATTCACAGACAGAGGCTGAAAGCTATTAATGAGACAACTCCTTTAAGCCTGAATAAGCAGAAATGAATTCATGACAAATTCTATTGAATCTTTCCCCCCAAAGCTTTATATCAACCTGTTCAGTTCTACTTGATCTATTACAAGCTGCCGGTAGATCAGATAGCATGTTCAATGTGACAGGTTCCCTTTAATAAAGTATGTATGAGATTAGAAAATATGGCTGTAGGTTTCCAGAAACAGCATCACTTCTATCAGTAGGCTGTGTCTGTTACATCCCATGGTGGCACTGTGGCGCTGATTCTGGACATAACATTGCATTGCAATACATTTTCAGTAGATGTCTGTCATGTGTTGACCTCAGAATCAGTGTTGGACTGGGAGGCCTGGGGTCCACCAGGGGAGTTGATCTTAGGGGCCCACCCTAAAACTTCTGTACATGAAAATATAACCTGTTAATTTTCAAGCTTGGACATAAATGCATACATTTTACCACATAATACAGTGTGCAAAATAGAACTGTGTTGTGCAGTATGCTATACCAAGTGAGTCACATCATCTGCCTGTCTCACACATCAGTCTCACATGTTTGTCTGTCTCACACTTTTGTCACAATCTAACAGACACATGGCTAAGTGGCAACATCCATGCCCTCCATCCATATCCTTATCCACCCCCCACCAGCCGACATACGATACCCACCTCCAAGTTTTCATATAGTGTCACACAGCTCGCCAACAGGATAAACACAATCAAGAATGTAAATGTGAAACGCCTAATCACAGGATCAGGGACCGGTGTGCACTCACTTTTACAATCATGGACAAGTGAATGCTGCAACTATACAAGTGCAGTTATAAACACAGTGTAAGAGTTAACCTCTAAAAGGGGATGTGTGGCTTCATCAATTCGGCTGTTTTCTTGAAGCTTGATTTTCTCAGTTCCTGAAATCCACGGGCGTTTCTTCCCTTACCAGCTGGGTGTTTCTTACTGAAGGGGGATGACATCATCCCCCCCCTTCACTGTTCATGCTCGCTCCCGAGTCAGAGTCACCTCTGAGTCCACATGTCACTGTCCTCTCCCTATGCAGTCTTATTTTGTAAGAGCTGTTTGCTTACATACCACAGGCCTGCATTCAGTCTAGACAGCCTTCTATGAACTCAGAGCACTGATATCTTCTCCTCTCACAGCTGGAGGTTTGTTACAGTTGAATCCAGTCTTCTATGAAGTCATCCACCGCACAGATCCGTCTCCCTTCTATGTTTACACAAGGCACCGAGGCACAACTCTGCTGTTTTTTTTATTGTAGAAGCAGCTGCAGTGTCACTGAGGAGCTGGTGGCTGTATAGAGTGAAATTGTTGCCGGTCCCTTACACGCAGGAGCATTAGGCACTGAGGCACAATTCTGCTGTTTTCTCATTGTAGAAGCAGCTGCAGTGTCACTAAGGAGCTGGTGGCTGTATAGAGTGCAATTGTTGCCGGCCCCTTATTCTGAGTGAGAGAGGCAGGAATGCGCGCTCCCGTGAATACGACTGGGGGCCAAACAGAATGTAAATTAGTAGACCCGACAGCCAATGAAATGCAAGGAGGTGGGATACAACTGGCACTGGGTAACTGTGTTTACACAAAACGAAGATAAGGGAGACAGTGAAAACAAGACAGCTTTGCTAATGACATCCAATTGCAAAGTTGCTAGTTTTCACTGTCCCCTTATTCTGAAGACCATTTAATGAAATGATACAATCCCTTTAAATAGACTTATTGTGCGTTCCCACAGCAAAGACCAAATAGCGGTTGAATTTTTCAACAGGTAATTTGTATTTTTTCGTCACACAGTGGGACGGCTTTTGTCTTCGTTTTGTGAATTCAAGACATCACCCTTCGCACCCACATGTTCATGTTCGGGCAAAAGAATGAACATGTCCTAAGTTTTTCGGAACACCAGTGGTGTCAAAAAAACGTCCAGCGGAAAATCTGTGCAGTCGGTTTTCAGGCAGTTTTTAAAACCGCAAACCGTCTGAAAAACTGACCATAATTCCATGCTGTGGGAACAAGCCCTTAAACAGCAGCATAATAAATAACAATATAACAATCTAACAATCCCCGAGAGAGTGGATAGAAAATGGGTACCTGAAGATGACTTGAGACAGGACTTCTGCATACACTGGCAGACAAAAGTGGATAACTAGGGAGAAAAGCTCACCCATGTCGCCAACGTCCCGTCGTCCTGACATCTGAAGAGACACTTCTCCCAAGGATGACAGCTCTCAGATTCTTGCTCAAAAGGTTAGTTTATTATGGCAACCATATGAGCTTTGTTGCTTTCAGATCAGAACTAGCTTCCACTGACAGAATAACAATCTTTATAGTCAAAAGCATACAGGGAGTTATAATGGGTAAATACATCCAAATCCAATGAACATTTGACAAATTACTTTAATATCCAATCATTACACATCCAGCAATGATACAATATATTTTTAAGCATAATTATTCTTGTTGGCTCAAAATTGAACATTTCCAAAAAACAGTGTTTGAAGCTCCTAATTATGTTTATTCGTTGTATTGGGTCAGATAGACTCAACTTTTCATAGCTGAAAAGTGATCTTTGATATGTGTTTAGTTTCTTGATTCACAGTATATTGATTCAAAGCTTGCAAAGAACAGACATTTTAGAGTTGCTCACTTATCATTTCACTAAAACTATGAAGATTATTTTATTAGCTTCAATTTTATTTTATATCACAGTACCGCCATATAGAGACCGCAGAGTGGTCAGACATCAGCTCAGGTCGCATTACATAGCAGTGAATAAAGAACTAACCCAACACAGAAGCAAAATAACCTCTGACATCCAGGGACTCAGAGGAGACGTCTTATCTGATGAGTCGTTCTCTTCTTTCATGAGTTGTTCTTTTTTACTTTTCTTCTGCATCCAACACGAACCACCATGACGACTTCTCCCGACCACCACTCGTCCTTGCAGAATGTAAGCACAGATATCTTAGAATTCTCACTTTTCCAGCACCTCTCTCACTGTCTCCCACCTCTGTACAAACTTCCCATGCGTGGGGGTGCGGGTACAAGTAGATAGGTAAACAGTAGGTAGGACCTAGTCAGGTAGTAGGTAGGCCCCAGTTTGGTAAGCAGATAGCCTCCAGGTAGATAAGTAGACCCCAGTTAGGTAGGTAGGTAGACTCCAGTTAGATTGGTGGTAGGTGGGTCCCTGGTAGGTAGGTGGGCCCCAGTTAGGTAGGTGATCCCAAGTTAGGTAGCTTGTAGGTAGGCCCCGGATAGGTAGGTGGGCCCCAGTTAGGTAGGTTGTAGTTGGGTCCCAGTTAGATTGGTGGCAGGTGGGACCCAGGTAGGTAGGTGGGCCCCAGTTAGGTAGGTTGTAGGTGGGCCCCAGGTAGGTAGGTGATAGGTGGGCCCCAGTTAGGCAGATTGTAGGTAGGTGATCCCCAGGTAGGTAGGGTGTAGATGGGCCCCAGTTATGTAGGTTGTGGTTCCCAGCTAGGCACATGATGGTGGGCCCCATGTAAGTAGATGATGGGTTGGCCCCAAATAAGCGGTAGGTAGGGCCCCATTGCTCATAGAAAAGAAAATAAATAAACTCATCTTCCTCTCGTTCCCCCTTAGGCTTACCAAGCTGAGTAGTGGAACCAGTGGTGGACCAGTTTGAGCCTGCTCAGAATGCCTGTTGTTTAGAACTGTAAACAATTTTTGCTACTACAAGTCTCTATCTATCATTTATCTATTTATCATTTATCTATCTATCTGTCAATCTATGTCTGTGCTATCCCATATCTATCTATCTATCTATCTATCTATCTATCTATCTGTCTTACTGTCTGTCTATATACCTCTCAATATAAACAATAATGGCCTTCATTTACTAATCTGGTTGCACCAGAAAAGGGCCTTAAAATGTGCAAAAAGGGATCAATTTTGGCACAGCAAGATGCAGCATGTCCCAGACACATTTAAGGTACGTCCACACGGCAAGCGTAAAATGCAGATTAAGAATCCGGTCAGTATTTTATCATCTTTTCAAAGGTTTTGGGGGACGATTCTCTCCGCGGTTTGTGGATTCGCCGTCCCCCATAGCCATTGAATTTGCACATCTTCTGCCTAAAAACCAGGCGGAAGATTGTGCATGTTCCAAGTTCTTAGGAATGCCGGCATCTGAGAAGCCATCTGGATGAAAATCCGTTCAGTGTAGACTACTGAACGGATTTTCTTTTATTTTTTTTAAAAAAAAAAAAAAAAAAAAAAAAAAAAAAAAAAATAAAAAAATAAAAAAAAAAAAAAAAATAAAAAAACACAAAAAAAAAAAAAAAAAAAAAAATAAAAAGTTTCTATGGGGATGATTTATTGTCAGGGTTTCAGACAGTTTCCAAGTCCACAAACCATCTGAAAATCCGACCAATAACCCATGCCATATGGACAGATCCTTATTATGGGCTTAAGTCAGTTTCTGCACACTGCTTGGCAGGCTAGGTGTGGCTTCCTGAAAGTGGGTGTGTCTCATGGGAAAATGGGTGTGTCTAGGATGCAACATGCTGCACCAATATTGTGCCATAATCCTGACATAGAAAGTAAGCCAAAAAAAAACTGATCTAAAAGTAAAGCAATTCTAAACCTGCACCAATTTATCAAGAAGAATGGTCCATTTTCATGAATCTGGTGCCTTTTTAGTCTAAGTGTAGGCTGTTTATGCAGTGATAGTAAATGTGGGCCAGTTTTCTCATTTACAGAGAGCAAGCAAATATCTTTTTAAACAAATTTATTGTTTATGAACTGTTGTGGAGTTGGAAAAAAATCTGTTAAAACCTTCTAGAAGTTTTTATTTATACACTGATTAAGGTTTATTTATATAAAGTGGAAACCCCCTTTAACTTTTACTGTTTATACTGCAGACAGCTGCGCTAAAAGCTGCAAAGAGGAAAGTAAAGTGACAACCATTCCTTATCTTTGTAATCTGTGGGAATATTTGATTGATTAAGGGTGATGGGTGGAATGTTCTATCAGTTCCATCTCTCTAAGAACGTTCTACAGATCCATTTAACATATTACAGGTCCTCAGTTGACACCTAGTTGAGGAAAGAAAACAGTCAGAGGGTAAAAATGGTATTTACTATATAATCCATCTGCAAAACACTGACAAGAAGTCTCAGTAAAAAACTACAGCAGGAAAATAAATAAATCAAGGTTGGACTAGAAAAGCAAAGATGATGAAAACATATGACTGTATGTAAGCAACTATGGGAATGCTATATAGCAGAAATAATCATACAGATATGCTTACTTTTGTTTTTTATTGTTTATAAAGCACTGTAATATTCTATAGCAGTGTACATAGAATCCATTTACTCAGAAGTGTAACTTAAAGGGAATATGTCTGGGTAGAAAGATAGATAAATAGATAGATAGATAGATAGATAGATAGATAGATAGATAGACAGACAGACAGATAGATAGATAGATAGATAGATAGATAGATAGATAGTGTTGTTCAAATAGAACTTATAAAAAGCTTAGCTTAAGGGTGTCCCGAACTCTGTATTATTTTCATTAAAACCTATGTACATTAGGGCTAGAGTTTAGATGTCATGGTTAAGTGCTGGAATCTAGAGGTTTTAGGGAAATGATTATATCTTAACTGAGGGACTCAAGGGTAATGGTTGGGTTTATAGATTATGGATTGAAATTAAAGGGGGGTTTTTGCCATACGATGGAAGGTTAATTGTATGTGGGGATATAATTTGCAAACTATGTTGTTTCCACGGGACCATTCTATCTTAGTATGTTGAGCGAATTGCGTTGGCTATTGAGATTGATCGATAGTCGATAGTCGGCCGCTATCGATAAGGTTTTTCGATAAGTGAGCACGATTATGCGCGATGACCATTAAAGTCTATGGTCGAGGAGCAACAAACACCTTCATTATTACACCCAAACAAGGTGGAGACAGCTGAATTTAACATCCACAACAGGTCCAAATGGATACATGCTAACATTTTTTTTTCTTTTCACCCTCTGCTTTTTTCTTTTCTTCTTTCTTTTCCTTTTTCAGGCAACACACTTAGGTATAAAAGTCACAGAGAAAAAAGTCACAGACCATTTTACTTATCCTGTCTTGTATACCACAGCCTGGACCCTTAAACCTGCCATCCCCCAAAATTAAAAAGTGCCAGGAAGGCAGTATGATTTGAACCAATCATGTTACTTGGGTGAACTGGACATTGAATATCCCTGTCCTGGAACGCGCTATGAGCCACAAACCAGCATGACCCCACATTTAAAAAGTGCCGGAAAAAAGGAGTCTTTTCACCACCATTTTAGTTTCACTGACATTGACTATACCTGTACCTGGGCAAGCATGAGCCCCAAACCTGCTGACCACACATTTAAAAAGTGCCGCGAAAAAGGAGTCTTTCAACACCATTTTAGTTTTAACTGGAACAGTGACTATACCTGTCTGGGCCTCAGCATGAGCCCCAAACCTGCATGCCCCTCATTTAAAATGTGCCGGAAAAAAAGGAGTCTTTCAACCCACATTTTAGTTTCACTGGGACACTTGACTTACCTGTCTGGGCCACAGCATGAGGCCCCAAAACCTGCATGACCCCCACATTTAAAAAGTGCCGGAAAAAAAGGGAGTCTTTTCAACCACCCATTTTAGTTTCACTGGACATTGACATACCTGTCCTGGGCCCAACAGCATGACCCAGCGGCCGGAGTTACAGTGGGTGCGGTGAAAGCCCAGTTGGCGTCCGTCATTATTACACGCAGGTTAAAATGCCCTGATGGACGCAGCAACGAAAACTGTGTGCTGAAGGAAGAGTGCGGAAGCGGAAGTGTGAGAACTCCAGATTCCTCTGTACACAGTCAATACAGGGTAGCGCTTGCCCCTCCGTATGAGTGTGGACCAATTGGCTTATTGGAAATACTGGTGGTTTAACGCTCCTGTTACACCCAGGTGCCTTTATCTTGGCATTCCTCTTTTATCATTTTTCTCAACGTGCTGGAGGAATTGGTCTATGTACTGTGTTCTCTGTCCGTGACTCCATACTCCAGTGTCCTCTGAATTATCCTAACTTTCTGGTTCAAGTTTTCCTGTACCTCCCTTGTACATTTCTGAGGAATTTTTTTATCAGCTATTTTGTACATGCAAAGTTTTTTAGTTCTGTTAATTCTAGGAAAAACACATTTTAAAATAGATGGAATCCCACAATGTCTTGTTTCTCTTTTTTTCATTGTATTAAATGGGTTGTCTCAATACCAGGGATTGATAGCTATGTTAAAGATCTGCAAAAACAAGTCATTTTGAATTATGTGTCCATTAACACCAGTGTCCATACTATTCCTGTTTCTGACAGCTCCATCCCTTGAGCCACTCCTTGACAATTGTGAAAGATCAAAATGTCTGTAGAAACAACATTTTTTAGAATAGGACCTGTAGTATGCTGCATGTCACAGCAAAATGGTCCCCCCATAAAAATTCAAAGCATGACCCTTGAGGCCACTTGGTCAATTGTGAAGGAACAAATGTCTGTTAGAAACAACATTTTTTAGAATAGGACCTGTAGTATAGCTGCATGTCAAGCAAAAATGCCCCCAAAATATGTCAAAAGCATGACCCTTGAAGCCACTTTGGTCAATTCGTGAAGAACAAATGTCTGTAGAAACAAAAATTTTTTTATAATAGGACCTGTAGTATTGCTGCAATTTCAAAGCGCATGAAACCAAAAAATTATAAAAAAATGGACTTCTCAGCCACTGTTAAAAAAATTGTGAGGGGAGAAGAAATGCCCACTTAGAAGCCACATTTCTGTTACAAAGGACCATGATTATTTGCTGTATCTCACAGCCCACCCCCCCCCCCCCCCCACCCCCCCCTTTTACTACATATATACATGTTATAGAAATGACTTGCTCTAGTCACACTAATAATGGTGTGATGGGGAATAAAACTCGCACACTGTATGTAACGATAGGCACTATAATATTGTCTGCCTCTCACGTGTACATAGATGATTATTTAAATTATGTCATACTAGACTGAGTCACAGCAACAGAGACTCAATATCCATTCGAAATTGCTTCGATAATAGATGTTCACGCAAACAATGGCGAAATCGCAGAATAGACGTGTGTGTGGAGATCTCACGACACTCATGTGAGAGAGCTCTATGTGTACAGTCGTACCTCCCCTCAAGCATATTGAAGCTCACAGCGAGAGTAATGATGTGTGTGGAAGAGAGTCATAGAGAAAGACCATTTCCCCCTCAGCATATACAGATATCATATGGCCCACTCAAACTATGGTGTGTGGGATAAAAAAGTTGTGTACAAGAAGAGCTGCTCTATAGTGTTCTGAGTGTGTGTGTCTCTAAGGATGGAATGTGACTGGAAACTATAATCGGTGACCTCGGCAATTGGGGCCACAACATCCTCAGAGAATCCATGCCTGATTCATCTTGATGAAAGTCCAAACGATACACATTATCTGTTGGAAAGCCGGTTGAGTTTGTCTGTAATGACTCCTACAGCTGTGCTGAAGGTCCGCTCAGATATGACGCTGGCTGATGGGCCAGGGACAAACACCTCTATGGCGTGACGAGCCAGCTTCGGGCCATTCGACCATTTAGGTACCCCTCAGAAGTCTATTGGGTTCCGGAACCATGCAAAAACATCGGTGTGAGACGAAGTTACGTCGTGCACCATGATCTTAACCGATCTCTGTGTGTTGGATGTTGCCCTGCATTGCATGCGTTGGTGAGGTGGTAACAAGATTGCCAGAGGTCACCCATTAGGCTTCTGCTCCTTGCTGCTGCTGCCGCTACAGCCTATTGGCACTCATACTGCTGTCACGTCGCTGATGTTGTTCCACGTGACATTTGGGGAACGTTAAGCAGACGAAACAGATTGTCTCCAGTTGATCAATCAGCAAGGTTCCATTTCATGCATTTTACTCTCTATTTGGGTGGGTGGAAGGAAAGGTGTGATTTTTGTTTTGTACCGGGGATCCAGGAGGGTGGCCACCCAGTAAAAATGTTGTTCATTTTGATGGGCCTTAATGCGAGGATCATGTTGAGAGGAAATGGAGTCATCCAAGCACTCATGTGAGAGAATGGTGCCTTGATTTCCCAAGCCTCTGGGTCTTTTTTCTTTTTCTGAGGGGCTCTAGCAAAATGATATCTTCCTCATCTACCTCCTCCGCCACTCCAAATTCGCGCCAAACTCTTTCCACTCGGCAGGGACGTCGGGGTAACAATCGGTGTCAGGAATACCTCCTCCTCTCTCCTCCTCCTCCGCTGCCTCCGGCACAAGCTTCAACACAGCCCTGGGACTTGGCCTGAGGATGATGCACCCCTGAGAGCTGATGCGCCACCCTTGCCACTAGCTCTGGACCCCGAACCACTGCCTAATGAAGGACCGGATGAAATTGTGAAACTGTCGGGCCTTGTGGATTTGAACGAGAGAAAGGCTTCTGTGTCCGCATCTGTGTCCGTCTCCTCCTCAGTCGCTGGCGGGACCTGTTGTTTCAGAGTGTCCAACGATCGTTCCAGAACTAAGATCACCACAATGCTCATGCTGGACAATGGCATTGTCCGCACTGACATTTTGGTGGCTTCTTCAAAACTGCGCAGGGATGGTGCAGAGCTCTTTCACCTGCCTCCCACTCTCGGTGGTTTCAAACACCCCGAGGTCCGTAACGCTGCTTGTCAGGCCATGTGTCACTTCGTATGCGTAATGGCCATTGCGCTGCTGGCCACAATCGCTGGAGCTGTGGAGGGTGGAAATTCAGCGGTTGCCACGTCAACAAGAGACGGTTGACGGGGCAGGCCGAGCTGACGCTGCAACGCAGCCAGGCGGGACGAACAGCAGGGTGCGAACGGTGGAAGTGCGGGAACTCAGACCTCGAGCCTTCTTCAGGCAGGCAGTCCAGAACGGGTAACTCTTGAAATTTCTGGACGACATGGGTTCATGGACATGTGCCAGGCAAGGAATGTGCTCAGCATACCGATACATTAAGGGTCGGCCAGCAGATTTCACCCGTTATCGCACACCACCTTGCTTGGCACAAGGTTCTTGTCACCCAGCCAGCGCTCGGTCTCGTTGCTTAGAGCCGTCCACAGCTCCTGAACTGAGTGTGGAGGTCTCCAAGGCAGATTTAATTTCAAACACGGCCTGGTGTCTCTGGGCACGTGATGCACCAGTGGACATTGGGGGGAAAGAGCCCTGGCACCTTCCCTGCGGTTTTGGGAAGAGCGTACGCTCAGCGAGAGCCACCGTCACCCCCTGAGACATCCACCCAGCTCACCAGTGAGCTGTCACAGAGAATATGCGGCCTTGGCCGTGCCTTACTAGTCCATGTGTCGGTGGTGAGATGGACTTTTCCGGACACAGATGCAGACAACGCGCTTGAAATTTTTTGATGACACGTGGCTGGCCAGGGCAGGGAAGGCTTTTCTGGCAAGAAATGCATGCTCGGAATCTGGTATTTGGGGGCAAGCGAGGGCCATGACGTGGCGGAACCCATCTGTGTTCACCAGACGGAAAGGCAACATTTCCAAGGCAAAAGCCTGGGCAAATGCCGACGTTCGGCTTTTGGGCTTCTGGGGATGGTTTGTGGCTTAAAGTGTTTCTTCTGCTCCCAAACCTGGAAGACAGAAGGCTGGCTGCTAGACTGGCCACTGTACGGCGGGCAGGTCGTCTAAACCTGGCGGAAGGACGGAGGATTAGGTGGTCTCTGTTGGTGCTGGTGTTACTCGGGCAAAGGTGGAGGTTGAAGCGGAGGCTGATCCCTGATCATGACTCTGAGAAACATGGGCAGCTGAGGAACGCTTGGTGGTGGCGGAGGAGGAGGCGGAGACAGAGGGTGTGACAGTTGGTTGGAGGCTCGGGTCGGTTGGCCTTTTTTTGGGCCTAAGTGTTCCCTCCATTTCAACTCATGCTTTCGCTGCATGTGACTTAGAACATGTTGGTGGTGGTTAAAACCACTTAAGGGTTCTTGCCTCTACTTATGCGTTTCGGCAAAGCGCCATATGACATCGCTGGTGAATCAGAGGGCTTGCTCAAAGAAGGCCCAGGCTTGATGAGGGTCCTGGACCTTTTTGACGGCGATAAGCGAGGAGCGGGGTTTGCGCTGACCGTGGTGGCGGAATCATATCAGCTGACTTCTGCCGACGCCCTCTCCCTTTTTGTGGCGGGACCCCGTATTACACTACCCCATCGTCTTCCTCCTCGTCCACTGATGAGCGGCTCGCAAGCAAATCTGCGGATAAAAGAACAGGATGGATCCGCAATGTCGTCATCTCATCTATCATCAAACACAGGTGGACTTGGTCGTCCTGGACTTTCTGCATCAGAAGCTGCGGGCTACAAGCTAGGGCACTGCTAGGCGGTGCCGGACCGGCCCGGGGATGTTTGCTGATTGACCGGCTTCCTTCAACCTACTCTGAATGAGGCATCAGTAACTGGGCCGTAGAGCAGACTAAATCATTCCTCTTGATTCTGTTTATACATGCCTTCTGAACCCCACCGCATTTGTCATCAAAGAGAGTCTTCAGACCTATGGATTATCCACAGTGGTGGGTTACACGAGTTGACATTTGGGCTGCTTCATGTTGGACGGATTGCTGATGATGCTGATGACGAATTTGTGCGTGACTGCGAGACGAGGAGGTAAGGACTGCTAGATGCAGGTTGCATTAACACTGAAGGACGATTGGCGACGAGTTCGGCCCTTACCCAGCGATGACAGGCCTGACGGTCCTGCAACTGACGATCCGCTGGAGGTGTTGTCGCCAGCACTGGAAGGTGCCACCTTCTCTCGTACCTTACTCCATGTGCTACCCCCCTCTTTGCTCGCTTACCCACTGCATTTCGCTCCATGTTCAGAAATATAAAAAATTTGAGAAGGTATGGAATAGTTTTGGAAAAAGTCCTCTTATTAAAAGACGGCATATCACAGCTATTCTCAATTCCTCTATCAAATCAAAATTGCTGGATTCAAATTTAAACTGCAGGTGTCTATCAACAATTCTGGATGGGCAAAAGTCCAAAAAAACAGTATTTGTTTATCTTTTGGTATAATAAACTGTATTTTTTGGCAATTTCAATTCCACCTGTGGTGAAATAGGAAGTGCTGTTTAAGATTTAGTAGATGCGCGTCTATGAACAGTGCTGGGTGCGCAAAGTCAAAAAACACGTAACTGTTATGTTTTGATATAATAAACTGTATTTTTTGCACCTTTCAATTCACCTGTGGTGAATATAGAATTGCTGTTTTAAGATTTACGTAGATGCTGCGTCAATGAACAGTGCTGGGTGCGCAAAAGTCAAAAAAACACGTAACTGTTATGTTTTGATATAATAAACTGTATTTTTTGCACCTTTCAATTCACCTGTGGTGAATATAGAATTGCTGTTTTAAGATTTACGTAGATGCTGCGTCAATGAACAGTGCTGGGTGCGCAAAAGTCAAAAAACACGTAACTGTTATGTTTTGATATAATAAACTGTATTTTTTGCACCTTTCAATTCACCTGTGGTGAATATAGAATTGCTGTTTTAAGATTTACGTAGATGCTGCGTCAATGAACAGTGCTGAGTGCGCAAAAGTCAAAAAACACGTAACTGTTATGTTTTGATATAATAAACTGTATTTTTTGCACCTTTCAATTCACCTGTGGTGAATATAGAATTGCTGTTTTAAGATTTACGTAGATGCTGCGTCAATGAACAGTGCTGGGTGCGCAAAAGTCAAAAACCACGTAACTGTTATGTTTTGATATAATAAACTGTATTTTTTGCACCTTTCAATTCACCTGTGTGAATTATAAGAGATGCTAATTTAAGATTTACGTAGATGCTGCCTTCAATGAACATGCTGGGTGCTCAGCAAAAACAGTCAAAAAACACGTAACTGTTAGTTTTGATATAATAAACTGTATTTTTTTGCACCTTTTCAATTCACCTGTGGTGAAATAGAATTGTCTGTTTTAAGAATTACGTAGATGCTGCTTCAATGAGACATGCTGGTGCGCAAAAGTCCAAAAAACACGTAACTGTTATGGTTTTTGATATAATAAACTGTATTTTTTGCACCTCTTCATATTCACCTTGGTGAATATAGAATTGCTGTTTTTAAGATTTACGTAGATCCCTTCGTCTAATGAACATTGCTGGGTGCGTCAAAAGTCAAAAACACGTAACTGTTTATGTTTTGTTATAATAACAGTATATTTTGCACCTTTCATTTCACCGTGGTGAATATAAAATGCTGTTTTAAGAATTTACTTATATGCTCAGCGTCATGAACAGTGCTGAGAGCGCAAAAAGTCAAAAAACACGTAACTGTTATGTTTTGATATAATATACCTGTATTTTTTGCACCTTTCATTCACCTAATGGTGAATATAGAATTGCTGTTCTTAAGATTTACGTAGATGCTGCCGTCAATGAACAGTGCTGGGTGCGCAAAAGTCAAATACCTAACTGTTAATGTTTGATATAATAAACTGTATTTTTTGCCCTTTCAATTCACCTGTGTGAATATAGAAATTGCTGTTTTAAGATTTACTTTAGATGCTGCGACAATGAACAGTGCTGAGTGCGCAAAAGTCAAAAACACGTAACTGTTCTGTTTTGATATAATAAACTGTATTTTTGCACGACTTTCAATTCACCTGTGGTGAATATATTAATTGCTGTTTTAAAGATTTACGTAAGTATGCCTGCGTCCATGAACCAGTGGCTGAGTGCGCAAAAGTCAAAAAACACTAACGTTATTTTTTAAATAATAAACTGTATTATTGCACCTTTCAATTCACACTGTGGTGAATATAGAAATTGCTGTTTTAAGATTTACGTAGATGCTGCGTCAATTGAACCAAGTGCTGAGTGCGCAAAAGTCAAAAAACACTTAACTGTGATTGTTTGTCGTATGATACACGGTTTATTTGGCAACAAACAACCTGTGCTTGTCTACAAGATTGCTGGATTGTCATTTAAGCGCACGGTGGATATACCAACAGTCACAGGTGTAATGGGTAAAATTGCACACCTATCTGAAATGTATACTGATACTAAAAGTGGAGTTTTGCAGCTAACAAAAGACCTGCAGTACTTAGAAGTGAAGTTTATCCAATATAAGTTCAGGCTCCCAATATCCAGGAAATATACTCAATAGCTAACTGTTTAATAATAATAGATATTCCACTACAATGTCTAGACACTAAGTCATGTTGAAACTTTATCCAGTGGTTCTTTAAAGATAGAGCTTGTCTGTGGTATTCGCCCCGCGGAGGCCCCCCCCCCGCTCCTCACCGCCGTTAATTTACAGTGTAGATTCTGCATTAAATTCTCTAGAAAAACTACATAAAATTTTCAAACCCCCTTGTAAAAAAATTGGAAGGACACAGCTAATAGAGAGGTTTCCTGTGCGAAATAGACTAATTTCGCTAGCGTTTGGGCCCGGGCAGAACGCGGCCCCTACCCCAAAGAGAGCTGAGAGACACTGGGGCTGAAACGGAAACCTGTTCATTAAACGTTCAGTGTTTTTCCAGCCAACCCAACCATCCCAATCCCAGTCATGACGTGCACACACATCCCCCCTGTCTATTTTTTTAACTGTTTGCGGGGCCGCCAAAATTACGGGGAACGCCGAAAAAGGCGGTTTTAATAGATGATGCAAAATTTTAACCTTAATTATCCATGTCGGGAAAATTTCATCACCATAAAAACCCTTGCCGTTTCAAACTTTGTCGATAAAAATCGCTCACATATGTAAGATGCATCATTTTCAGGCATTTCCCCCTCAAATCTTATTCATAGTGGGTGTTCACCACGCCCACCAAAGGCTACCCCCCCCCCACTGACAGTTATTCCCTTTCTCCCTATTCAAAGTAAAGGTTTGTCAGTTGAGGTGGGCGGGCAGCCTCCGTTTGGCCGGTTTTTAAAAAAATGACTCTGAAGATTTCTTCAAAAAATCTTTCGGCTAAAAACTGCAAAATTTGAGCATTAAAAAAAAAAAAAAATTTACAGCTCTTACAGAAAAGGGACACGCGCGAAACACAGCCTGACACTCTTGTGCTGCCTCACCCGGGGGGATAATTTTTGGGACAGTTTCTTTTTAATAGTTACGTTCCACAGTATTTGAAAGAGTGTTATGCGCCAAACTTTGTTCTCCCCAGGGTTTGGGGTTTGTCAGTTTCATGCCAAATTTTTGGCTTTTTGTCACATTAAAAAGTTTTGCTTCTGGTGCAGAATGTGCCAAGTTTGGGTGTATGACTGTTCATATATCTATAGAACAGGGCTAAAACAGTTTTTTGGCTCAAAGTACATCAGAAAACCCCGGCTCGCCCCTTTATATTTACCAAAAACTTGTTTTGATTTTTTACACAATTTGGGGACGGGTTCATAAATTGTACAGAATAGAATACCAATGAGGGGGTTCACTCTCTCCCCTTAGTTGCAGGTTTTGCCCCTGGACTGTTTACTTCAACGGGACCCCCTTTTGAAATGAAATTCCCCAACGTATAACAGGTGGCTGGTATCTACTACCCCAGGCCCTACCCTCAATGGCAACAGTATACCACCTTTTCTGGTAATTACTTGCTTTACCCCTTGACACAAGACTGAAATCCCAATTCACCCCCCCCCCCCCACCCCCCCCCCCTTGGACTCGGTTGCTAGGTATGACATACCCATATTTATCCCCCTAAGCGGAAACAGTTGTTACCCCCAAAAAAGACTTAAATGCAGCCTTCCCCAGGTGGGTGCTAAGCACCGCTCCTACCCCCTCTGGCCTTGTTCCAGGCAGACGTTCCTTCAGCAGCCTTTACCAGAACTTACCCCACTCTGGAGGACAATGTCCTCAGCTTTTTTTCACATTAGCGATGGCTTTCACAGAGTAACAAAGGAGTGACTCAAAAGAAAAATTTAAAGGTCGGAGGCCAAACCCATCCCCAACCCTTAACCCCAAAGGAAAACTCAAAGGATTTGAACCCCGTGTTGCCAACACCCTTAAAATCTTTTGTTTAAGATGATCTGAAAAAAGGTGTGCCCCAAAAAATTCCTTTTAACTGTGCACAAACCCATCATCAACTAAAAAAAAAAGTCTGTGCTGTGTTGCCAACAACTTTTTTGGCCACCAGTCTTGTCTGCCAAGGATAAAATATTTACTGCAAAAGAAAATTAATTCATATAATTTATACAATTGTTTTTCTGGTTTTTTATTTTGGATATTCTATTCTCAATTTTTAAAAAGAACCTCCCCCTTAAAATTTTTATAACTGTTTTTCTTTGTCCGGGGAAACTTACACAATAGAAAGGATCAAACTATTTACTTTATTGTATAAATTCTCTTGTTCCTGGTTTCCCTCCTCTCTTTGTTTCCTATCTCTTGCTGCTACACCATAGAACTGCTCCTCCTACACTGCATGCGCTGATTTTTATAACCTGACAATGGGGGGGGACATTAACATTAGGGCGTGCATACGGGATTGGTTTACTCCCACCCAAATACGGTGTTTTTCAAGGGGTCATTTTTTCTGCCCAAAATATTTCCCAAACCAAGGTTTTAAATAATTTTCAACAACATATAAAAAAAAACAAAATTTGGCTAGTTTTGATACTGTTACACTTTCCTTGCTCAAGGCCTTCAAGTGGTTGCTTGTGTTATCTCAATCATGACAATCTTCCAGGATGTGCTCAGAAAAGGAGCTAAACCTGCCATAAAGTTTCTGTTCAGGTTCCATGGCAATTCTCCCAGTCAACATCACTCCAATATCCGCACCTACCCTGTTATTGTAATTAACAGCCAAGAAGCCTGTCGTTCCTGTAGCCAGTTACAGGACATATGTTGGCAATACATCTTATATTATAATTTTCCCATCCGATGCCCGAAAAAAGTATTGGGGCACATTTACCAAAAATGGCTAAGGCTCTGTCCACACGATGAGTCCTTCAAGTCGGAATCCAAGCAGATTCTGACTGAAATACTTGTCCAAAACCAAAAGTAAATCAACCCCATTGACCTTAATAGAAAATGTGTGTTGTGTTCTACATGGTTTCCCCCACCACAGAAAACCTTTTTGAACTTTTTTTATTTTTTTGGTCGTACGCCTCATGGAAAACGTGTAAAAATTTATTTTTTGTTTGTCAAGGGGATAGCTAAAAACCAAGTGTAAAACGCGCCTTTTTCAAAAAACATGGATCTCATCCAAAAACATCAGAAATGAATTAACTCTTTCTGCTGTAAACGCAAAAACGCAACCCTAAATTTTTTTTCCTCCCCAAAAACTGAAAATACTGTGTCGTTTAACATTGTTTCTCGACACACACCCTAAGCCTTGTTCACAAAACGGGTTATTTGGGGGCGGATTGGAGCCGACTTTCCGTATTTGCTATGAGAACTGGGGATTCCGTCGCTCCTCCCCCCCCGTCGAATCCGCCGGGGGAGAAAGTGACATCTGAATTTTTCGCGCTACGCGCCGTAAAAATGCATTGTCTATGGGCCGGGGGGGAGCCCCCCCCTGCGCCCCCCTCCCGCCCCTTATTCAAGCCCTAACTGCGGCCGGGGAAACCGTCCCGCCCAATTTCGGCTTTTAATAACCGTTTTGAAATTGCCAAAGTAAAACTGCATTTTCCCGCAATCAGTCACACCAGTGTTGGACTTTGGGGAACTGGGGCCCACCATGGGGTTTTCTTGGGCCCCCTACATTTTTCTGTAAAAGACTGCTAAACTTGGGTTTTTAATAATAATGATTCAAAATTTCTTTTCCTGAAACGCAGCCCCAGCACTGTTATGCACAGGGGTCCATTATGGCTAGGGGATCACCAACCCATGGGCCCCCTCTGTGGGCCAGTCTGAGCCTGATCAAAGCAAAACTTAAATTTTTCCAAAGCCGGTTTAGAAATTGAGGTATGTTCACACAACTTATTTAGAGGCAGAAATCTACGCATTTACTAACAATTTATTTATGCATTTTTCAATTTTGGAGGTATATTTTGACATGGATTTGATGTCTACCTCCACTATATTTTTTAAAAATACAACCCACACAGAATACACATCAAGAAGTGATATGACACTTCTGTGTTTTATGCAATGTGGAATTAAATCAAGTGTATAATACTTTGAAACCGATGGGACACATTTTGTACATTTATTTCTTGTCTATATCAATGTAAAAAACAGAATCTGCTCCAAAATATGTGTGAAAAAGAGTTGTGTGGACATAACCTAAAAAAGCAACATTGTGATTGGTTGCTGTGGGTTGTGCTATTAGTTTTGATAAATCTGCTTTACTGTCTATACAGTGTATCGTGAACCACATGCAGTATGGGGTCGGGGAAGGATTGTTGGCTTTTGCCTTCCTCTTGCACAATACTTTAGGGTTATGGATCGCTCTCCTGACTTTATTTACTATTTTACTGAGTCACATTATTATGACTACCAGCTAATATCCAGAGAAACCTCTGTGTAGAGTACAGACAGCAGCTAGACAGGCTGGGAGTGCTTAAAAAGGGGCCCCAAAAAGGGTTTTCACAGGTATCTGGGGCCAAGCGACTGCAATTTAAAGCTGCTGGAGGGTGCGTGGGAGAGGATCCATAGAGCGAACATGGCGATTGAGGTGGTCCCACAGATGCTGAATTAGGTTCTAGTCTGGGAAATTAAGAGGACCAGAATAGTACTCAAAAGTCTTGTTCCTGCTTGTCCAGCCAGTTATCGCATGGTCATTTTGAGGGTATAAAACCCCCCCCCAGAAAAAAATCAGCATGAAATTTTGCAAAATTAAATTCAACCCAAATCGGTTTAGATTCCATCCACAGGGAGAAAAGCTACAAAAACATTCCCAATATAAAAGGCTGCCAGCTTATTTTCCCGCAATGGGGCAAGATGTTTGGTCTCTACTATTTGTTGCCCAACACACCAATGTCCATCCAATTAATCAAGCAAAAAATTTGACTCATCAGAGAGGGCAACCTTTTGCCAATTGGCAGAGATTCAATTTTGATACTGGCATGAAAATTTTCTGATGATGAAACTTTGTTAGTAGAGTTGCTTCTGAGCCCCCCAATTGGGAGGGTAAGGTTATTTTTTTACACACATCGGTAGCCCCCCCGGGTTTTTTTTATTTTGGGAATGAGCTCTCCACCCGCGTGTGCTGTCCACCCTCATGCACCTTCATAGCCAACATTCACCATCCAAAAGGTACGTGGTCTTGCATTTTCCCCATCCTTTTTTTTCAATGGGCACCATTTGCCACCAGATAAATTTAACCCCTTCACAAACTGTACAGTTTCAGAAATACTGCCCATCCTTGGCCTGGAAACCAGTAATCACCCCCTTTTGCAACTCTGATAAATTGTCACTATTTCCCATGATAGCAACAAGGGATATGTTTGCAGGCAGTCTGTCACGCATTTTATATACCCACCAAGTCAGCTCACCCATCTATGACTTTCTTCATGAGCTTTTGTACTGCGAATGGTTTTACAATAATGTGTTGGGGCCGTGTATAAACTTTGTTTGTCCAAACGTAAAAAATAAAAGCACAGTCATTGGATAACCCGTGTCCTATTTAACGCAACCTGCAAATATTTTAAATGATACCATTTTTCCCTATATTACAGCTCGTTTCCCCCTTATAGAAAAATTAGACAATGGTGAAAAAGAACACTGACACAACAAAAAACACTTTAATAAACACTCCTTGATACCAGCCCTCATGGGCCATTTTATTAAAAAAAGTGGATCCAACACTGGTCCAAATAAATAAAATTTACAAAACCAACGGGAAATCTGTAGAAAAAACAGAAACACTACAAAAAGCATGACAGTACTAAACTCCATCTCCTGCATCCCCTGAAGATCATACATCATGCCTGAGGCTAAGCTTCTGGATGCAAGGGAAGGAGTTCAGTTTCGAACAATATGATTCTGAGGGGTACAGTAGCACAATCTCCAGGGCTAGCTAGTCCTCTATTGCTTTCAACCACCTTAGGAGACTCTGCTTCTAAGCTATGTCCTGTACCCGCTCTCCCACCACTGGGAAGTTTGTACAGACGTGAGGGACAGTATGGGAGGTGCTAGAAAAGTGAGGATTCTATGATATTTGTGTGCAAATTCTGCAGGCATGGGTCATGGCTGGGAGAAGTCATCATGGCGGTCTGGACCGGATGGAGAAAAAAAAGGAAAGTGAATAACTCATCAGAGAAAACGTCACCTGTAAATCAATAGATGTAGCGGCACCGTAATCACTGTCTGCAGAGCCTGTGTACACTGGTATCTACCACTATATGGGCACTGTATAATGGTAATTTACAGTCTGCAAAGCCTGTGTACACTGGTAGCTACAAATATACAGTCACTGTATGGAGGTAACAAGCAGACTGAAGAGACTCTGTAAACTGGTAACTACCACTATATGGCAAGTGTATGGGGGTAATATACAGTCTTTAGAGCCTGTGTACACTGGTAGCTACAACTATATAGTCACTGTATGGAGGTAACACGCAGACTGCATGAGACTCTGTAAACTGGTATATATATATGGTCATGGTATGGAGGTAATATACAGTCTGCATAGCCTGTGTACACTGGTATATACCACTATATGGTCACTGGATGGAGGTAATATACAGTAATAGTATAGTGGTATTGTTCAGTCACTATGTGGTGATAATTTATGGTCGTGTTCCAACGGTATAATGGGGTCCTTATGTAATAGCGTTATTGGTAACATTGGAACACTGGTCATAGTATAGTGGGATTTGTTTGGTAGCGGTATGATGGTGATACTTCTGGTGAGGTATTTGTTCCTTGTATTATCTAGTAACTGCATAACTACTATAAATGGGCACCGGTATATGCTCGTGGACGGGGAGGACTCAGTGGGTGACAGAATAGATAAAATTAAAACTGATGTAAACTTATGTCGGTTAAGCACTAATTTACCATCAGTATTTACACAATTGCAAATAAAAAAAACCAACATATGGCAAAAATATCATGTGTACCAAATGGAGCCTTGTTGAATGTTTTTGATGTTTTAATACAGAAATGGTACAGAGACAAGAAGGCGGTAGTGAGTCATTTGGAAAATACTGTAATGCTAAAGTTAAAATGGCCTCAAGATAAAATAGCCTTATCTGGGACATTTTATCTTGAAACCACATCCAGCATACAATGTCACAGACATGGCTGATCTGAATTTGACTGGAAGATGCAATCAATCATTAAGAACGTAAAACATCTGTATTAGGGAAATACATGCAGTGATTGGCGGTCAATAGCGCCTCTCCAGAGTATAGTGCGGTACTACATGTTCTGTACTGCTCTTTACATTGGTCCGGATAAACGGCTTCTTTGGGCACCATGTGAGGGCTCCATTTTCTTTTTTTCTGGTGCATTGTGTATAAAATCCATGACCCAAAGAAGATCCTGTCCTCAAAACAGAACGTACTTTCCAGCTTCCAGCACTTCTTTCTGATGTTATATTTCAGGACTTGTTTCATCTCTATTAGATATTTGCTTCATTTTCTTTAATCTTCATTTTGAATTGTATTGGGTGACATTTGAGGCTTTGGAACCAATTACCAGTTTTCTGTCAACATACAACTGTCATCCCTGAACCAATTAATATTGTATGTTGAGGGAACATTGTACATAGTTATTTCCATCGAGTCTAAAGGGAACCTGTCAGCTACTTTATGGTGCCCGAATGGTGGGCAGCATGAAATAGCTGCAGGTTACCCGATCCTAACCCTGTGTGTTTTACTGCAAAACGCTGCGGCGTTCCCAGGTAAAACGCTCAGAGAAGCCACTGTGCCTGGTCCGATGTGCATCTTCTCCCACCCCCTCAGCTTGACTGACAGTTTTACCCCGTGTTTGTCTATAAGGAGAGAGCTGTCAATTAAGCTGAGGAGGCAGGGAGAAGCCTCACATCAGACTTGTCTCCCCGCACATCGGACTGATCTCCCCATACCCGGCGCAGCTTCATTGTGTGTTTACCCAGAAACACCGCACTTGTGACTGGGCCTATGAGCCAGGGTCTCCACATCCCTCTTCACCACGCCGCTGTAGCTTCATTGCTGGGTCACATAGATCGTAGCCGGCACCTATATAGTGCGGGCTCAGCAGCTCCAAACCTGGTAGTTTAACCCCCTAGATGCTACGGTCTACAGTGACCATGGCATTCAGGTGGTTCATGAAAATAATTTTTTTCAATTTACTGTGGGTTTCTATAGAATATGTCGAACCATGAGAATAAAAATGTATTTTGGCATAGACCCATGAGCCAAAATGGTAAGGAAATTGAGTAAAAAAATTTAATTTTATCCAACAGTGCAGAGCCCAGCATTAGAGGTGTTTCAACAACTGGTCTTGGAGGAGGTTGAAAAGAAATGGATGAGTGGTGGCAGATCTGTCCATGACAACCTTTTGCCAGGTGAAAAGCAAGCTATTATAACGTTAAAAGAGGATACGAATGTTATCATAAAGAAGGCGGACAAGGGCGGTGCTACGGTTGTCATGGACAGATCCCACTACCTGCGAGATCCCACAGCTTAGTGATCCGCTGGTTTATAAGGTGTTAAATGCTGACTCTACAAGAGAGTTAAAAAAAACGTAATTGATAAGACTATAGATGAGGCATATCAAATGGGAAATATAACCTTGAATACCATGAATATATTGAAAGTTCAAAACCCAAGAGTACTGATTATATTGTATCTAAAATACAGAAATCGCTGAGAGAACCCCCGTGTAGACCTATTGTCTCAGGGATAGGGTCGGTGTTGAAACCACTTGCTGTGTTCCTTGATAATTATTTTCAAAAAATAGTCAAGGCCAAACCAAAGGGCCACATGTATGAAACGGTTTTGGTCTAAGACTCACTATTTTCCCCCATAGGTTTCTATGGGGAAAAAGGGAGTTTTAGACCAAAACCGTTTAAAACATGTGGCCCAAAGTGTCTATTTGACACCGGACAATTTCTAAAGAATTTAACAACTTGATGCTACAGAACTACGTGGCTATGTACTTTAGATGTTAAAAGCCTATTCAAAAACATCCCGTACGAAGAAGCTTGCATGGCTGTACGTGAAGCCATCTGATCTGACCCTCACTTGTCCAATTCGTTTATAGAATTTCTTATGACATTGCTAGAATTTATACTAAAAAATAACTATTTAAGGTTTGGGGACTCTTTGGGGACTCTTTGCAGCTGCAGGGGACGTTGATGGGACCAAGTAAAGCTAAAATATTCATATCCTATTTTGAGGATTAATATGTACAGAGATCAAAATATACTGCAAATATCCTGACATGGCAGAGATACGTGGATGATGTATTTCTGCTGTGGAAAGGAACAGAATCTGAGTTATTGGAATTCATTGATTATATAAATCAATGTCAAACGGTAATCTCCTTCTACTTAATAAAATACATTAATATTATTATTTTTGTAGAAGTAGAGATACAGTAGAAAGATAAAGAATCTAGATTGTCCATAACTTTGTTTTCAAAACCTATGGATCGAAACAACATGTTACAAAAAGCTAGTTACAATGCACTGCAAGTATTCTCTGGCATACCGAAGGGACAATTTGTGAGGGCCAGACTTATCTGCTCAAGTGATGAGCGTTATAAAGAACAAATGGATAAGCTCGTCAATAAGTTTGTCAACAAAGGTTATGATGAGAGTACATTAATCAACAATGATGCTGGTAGAATGGCGAGGAAGTGCTACAGACTAGAAAAAAGGTTAGTGAAAATAGGAGTACGTTTACAACTAAATATGATCATCATTCCACAATGATAAAAAAGTCATTAACAAATATTGGTATATAATGACAAGGGATCCGAAATATGGATACTTGTTTAAGGAAAAGCTGATATACGTGTTTAAACAAGGTAGATCAATAGGAAAAATGATAGTTAGATCTGACATAAAAGAAAAAATCAGTACTAGGCAGCAAAGATTGGACACAAAACCAAGTGGGACATTTCCATGCATGTCGTGTGTTAATTGCAATGCGATAATAAGAGGTCCAACTATACATCATCCAACCCAGGGTAATGAAATTAAAATCCATGGTTTTTACAGTTGTAACAGTAAGAATGTAGTGTATGGGCTGAAATGCACATGTGGGAAAATGTACATAGGGCAAACTAGCTGTGCAATTACACAGCGAATAAATGAACATAAATCTTCAATTCGTACATTTAGAAAAAAAGTACATGAAGATACCGCTAATGTGACTACTTACCAATATGGAGAAACCGCACTGGCTAGACACTTCTCAGAACAAGCACATCAGGTGCACAAACTGAGATGGTGTGTGTTGGAGGAAGTCTCAGTAGGGAATGAAAATGAACAGCGATCCAGATTGCTACAGAGGGAAGCTTTCTGGGTCCATTGATTGAAGTCCCTTGTACCAAAGGGCTTAAATGAAAAATGTAACCTTAGATGCTATTTATGAATGAATTAGTCAGGCGTAGTAAGGGTTAGCTATAGCAGAGTATCACATGATCTCATAGAGGTACATAAGGGAGGAATCAATCTAGCTCATACAAGCTTGAGAAAGGACGTTGATCTTCTGAAACGTCGCTCAGCAATATGTACCAGTCAGCTCTGTTGCTACAATTATGTGACTATCGTGTGCACTACTGAACCAGTACCTCTGCTGACGACTTTGCATTACCAGGTTTTTATTAAGAAAAGTTTATTTATTACATTGCCACATAGCAGAAAATACTGTGTATTGTGCATCGTGTAATATAAAATATTGCTACACATTAGTAAAGAAAGCTAAAAGCGTGTATCTTGCCTTCATGAAGTTCCCTCTGTCTAACCATCAGCTTCCCACAGAGGGGTTTGCAGGGTGTCATTGGTTCTGAGTCTACCATGTACAGAATCCTTCTAGGCTCTGCCAGAGTCAGAGACTAATTAGCTGTCTGGTACTGGCATAATACATAGCAATATAGCAATGATTGTTTAGTCTAGTCCAATCGTGGGACAAACAAAAGTTAAAAAAAAAGTTTCACCATACAAAAAAAATTAAATAAAAAACCCACAAAACAAAAAAAAATTATCCCCCCCCCAAAAAAAAAGCAGTTTATTTTGTAGAAAAAAAAAAAGTTACACATAATAGGTATTGCTGTGTCTGTCATAAAGTTATCAAGTTATTTAATTAATACACTGGCAGAATTGCATTTTATTGTTCAATTCAGCCTCACAAAAAACAGACAAAAAATTGATTAAAAACCTCTAATATATCACAGAATGATACCAAGAAAAATATCAATTTATCCTACAACTAAAAGCCCTTAAACGGCGCCATCAGCAGAAAAATACAAATTACTGTTCAAATATTGTAGCATAAAGATGTCATTTTCTAAAAGCTTTTTGAAGTAGCAAATTTGATTTATTCATGTGAGGAGGGGCTTGTAATAAGAGGTGTGGCCTGTAAAAGGTGTTTATATGTAAAAAGTGATGTAGTTCCTTTTCTTCATTTGGTATATTTGATCAGGAATAATTTTCTGTGATGAGCGTCACCGCAGGCATAGCTAAGTAGGGAACCTATTAAAAAGTAGTGGTCCACAGCCTTGAATAGCAGGAGCAGGAGGCCCAAGCTGAAGTTTTGCACCATGGTCTATGAGCCTTAAAGGGGTTTTCTCGCTACAAAGATTAGCTTTCAGCATGAAGGGATGGGTAATTTAAGACATTTTCTTAATACATTGGTCAATAGCTTTTACTTTAGTCATGACATAAGAGATTTTATGTGCTGTGAGTGCATTCAAGTTTCTATGATTACCTGGTTTCCTGAACATAACTCGGTTATCCGATTAGCTGAGAGATCAGATTGCAGGGAGTGATGTAACCATTGACAGAGCTCTCTTTCTCAGTCTGGAGGAAACTAATTGTTTCTAAAAAGATTACAGATAAGCCATTGTTTTCAGTCCTCACAGAACATGTACTTCAAAACCTAAAACATCACAAAACGCCAATGCTAACCAATAAATGAAACGATATTCAAAAATAGTGCATAAGCACCAACACCAGCAAAAAGATTTAATCAGTTTTTATTCAAAATTAAAATTACATAAAGACTAAAGCACATTAATATACTTCTGGGGATAAAGTGGAAGAACAACAATGCCAAGAGTGGGAAATATGTATTGAATATTACTCAAACGTGAGTATAAAAGACATCCAAAATTCAATAAGCACATAAATTTACATATCAGTCAAAATGGATAGATACAAAGGAATCCAACAATAGAAGAGGAAGCCGAGAACTATAAAATGAATATTATGAATAACTAAAATGCTATCAGTATATTACAGCCACCTAGTAAGTAGTCTCCTAAGTAACACCAAACCAAATGCAAACCTAATGATACAAAAGGTATATAGGATGAGGATAGTCTTAACCCTAGTGCATTAGTCGCTCCCACCACCAATAGCGGCACAGTCCTGAAACACATTTCACGTGGGCTTCTTCTGGGGACCTGAGATGAGGCGCAACCTCCTCTAAGTACCATCATAATAACATCTGTGTTTAAGCACATTGCCCTGTTAAGACTAACAATCGAAAGTCAGAGGTGGTGCTAAAAGGGGATTCCAGGAGTGAACCTAAAATAATGCCTCCCCTAGATAAAATAAAGCCAATAAGAGTATAAACTATGGCTGTGTACCGCCTATTCAGGGCAGCATCTCTAGCCCCCAACCCGTCGCCCATCTGGGAGGACACATCAATGAATAAAATAAAATCGCCGCCCATAGTAAAAATGTGGCATGTAATCATATAAGCGGTCACAGCACCGTGTCGGAAGCGACGTTCCCCCAACGCGTCAATAGGGAAAAAAACACCGCGGTGCCAAACTGTGAGACACGTGACCATGGAGACTACAACCCGGCACCTGGCACGTCCACCAGCCACATCATAATGTGTGAGCAATACCATCATCCAACTGGTCAGTGGAAGCTGAATAGACTATCGCCAGTATGCAAGAAAAGTCTCAGTGGTACAAAATAAAAAGTAAAAAAATGGAATGAAGGTGAATAGTGATAAATAAATGAATAAATGAGTGTGAAAAGGAGATGAGAATGAAAAAAAAATATTTGACCACTGTGAGGTAAATAAAGAAACATACTATGATTTAAGCGTAAAAAGTGAAATTTAGGTATTCAAAAACATCCGTGAATAATAAAAAACTCAAAAGTGAGAAATCCAATGTCAGTGCTCAATTTAATTAGGACGCAGCCAAAATGCCTAAATGTAAGAAGATATGTGAAAAACACATAAAATAGAAGAAATGCAGATGCAATTTTGAAAAACTTAAAGCTAAAACAACCTAAAAACACTTGTGACCATATCAAGGACTTGGTGAATTAATATATAATAAGACTAAAATGTCATAATAATTACTAATGCAAAAAAGTGCATTGTGCTTACTGATTTTGGTATCATACTATAAAGATTGATATTTGTGATACATAAAAGTTGAGTGAATAAAGAATATACTTAATTTAATAGCAGGAAGTGATCTCACCATTGTCAGACAGAGCTGATTGCCTCAGTCTGGAGCAAACTAAGGCTTGTCCCCACAGCAAGGATTGTTGGTCGGTTTTTCAGATGGCTTGCGGTTTTACAAATCAGCTTAAAACCAACATGCAACACTCCCCCATAGACTTTAATAGAAAATCCGTGCAGTAGTCCCTACTGCACGGATTTTCCACAGGATGGATCCCCCGCCCGGTTTTCGGGCTGAAAATGAAGATGGAGGTGAGAAGGGGTACAGCTTGAATCTGCAAACCACGGACAAAAGCCATCGCCCTGTGTGCAAAAAAAAGACCAATTTTTGGTCTTTGCCATGTGAATGCACCCTAATTGTCTCTAACAAGATTACAGATAAGCCATTGTTTTCAGTCTTCACAGAAAATGTACCTTTTGGTTTATTGAAGATTGGTTCTTCTGCACTTGTCAGTGTAATGGGTCAGCTAGTTACAGAAAAGCTTATTATTCTCATCACTGCTATAGAACCACCCACAGCCTGAGAAAATAGAGTGGATGTAAAACTGCTTGGGACTCTGTGAAACAGCTTAGTGAGAAAACTCCTTTAAGCTACGGCCCTGTCTAAACATTGCCATTGTTTATAGACAACAGGGCAAGCAAGTTGTACTTTAATAATAATATTAAGAGGGCAACACTAGTCCTGGTGGCTTGGAGAGCTTTACTTTGCATCCAAGTCTCACTAACCAACTTGATAGAACATTAGCTGCTCATCTGCTAACTTTCCTAATTTATTGGCTGAACAATGTTATTTCATGACAGTATGACTTGTTTGGGTACTATGTGGCACACTATCCGGTTGGGGTATTAGAGGTTATTCCACATGGGGCTAATCAACTTATGGGTGTTCCCATAATGCACTTTGATGGTATATCCTTAGAATATAACCTCAATGCGTGATAGATGCTGGTCCCACCTACGGGTCCCACACCCATCTTAGGAACAGGGCCCCTAAAAGTGTCAATTCAGATTGGAGAGTCAGACGCACCTGAGTCTGTTTTGCTCTGTGGTTAAAAGTATAAAAGTGATGGTAAAAACAAACACAAAAGGCCACATGTATGAAACGGTTTTGGTCTAAAACTCACTTTTTTCCCATAAGTTTCTATGGGGAAAAAAGTGAATTTTAGACCAAAACCGTTTCATACATGTGGCCCAAGGAGCGCACTCCTGGTGTAGAACATATAGGCAATTAGATCTGTAATTTATTCCTAGAATAGGTTGGGCTCACTTGATTGTGTTTTACAGTAGCGGTACCACACACTAGGTAGCTTGTTATTGAGATATCTCAATGGGTTTGCTGCAGTCGCTCCTTCTCGGATAGGTCACCACACCAGGGACTTCTTGGCATACAGAGATATATATAGTACAGTATTTAACTCTCAAATGAGAGTCAGAGAAGACTAATAGGCACAACTGACTTGTAAAATAAACATAAAATCTATGGGGCTCTAATCACAACAACACTGTATAAATTAAATTAAAAAGTGGATTATTTTATTGGTAACTATGGTTCATATAAAACATACATAATGACCTGGATGGAATATACAATGCATTTTTGTATATACTCGTGATATGCATGAGGTGCATGCATACACAAGTATACGCAAAACGTGTTGTGCATTATATTCATGTAATTCTGTATGCTTTAAATGAAGCATGGTTGCCAATAAAACTATCCACTTTTTAATTTATACAGTGTCGTTGTGATTAGAGCACCATAGCTTTTTATGTTTACTTTACAATAAGTCGGTTGCGCCTATTAGTCTCAAATGAGAGTCGGAGAATTACTACTACTATAGTAGAGTTAAATACTATATATGTTTTGCTCTATGGGAGTCCCAAGTACAGCTGAGTAATATCCTATATCTATGCCATCAAAGTGCATGCTGGGAATACCCCTTTAAAGGGAATGTGTAATCAAAAATGACTTATTGTTTAACTCACGTTTTTATATTAAATACATTTTTTAAGAATTTTTGGTTATATTTTTTTTTTTTAAATTTTCCATTTCACTTTCAATATTTTTAAATAATTCTTAAGTCCTACAGTTTTCACTTTGGCCACTAAGCCTAATAATCTGACACTTCCTCTTCTGTAGAGAAAGATTCTCAGTTGTCTGCTCATTATCAGCACAAAGAGGGTCAAACTGAAAGGAGACACCAGTGTGAATATATAACACAGGATCCACCAGTCACAAGAGGAGACAGTCACAGTTCACCCTTTCACCTCCCAGGTCACAGAGCATGACTATAAAACTCTCCTATAGAAGTGAATGGGACTGAGTCAGTCTTAAAAGGGTTGTCTCACTACATTGATTCATGTTACCACAGTCCTGTTTTCTTGGTTTCATTTTGAATTCAGGGGCGTGTCTGCTAGCTTCTACTACACTGCAGTAGAAGTTAGGGCTGTAGCTATAGCAACCAGTGCTGAAAGCCTATCAGGAGAGCTCAAACAGGTCTGTAGCTATAGCAAACTGAGGAGCTGATGCAGCCCATACAAAAGGGTATATCTCAGAATAGGTAGGACACTGTTAATGGACATATAATGCAAAGTGACTTGTTTTTGCAAAATCTTTAACATGAAAAGCAATCCTTGTAGTGAAACAACCCCTTTAAGTCTCCTATGTGCATGAAGCTGCTGTAAAGCATCTCTCTGACTGCTGTTAAAGCAGTACAAACAAGGCCTAGTGGCCAAAGTAAAAACTGCAAGACATAAGAATTATTAAAAAATATTGAAAGTGATATGAAAAATTAAAAAAAAACAAAAATTCCTAAAAAATGTGTTTAATATAAAAACGGGACTTAAAGGGGATTTGCCAGCATGCAAGTTACTTACCTCTCCTTATCAGCACAGGGAGAATGTCACCAAATCACGCTGAGTCATGAAAGCTGCAGAACTGAGAGGGAGGGGGTGAGTAAGGAGTGAGGAATAAGGGAGCGTCTCAAAACTTAAGTGAAATAATAAACAGTACAACAGTGGATTCTCAATACAGCAAGACACAGCCTCATAGACTGCACTTTATACCCTGTGCCTTAAAAGCTCATTCATTTTGCCTGTCATCAGATAAGAAGTGTTTCACGCAAGCGCGGCCTGTCAGCTCCTCTGGTCCCTCTGGTCGTGTCTAGTAGAAGCTTTCAGGTAACTAAGGGGGATTTAGAAATGCTGTAGCTCTCAGAGTCTTCACTTTTTGTAATCACATATATTTAGAAAAGTGATTAAATACCCATTTTGGAGGTTCCCACGTCAACATTACATGGTGGCAAAACCCCTTTAAGCAATGACTAATTTTTTGATGACACATTCCCTTTAAGGCATGCAACGATGAATTTACAGGCTAATATTAATGGCACAGATATACGATACACAGACCTGCCAAAGAGAGGATGTTTAATCCTGTTTGCATAAACCCATTATTGGTTTATAGATAGAATGAAGGTGTGAGATAACGATGATTAAAAACGTGTTTACCTAAATTATTTTTCCCGTAAAACAATATGCAGAGCAGATAAATAATGACGGGATCATTTCCTTGCCTTTCTTTTAACTTGCCTGCTTGCATTATAGAAAAACATTTTGCTTGTTTGTAGAAAATATCTAATGAGCAAACTTTCTATGAGCTATGTTTAATTATTACCTCTCTCAGGAATTACAAAATGACATATGCTAGCCAAGGCTGTGCTCAGAAGTTTCACAAAATCTAGGCCTGCTGGATTAACCATATTCATACAAATGCTTCTGCTAATTAACAAATCGTTTGTGAGATTCTGCGTGGGTGTATGTGTTGCTTTCCTCAGGTTGTTTGCTTGTATACAGAAAATTGCAAAAAAGTAAATTATCTCAAATTAGCCAAAAAGGCGAATGTATTTACACCCTTGGAGTTTTTTATGTTTTATTGTGTAATCGCGTTGAATGAAAGTGGTTTTCTTTAGGCTGATCAATACACTTCTTAAGCCTCGTGCACATGGTGTGTTCACCGCATTTTGGCCACTGTGGCCATATGTCACATTGCATTGAATGCATTTTACATTGTGCAGTTGAAAATGTGTTTTTAAAGGCGCCTTAAGTTAAAGGAGTATTCTCATTTAATTGATTAGCTTTAAGCATGTAGGCAAAAAAGAAATACAGACCATTACCAAATACATTGCTGTTCTAATTTTATTTCTCTTCAGAGTCCCTATGCACATAACGAGAAATAAAGGAGCTATCCCTACCTGAAAACGGAACTTCCAAACCAATAAGGGCAACTGTCGTTAGAAACCAATCACAGACAAGGAGACCATAATCAGTCCCTAAGTCCTCTGTACAGTAGTAGATGAGGAGTATTACACTTACCAAATGTAGTTACAACAATTTCTAGTGAATGCTAATGTAGACACACAGGGCAACATGTATGATTTTTGGCACCATTTTTTTTGCTGCATTTGTAGTATAGAATGCACCTGAATCTATTAACCTGTTCTACTGCGGGTCATAGATTTAGTGCTTTCTAGCTACAAAGCGACAATTCTGGCTCAGGTAAACCACTTTTAAAGGGGTCTACCTGTACCAGCAGTAATGCACCTGGATTTGCCGTACTAAAGTTATAAATGTTCAGAATTGTACGGTTGTAGTGCAACACGCCTACAGCACGCCCCCCAATCTCAGGCGCATTAGAAAGTGCCGCAGCCCCTTTCATACATGTCTCCCACAGCCTTTAGTCATAAAGTGAAAGTACAAAAACAAATTCCAGAAAATGCTGGTATAATCTTACACTAATTGCATAAAAGGAGATTCTGAATTCCCAATATTTTAGGTAGGTACACCCCCAAATTAGGTAGGCATATAGAGCCTTTTATTAGCTAGTTAGACCCCAATTTGTTAGGAATGCCCCCTCATGAAATAGGTAGATAGGTTAGCCTCCCCACTGGATATGTATACAGGCCGCTGTTAGGTAAGTATGTATAAAGCTCTCCCTCCCCCATTAGTTAGTTAGGTAATTAGGTGTCTAGGCCTGACATTTTGTAGGTAGGTATACAGGTCCCCCCCATTAAGTATGTAGATAGGTATAAAGGACCCCCATTGAGTATGTAGGTAGGTATATAGGCCCCCATTAAGTAAATATTTAGATATATAGAATCCCCATTAGGTCAGTATATAGGCCTTCATTAAGTAAGTATTTAGATATATAGAACCCTCATTAGGTAGGTATATAGGCCCCCATTAAATAAGTATTTAGATACATAGAAATCCCACTAGGTAGGTAGCTATATAGGCTCCCTCTCCCTGCATGTTTTAGGCATGCAGGGAAAGTGGGGAGATCATTATCACTTTGTTGCCCATAGCGACCAATCAGATTGCCTCTTTCATTTCATATAGTGCTCTGGAGAAATTAAAGGGGCGCTCTGATTGGCTGCTTTGGGCAACATAGTGAATTTTAGACCTGGACAGTTTTCTTACATGTGGTCCTTCATATCAATATCCTTTGTTACATGCCCCCAGTTTTTATTGCAGTCGTGCCTATGATAATAACAAGATGACTGCAGAGAAGTAATCTCTACAGAACAGATCAGACTGATAAGTCAGTGTCAGACCATTTTGAGGCTAAGTGGTCAGTGGGAATCTTCAGGATTTCCGGCTAAATTTCTAATAAAGATTTTAAGAAGGATAGTTA
Organism: Phyllomedusa bahiana; assembly: GCA_025379985.1. NCBI lineage: Eukaryota > Metazoa > Chordata > Amphibia > Anura > Hylidae > Phyllomedusa > Phyllomedusa bahiana. The sequence continues at coordinate 97,689 of JAODAL010001087.1, read as the reverse complement.
CATGATAAAAATAGGAGAACCCTTGCCATTGATTATAAGTATGCCTAAAGAAAACCTTTAATCAAGCAATAGGTCATTTTCTGATGCTACATTTTTTTGTTCAAGACTACGCCTTCCTTTCTAGATATACCACTACAAGCTGCTGTACTGTGCAGTTTGTGATGTTGGATTTTCTAGTGAAAGTCTTTTAACACCACAGTGGTCTCTTATGTTACAATGTTAGGTTTCATGACAACCAGGGCTGTGGAGTCGGCAAGCCGAAGCTCCGACTCCGACTCCTCAATTTCCCAAACCTCCGACTCCCGACTCCCTGACTCCGACTCCCTCATACACGGCGCATGTTTAAGTGATAACTTTACTGTAGTAAAGTGGTAACATCAGGCTGTTTATCACCTTATGATACAATAATCAAGCTATTTAGGTAGAACAGACACTGACAAGCTAAAGGGTAACAATGTTTTCATCTTTTGAACACTTGTGGGTAGAGTTGAAGAAAAGCTGTATTTGTATCCAAGTCCCGTCTGCACAAACACTGGGAATGTGTAGAAGAGACCTGGGATCAGATTTTGGTCAAGATGTGCTTGAATCTGATCCAGAGCCCAGAAGAATTCAGGCAGTATTGAAAACCAAAGGTGGATTTCCCAAATACTAACAAAATAATAAAAATTAACATTTTTATTTTTAGGAGCAAAACAGTAACAATGCAGTTATAGGAAAGAATCTGCAGAACTAAGCAGATGCTAAATACTTGCAGGTCACATTTATGTATAAGATGTAAGATGACTGTATATAAAATTACACTATCCTCATGTACAAAGCTGTAGTGGATGGGGAGATATGGAGCCTGAAAGTCACAAGTTCAAACCATTGTTACCATTTTGCTTGTCAGTGTAAAATATATTTATTGGACATGACTTTAGGACACAAAAAAAATTTAAATATGCAAAACACTGCAGGAACATTTGTGGAGTCTCTGAATTTGTTCTGAGAAATAGTATTGCCTCCATCAGATCCTGCATACATGACCTCACATCTGATCTCATTATTTCCAGGCTAGAGAATGGCCTCTCTACATTAACTTGGGTTGGGGGTAAAGCGGTGACCACAGGGGCAACATCTAACAATGTTGGTGTATAAAGGAATTGCCTCAGCCACAGTCAGTTTTGATGAATGGTTAAACTCTTCTACTTCTTTGAAAACAGGTGAAAAATTTTGCTGAAATCTGTTTGCGATGGGAGCAAAATCTGTTCCCCTGGGGCAGCGCTTTTTCCTGCTCCATGTTATCAATTACACTGCTCATGTGATGAGGCTGAAGATATGGGAGCAGTAGCACTGGACCCAATTCCTCTTGCTCTTTGCATCGCATCGAACTAACTGGACCAACTTATTAGATATTTTGGGAGTCGGAGTCGGTCCATTTTATGACGACTCCGACTCCTGCAAAATAGCCACCGACTCCGATTCCACAGCCCTGAGGACAACCATTGTAAAATTGTTACCTGAGTCTGTAACTATACAAAATTAGTTCCAAATACTCCAGAATGCAAACCCAAAATGTAAAGATTAAAGTCAATAAGCAGACAACTAACACAGATGCATAAAACTTCATAATAAACAGAAGATAATAAAAATGACACCTTGCTCAAAGCCGCTGATGAGTGGATCGACTGAAGCCTCTTCTGGCCGCTCAGCTCTGCTACCAGTTCAGGCGGCAGAATGAAGTCATGTCATTGTGCTGCTTGTTCTGAGAGGTTGATGTCCTGGGCATGAGCTTTCCATCTTGTAGATCACAGGCTGAGTCTGTAATCATCCACCACAGAATGTCAGGGCAAAAAAAGGCTATGACCTGCTGCTCTGCTGTAAGTTTCTGAGGATACAGTTTTGTGGATGCAGGGCATCAGGCCGGTTCCAGATTCCCAGTAGGAACCTTTGATAATGAGGGCTCTTGACAATTGAACTCCCAACATCAACTTTAACCCTGGTGCAAGTAAAGAGCAGGAGTAGTTTACAGTACTGTACAAAGGAGCTACTAGACAGCCAGTCAGTGCATGCACTTCAGCAGTACATGTGTTGTGCCAGTGAAATGTCCATGTTAGATCATCACATGTGCTGCAGATCTTGAGTACATGTGGCCTTGTATGTTCAATTTGGTTGAAGTTCTATGTTAAATGTTTTGTCAAGCTGCAATGGCCCAACAAAAATAATAAAACTGTCCAAATTGTATTCATTTCTCATGTGTTGAGGTGAGGAAAAAGAATCAATGTTTTTTTTTTTACTGAAGTCATAATTTTGAGATTGGAAAATAGTGTACCCCTTGAGCAAAGCTAGTTTCCTTGAACTACAGAGATGACATATGACCCTTTCCATCTAGATTAACTCATTGTGCATTGATTGCACCTAAGGAAAAGACACCACCTTATGAACACATGGGTTTACATGAAGAGGATACAAGCTTTACACACAGACGCCAGACTTCTTTCTCAATTCAGTGATATAATCTGTTCTTGGGTTTTCATAGCTTCCTAATCTGTAGTCAAGTGAACACATCAAACACTTGGTCCTCTCGTTGCTACTCACAAGAATCCTTGAGAGGAAAGTAAAGTGCATGGAGGCCTCGACATACTACAATTTTTTTATTTTTCTATTGGATTTCTCCAAATTTATCAAGTATTTCAGACCATGGAGCAGTAAAACTGTCTTTAACCTGATGCCACAGTTTTTGTTGATGTCTTACTTTTATCTTCTCCACCTTTTGAATGCCATACCTTTCTTTTATTTTGAAATACTTTTTTTTCAGGACAGGTTGTATTTTTAATGGTATTATTTAATGAACAATGTAATATACTGGTGAAAGCTAAAACCTACAATAATTGTAGGGTGGAATGGAAAAAAACACAATTGCACCACTTTTTGGAGGTTTGTATTTGAGTTCACTGGGCAGTAAATACAGTATGTCATTTTTCTCTGTTACTACTATTCTGGATGTAGTTTTTGCTCTGTTTTCCTACTTTTAATGTTTTATATTCTACTATCATCACCACTTTCTGTCAACAATATTTTTTTTTAGTTTTCTGTTGTATGAGCTGTGTAAGGGCTTAATTTTTGTGGGGCGACCTGTAGTTTTTATTGGTACCATTTTGGGATTCATGCAATGTATTGATCACTCTTTATTCCAGTTTTTTGCACAAATTAGATGAACAAAAATATGGCAAACCTGGCATTCAGTTTTCACTTCATTCACTGTTTGGGATGAGTAAGATTATATTTTATTGGCTGTTGCGATTCCAGTTATGGTTCATTTTTGTATATTTTTTTAATATGATAAATGGGAAATTTACATCTGATGTAACCTGCAAAGGAACCTGGCAGCAAATGTTCTTCTATAGTGCTTCCACAGCATTGGGCGTTTACAGTGCCCACTGGAATGAATGGGCTATCAATGTAATGCATGAATGTGCTGGGCCCGCTAAAGAGAGAGAGGCTGTTTGTAGCCACTTTCCACTCGGGCTATTTAATAAAAGTTTTGCATATGGGATATTTACCCTTTAACTTAGAATTCTCACAAAGGGTTCTTGAATATGAGTTTTATAAGCTAGACAACACCTTTTGAAGTGATTCTTCAGCACTTATTTGCATGCATTCTTTGGAACCCAAACATATTTCTTTGTACTGCAGAATAAAGAAAAAACTTAAAGGGGTTGTCTCACCATGCTGTTTCACAGAGTCACAGGCAGCTTCAGACTCACACTTCCTAGTCAGGCTGTGGGTGGTTCTATAGCAGTGATTAGCATATTTATCTCCTCTATAACTAGCTGCACATTACAGTGACAAGTGCTAACTTTGCCAAACAAACAAATCTACAGAGATTCTAGGAGTGAAAACAAGTGCTTATCAAAGGTAAACAAGCTAATCTTGTTAGAGATAAAGACTCTGCTCTATCCCACAATTTTGACATCGCTCCTTGCTCTGTCTAACCCCGAAGGGAACATCAATTCCAATTGCACTGATGTCAGTGCTTTTGTATAACCGAGCTGCGGCTGGAATTCACATATTCCGTTCTCAACATCATACTGCGACTCGTTTGAGAAAGGTCATTGCATGACCAAACTGTTACGTTACAAGTCGCTATTGGAATTGATGTTTGCATATAGTCAAAAATAAAAGTGAATCAATAACTGACAATTGTGCTGTTGATTTATATATGGATACTTGGATTGAAATATCCTTCAACTAGCACAGAATTATATACACAGGAAATGCCAAGTACCAAGGCTTTGGGAGATTAACCCGGAAAGGAGATATGGACAACATCCTAGAGACACTTATGTGCACGTGTTCCTGTTTCTCTTTCTGACTATTTTACGGTTATTGATGGTACTTTTTTTTCAGGTTGGGTATTGTTATTTACATTATATGTATTACTAACTATTATGTTGTAATTATTTCTCTGTTGGGGAATCCTCCCTTTATATTGATATATATGTCATAGCATTGGTTATTGTTTTGGGGTCGATTATGGGGTACGTCCATTATAATACTATTGCCATTGTTTTATTTTTATTTTATGCTATTTGTACAATTATCAAAGTTATACATTTTATTACTTATATGGTATACCTTTTTGACAGGCGTATATGTAAAGGGCAACAGATCTTTGTAACTCTTCTGCAAGATGTAAAATTACATATAAAAGCAAACCGAGAAAAATGAAATGTGTAACTGTACCAAGTGCTGCATATTTATTTGCTGCTCACTACTGCAAATGCAAATCATAGAAGAAAAATCACAGATGTTACCCGAGAGTAATTCATTCTTGTTTTCATTTTGAAACCCCCCAAAATAACAATAACAGAAATGAAATTATTCCAAGTAATCCATATGGATAATGTTAATGTTACATCAGTAAAGTAAATTGTGTTTCATTTATTTTATCTCAATACATAAATCTGGAACCAAAAGCATGAACATCAGTAAAAAAAGCATTAAACCTTAAAATATATATTAAGATGGCAACTTATAAGTACACATACTACAAATATATAGTGATGGTTTGAACCAACTTTTGCCTTCCTTACCATCCTGATGCTTTGCGGCATGAATTTTAGAGGTCTGACTTATTTTAATAGGTTTTTGGCACAGCCACTACAGTTTAGATTGTGGTATAATCAGACTTTTCTACACCTCTTTCATCTCATCCAAAATGTACATAAAGTTAGTTCTAGAGACTGTGGAGGCCATACAGTCTGGTTTTGGGACCAGTCAAAAAGAACATGACACTTCCCTGTATTGTCCTGACAAAAGTCAATGAAATACTTACAATATATCCTCAATTAGTAAATTTTGGATAGCGATGGTGTGCCGGGGGGCATAGATGGGGATATGCCCTCGGTGCTGGTAACAGGGCAGGTGCCACCATGCAACTTTGTGTTAAACAGTTTATGTAGATAGTGAACTTTTGGGCCGAGTGCAGGAAAAACTGCCCACAGCTCTGGTATCAGCCATTTGATGATTAACATATATTGACATGCAGGATGTCACATTGAAGCAAAACATTAATTCCAATCAAAATACAGATCAATGTCTGACAACCCGAGCTAGTGTTCATGATAGATTATTTCATTATATAGACAATCATTTCATAAACAGTACATAATTCTTAAATAAGTCCAACCAAATATGCTCAAGTGCTCAATTCATCAGATAGACAATTCATTGCACTCATCAAAACAGAATAATTGGTTCTAGGCAAAGTGAGATAATAAATAGAGGAAACCACGGATTCTTCAAAGTACTTTAAAACTATATTAGGAGGTATGATGGCTTTATCAAGTACCAGTCATTCACCTTGTAATAAATGGAGGATAGTAAATGGGCTTTGTGGGCTTAAAAGGGTATTCCCATCTAAAATATTTCTGACAAATTCACAGGTTATGCCATAAATATCTCTTAGTTGTGGGTGAAACCTTTATTGCCAGAATATGCCATGAATATCTGAGAGGTACAGGCCTCACCAAAAGGTGTTATCTATCAAAAGAATATGCCATAAATGTCTGATAGGTGGGGGTTCCACTGATAGGCGTCAGACATATATCAACAGAGTATGCCATAAAAATCTGATAGGTGCTGCTCGCACCCATAGGCGTCATATATCAATAAGATACGCCCTAATGGCGACATGTATGAACCTTGGCGCTGACAAGCCAGTTCTAAATAGCTTTAAGGCAGTGTAGAGTGCACCAGAATGTGTGAACCTGTTCTGCTGCAGGTCATACATACAGGTGAATTGAGGTGCCAATACAACAAGACTGGCTCAGGCACCACCTTTGACCTGGTTTGGCTGTTCTGTTATGGCATCAAAGAATCATAGATGTGTCTAATTCTACGAATGTGGTGCGACACACTTCCAAAACATCCCTAATGTTTGGCGCATTAAAAAGTGTTGCACATACACTTATCATTCCAAAGTTTGGAATGTGACTGTTCATATATCTGTAGAACAGGGCTATTACAGCATTTTGATGTCAGAAAACTGGCGTGGCCGCGTTCATACATGTTGCCCTAAATTAGGGGTGTAACTAGAGAAGCCTGGGCCCCACAGCAAACTTTTGGATGGGGCACCCTTCCCCCTCGCCTCCCTGACCACGAACATTTACCAGGACATGCAGTTACTAGATAATACAAGGAGCGATTACCTCACCGTACATATCACCATCATACTGCTACCAAACAAATCCCATTATACCCAGTCCAACATTACCAATAACGCTACTACATATGGACCTGATTATACCGCCAGAACATGACCACAAATTACCACCACATAGTGACTGAATTATACAACTACACTATTACTGATCAGTATACAAAGAAAAATGGTACCACCATATATTGACCATATAGTGGTAGGTATCAGTGTACACAGACTCCGCAGACTATATATAACCACCATACAGGGTCCATATAGTGGCAGACACCAGTGTACACAGACTCTGCAAACATATAAGTGATTACACTGCAGTTACATCTTGTGACTCACAGGAGACGTTTCTCTACTGAGTCGTTGACTTTCCCTTTTGTTCTGCATCTGGTCCAGACCACCATTATGACTTCTCCTGGACACCACCCATCCCTGCAGATTTTTACACAATTATCTTAGAATCCTAACCTTTCCAGCACCTTCCTCACTGCCCCCCAATACTGTACAAACTTCCCAGGGGTGGGAGATAGGAGGATGCCATAACTTTGAAGTCCAGTCTTCTAGAGGGGTGGGGAGGAACAGAGATTCACCCACTGGATATTGTGTTACAGCTATGGCCTGTACCCCTCAGAATCATGTTACCAAGTAGGTAGACCCCATTAGATAGGTTGGTAGGCCCTAGGTAGGTAAGTTGGTAGGCTCCAAGTAGGTAGGTAGGCAGTACATAGGCCCCAGGTAGGTGTTTAGGTAGGGTGTTTAGGTAGGGTATATAGGCAGGCAGGGTTTATGTAGGCTACAGGATCTCCATATAGGCAGGCAGGGTTTAGGTAGCTATAGGGCCCCATATAGATAGGCAGGCAGGGTTTAGGTAGCTATGGGGCCCTATATAGGCAGTTAGGCAGGCAGGGTCTAGGTAGCTATAGAGGCCATATATTGTCAGACAGGGTCTAGATAGCTATAGGGGCCATATATAGTCAGGCAGGGTTTAGTCAGACAAGATTAATGTTAAAAAAATAAGAAATTACTCACCTGCTTCAGGGTCCCTCGATGCGACCAGCTCAGCTCCCTGCCAGTATGTGCTCTGCGTGGGTCGCGCGATGGTATGACGTCATCGCACCGCTCATGTCAGCACTATGGGCCAGTACCTGCTAGGTTTAAGGCCTAGCAGGCAGATTCACAGAGCAGAGCACCAGCGGCGCTCCACTCTGCTAACACCGGGCAGTCCTGCCTTTGAATGCTCGGGCCGGAAAGCCTGGGTGTTCAGAGGCAGGATGTACTGGGCCCCACAGCTCCGTCCCTCCAGCAGTGAACTGTTATCCAAGCAAAGGAGCGAGACTAGCGGGGGAGCAGAAGAACTACCAGCTGCCCGGGCCCCGGGGCAGCTGCCACGTCTACTACCCCGGAAGTTATGCCCCTGCCCTAAATGTCTGATAGGTGCAGGTCCCACCAATGGGTATAAGAAATCAACAGAATATGTCATAAATGTTTGATAAGTGCAGGTCCCACCGATAGGCTTTATATATTGACAGAACATCCCATGAACATCTGAAAGGTGCAGGTCCCACCGATAGGTGTTATATATTTACAGGCTATGCCATAAATGTCTGATAGGTGTGGGTCTCACTGATAGGCATCATATATTTACAGGATATGCCATAAATGTCTGATAGGTGTGGGTTGCACCGATAGGCGTTATATATTGACAGAATATGCCATAAACATCTGAGAGTTGCTGGTCACACCAATAGGCGTCATATATGAAGAGGATACGCCATACATGTCTGATAGTTGTAGGTTCCACCAATAGGTGCCATATATGGTCAGAATATGCCGTTAACATCTGATAGGTGCTGGTCCCACCACTAGGTATCATATATCAATAGGATACACCATAAATGTCTGAAGAGGTGCTGGTCCCACCAATGGATGTTACATATTGACAGGATATGCCATAAATGTCTCAGATGGGAATACATCTTTAATGCCACAATTCGTTATACTCTCCATTGGTGTTAGAAGACAATTAGCAGCCACGTCTATGAAATGTCAGGGTCGAGCTGGTACGGGCCACCAGAGAATCCTCAATGGGCTTAGGCTTTGACACAAAAGTTTAGCAGAAAACAATCCTATTTGGAGCTGACTCTGGAGGCAATTATTTCCTACTTGGGTTGTTTGAACTTCCTGAACCCATATGTTCTGAGTGTGCAACTATGGTATCAGAGATTAAGATGCAATTAAAATGTGCACATGTTCTGTACAGATGGAGGGAGAGGCTTCAGAGCCTTTTCCTCTGCTGGGTCCAAGGAACTGTATCTTCACACTGTCTAATGTGTACGGACTGGACTCAGGGGCACTTAGAACAGCTTCCAAACTTGCCTTCACCACCATAATTAAAAATGTTCACACCATGCAAGATTGTTATATGGACCAGTGCTACTTACATCGTGTTTAACCCGCTTATATTGATCCATGCATAAATCAAACAAGGTCCACTCTTTCTAGGGCTCAATGTTCTTATGCAGTATTTGAAAGGAAATCTCAACTGGACATTGGTGGTGTTTCAGGTGATTTAGGCACAACACGGTGCGATGTGTACAGGGATCTCTGGTGTTGATTTAACCAAGCTAAAGGAAACAATGCTATCTCCTTATATTGTTCCTTTTTCAGGTCTCATACTCATTCATTTGTTGTGGCACATTGCAACCTAATTTCTGGTCCAACAACCCTTCCAACATTGCTTCTGGGTACTTTAGTAATCAAAAATGATATCGCTTGAGCAGTAGCTTAAATTCCTAACCCTAAATTCTACTTTTTTTTTTTTTTTTTTGAGGAGGTGAAGGTGATTTTCAACAAATATTGATTTGGGCCAATCTGAACCGAAATGCTTAGATTCGGTGCAAATTTGACTTTGACCTGAATCTGATGCTCATTACTATTGTGCGACTTTAAAGCAGAATATTCGTCATCCTGTCTTATGTCAGCATTAACACATCTAGCAGTATACTAAAGTTCACAACTGCTACTTATCATAGGACTCTTTGATTTATTGAGTTTGTAGGGTCGGTATGCATTTTCTAAGTTTACATGTGTGTAAACGTGGATTTTACATGTCTGTGCTAATTTTTGTCTATATGTATGGATACATGGATATTATATATATGTCACGGGTGGTCCTGCGAACCTCGTCCCAGGTCGCAGCCACAACCGTGTTCCCCCTGCGAGCGGCACCACTGCCTGCATGTCGGACAGCGGGCGCGCTCACTCAGCCGGCCGGGTCCCTGCCTACTTACCCGGCCGCGATCCTGCTGCAGCTCCAGTCTCCCGGCGCGCGCGTCCCCGCTCCCTAGGGCGCACGTGCGTCGGCTCTGTGAAATTTAAAGAGCCAGCGCAACGGTAATTGGGTATTGCCGGTTGCTGCCCTTATTTAAGCCTGCCCCTTCCTGAGTCTTGTGCCGGATCTTTAGTGCCATTTGCCTATAGAGAAAGCGTTCCTTTAGCCTCCTCTGTCTTACCGTGTACTGTACCGTCCAGCTTCCGTCCCTCGACCACGAAACTCTGCCGCCTGTCCTGACCTACTGCCTGTCCCCGACTACGTCTAGCGATTCTGTACCACGCTTACCCTTGGCTGCCACAGCAAGCAAGTCATGCCAGTGGAAGCGAGCTGGTAGTTTTCTGGTGAAAACCGGGTGCTACTTAAATTCCGCTCCCTGGTGTGGCTTACGCCATCGATTGCGGTGGTCTAGCGGATCTACTACCATTGTCCGTGACAATATACAGTATATATGTATATGATATGTGTATCTATAATTACCCTCTACTTTCCTGTTCAATAGAAATTTGTTGTGGATAATGGAGACTTTGCCTTTCCTCACTCTAGTCAAAGAAAGATCTGTTATAGAGTTGTGAGTAGCTACAATGTAGCTCAGAGGTAAAGTTTTTGCCTCACAGCACAAGGGTCCTATGTTCAAATCCCTGCAGGAACTAAACCTGTGGATTTTTTTCTCTTTATCAATATAGATACATCTTTGAAGTTTCTTTTTTTATTTATTTGTACTGTTTGACTAATTACTGAGAAGTACAGAGGACGGGAGTAGAATGACAGCACCTGGGGTTGAACACTCAGTAGCTGCCTGGGAGGAGAAGTGATGTCTGAGCATGTCTGACCAGGACTGAGGAGCTCTCAGCCCTGGTCGTATCCCCTCAAGACGAGTCGTAAACAATGGATCACTAAAGGAGCAGCTAAAACAAAAACGGTGCCGAATTTTTAATAATAATGAATGGTAAAAATGTTTATTATTTAATTTGCAAGCTTCCCACGTCAATTTTACTTTGTGGCAACACCCCTTTAAATCTTGCTCCAGATGATAATTTTCGTCCTGTATGTGCCGTCCAGTAGGTGACAGCACACCCAATCCATGCTTTTAGATCAAGGGATGTATCCAGAAAAAAAAATAACTTACATGAAAATTGGGAAAACATTCAAAGATTGCCCTGGCTGGATTGTAAAACTGGTTTAAAAAATAGTCTAATGCCACAATTAAAAAAAATTAGTTGCATTTGCTTTGATACACCTCTTCTTTTTCATGAATTTAACCCGCTTCCCTCCCTCTCCCCCTTGATACAAAGCAAGATGTCTCTTGTTTCCTGTCTGGCATAGGTGTCTCGATAAAAATACTATTAGGTTTTCTCTTTTTTTAAATATTCTTGCTAAATATAATATAGGTATCACTGAATAGTATGCTAGCTATGTAATATAACAGGATTACTCCCTCTGTAAAACAGGTTCTCTCATTGCACAGTAGATTGATAATTCATCTAGACAGGTGCCACATTTAAGTATGAGGTGTGAATGCAAAGTTCAGAAGCGAAGTCCACTGACTCGGAAGAATTATTTCCACCTACTCATTTTGAGGAATTATGTAATTCCTGTAGTAATAGGAAACAAAAAAGGATCAGGTTAATTTCGAAGAGATTTTATGCAGTCATTCCTATAGCTGCAGTTTATGTATTGTCTGGTTCTATTTTTTCCGAATTAGACTGTTAGAGTTTTTAGTCACACTTGATGGGGTATTAGACAAAGGTATAGGTAGACTGTTTTATTTTAGCCTCAATAAGTTTTTTTTACATATATATATAGGTACATGGTTTCTAAGGTGGAAAAAAGACAGACGTCCATCCAGTTCAGCCTATTGCGCTATAGAGTTGATCCAGAGGAAGGCAAAAACCCCCTTGAGGGAAAAGCCAATTGTCCTCAATTTAGGGAAAAAATTATTTCCCGACTCCAATCTGGCAATCGGAAGAAATCCCTGGATCAACGACCCTCCTCCAGAATCCTAGAATCTCCAGAATAGTTTTCCACTCATGTCAAAACTGATAGGCAATTGTTGGGACCCATGAGGACAACTCTGCAGGTATGGAAAACCTGCTATCAGAGATTTCAGCTCAGCTCACAATTTTCGCCCATGACCCCCTTACTCTTCCAGCCCCAACTCCATGCTAGCCTTCAGGGTCCCCAATGGCAATCATGGTTCACCAGACGACTGTTTAGGTTTGCAGACATAGTCGACCACGTAACCCGAGAAATCTTACCATTCGAAGTCCTACGTGACAGATTTGGCTTTCCAAACAGTAGTTACTATTCCTACCTGCAGATCCGTCACTTCTTACATACATCTTTATCAACAACCTTGGTCTCATTCCCTACAAGATGTGAGAGACAATGTAGGAATAGTTTCACAACTGCCGGGTTGATTTCCTCTATCTACCAAATTTTGCTAGATCCCGATCCAACTCAGACCCCCAACCATTCCTATATGAGGAAGTGGGAAACATATTTGGGTACCCCTATTCCCTTTAAAACATGGCAAATAATATGGAACCGAGCGGCTAAATCTTCCTCCTGCATCTCCTATAAAGAGAATCAGTACAAGCTACTCTGGTGTTCTGGTACCACACTCCAGCACTTCTTCACACATTTCACCCTAATGTTTCAGGAGTATGCTGGAGATGTTGTAGAGAACAGGGCACGCTAACACACATTTTTTGGGATTGTCCATTGATACGACCCTTTTGGGAGAGAGCTGGTCGGTTGTTCTCGGAAGTTCTGGGAATTATCTTCCCATTAGAGCCTCAGTATTGCCTTTTAAATGTCCCTCCTCCTCAATTTTCCCAAAACCAGCTACGACTGCTTTTGCATCTGCTAACAGCAGCTACAGGTCTGATAGCTACTTTCTGGAAAAGGACTGCCCCTCCCTTACTTACCCATCTCATAACCCGGGTCAAAGATGTCCGAGAAATGGAATATTTAACAGCCCTTTTGGATGATAGACTCGAGAAGTTTGACCTCACATGGAAGCCCTGGAACACTTACACCATTATCTATAATCAATAGCCAGATTTCACTCATGTCAATTTGTTATAAATCTTAGTGAATTGCTTGACGGCACTCTCACGTTCCTACATTCCCCCCTGTCCTCCTTCCTGTATCCTGTCTTCGCTTACTTCTTAGAATTTTGATTATTTTGAACTTCCATATGCATAACAGTCTATGGACTTTCCTCCTTGTGTATGTTTATTGTGTATACTTATATTTTCTTTGTTATGAAAATAAAATATACAGTTATAAAAAAAAAAAAGAATCTCCAGAATATAACTTGCATCCAGGCCCTTTTTGAACTTTGTTAGTGAATTCATTTCCTCTGGCAGAGAGTTCCACAGTGTCACTGCTCTTACAGTAAAGAATCCCTTTCTATGACTATGTAGAAAAATTCTTTCCTATTGATGTTGAGGATGTCCCCTTGTTCTAGATAGAGTCCTGGGTTGGAGATTAAGGAATGGACTGGTCTTTCACACAGATGCCTTTTTTTATTTTTTTTAAAGAAAGTAATAAACATATTTGTCTGTTAATAAGCCTTACCCTAAGCAGTAACCTAAGAACCTGGTCAGTTTAAATTAATATAATAGTACAAAATGAAAAGGAAGAAATACAATAGAGTAACTGTAGGCTGAAAATGAGGTTGGGATTGTACACTGCTCATGTCCTTTAGCAGGCCTTGCAATGAAATCGAGTAAACTCTTCTTTGCAGATTGTTTGCCATTATGCAGCCATTTGTTAGTTTGGCACAAAAACATTTAAGGAAAATAAAACGTAAGAGAACTAAGAGAATTCTAATGTAACAGGAAATGAAAATGTGCTAAAACAAGTAAAGAAAATGGTGATTACTGTCAAATCTTATGATAAGAATATCAAAAAACCAGAAATAGTGACAGACACTCTGAATGCTATGGAAACCTGTGAAGGAGTATTAGAGGGTCTGCAGAACATACCTCCCCTTCTTTCTCTCCTGCCTGTGTGCTTTAAGCTTCAGGACCATGAGCTCCTTAGAGTATGTTCACACAACAGTTTTAGACCATGAACTACAGCGCGGATTTTCCACACCACAGACTTAAGATCCGTGGCATGGATAAACAAGAATGAACATAAGGGAGGAACGCAGGTTGGAGCTAACCCGCATCACAATCGGGGGGGGAAACGCCTTTGTAAGTGAAAATCCTCTGCGGAAATCCGAGGTGGCACCACGTCGGAAACATGTCACACTTTTCCGTCCGACTTGTGACCATACATTTAGGGTCCCTTTTCATAGCATTTTTGTGATCTGTTTGCCACAAATGGTGGGAAAGCTTCCAGCACATGTGCCAAAGAGATCCAGAGATTCCCAGTCACCAGATAGAGGCTAAACAAGTGTTCCTTGGGCCTCAGTTGGGCCAGTACACATTGGGGTTGCCGTCTCTGAGGAGACCAGTGTGGCTGGTGTTGTCACTGATACACAGTATAGCAGTATCACACATTAAGTCATTGGTTTTTCAAGCAATCACCTACTATTTGAGCAGAAGAGGTTTTTTGTTTTTTTTAATTAACAGAACATTACTCTAATTTTGTCACTCTATTTCATGTAGAAAAAAATATTTTTTTGCTTTAAGTTGTGTTCTACCACCATTTTGCATGTTCATCTCTTGGAAGTTGGCCATGTAAATAGGTTGTATATTGTATTTTATTGGTGTAAGTACGTTATTGTTTTGTTACCATTACCATTGTGTTGTACCATTACATAAGGTAAAGACAGGTAGTTGACAAAACAGGTGAGATTCCCAGCGAGGCTGTTGTTACAATGACTGACTGACTGGATAGATGACTTTTTGTGCAGAGCCTGTGAACTGATTTGCACCTAAAATATTCTTTTATTCATACATGATTTAAAAAATCATATTCATAATTCTTAAAACGTATGGGTCCACAAAGAATAATGGTGGCAGGAACCCAGAGTGAATTGCCTGATGTATTGACAGAAAAAGCTTCAGTAAATATGCACAGTGTCCAACTGGTTTAGCTATCCCTAAAGATGCAGGCAGGGTACAATTAAAGGGGTGTTCTCACCATGCTGTTTCTCAGGGCCTGCTTTTCACAGCCAGCTTCAGGCTCCTACTTCCTCCTCAGGCTGCTGGTGGCTCTACAGCAGTGATTGGCTCTGCTATTTGTAGCTGATCCTTTTAGAGGGACATTGTTAATGGAAGGGTTTAAACAGCAGGGCAAAATGCTACAGAGCTCTACAAGCTCCTGTGCTGCTGATAACACACAGCAGAGAATGACCTCACCATCCCAACCAGGACGCTAGAGAAGAGAGAAGTGGTTGGTAACCTAGGGAAGTTTGTGTACACAAGCAGGAGATAAGAACCGCTCTAACTCTGCAGGGAAGTATAATCAGAACAGCATTGTATTTGATAATAGTCTTTATTTACCTTTGTCTACATCAGTGTTTGTCAACTCCAGTCCTCAAGACCCACCAACAGGTCGTGTTTTCAGGATCTCCCACAGAATGCATAGACAATAATTACATCACCTGTGTCAGGATCTCCCACAGAATGCATAGACAATAATTACATCACCTGTGCAATACTGAGGAAATCCTGAAAACCTGGCCTGTTGGTGGGTCTTGAGGACTGGAGTTGAAAAACACTGGTCTACAGGTTTAAAGCTAATCAATGAAATGGCGATACCCCTTGAATGCCCCATTCTCATCTTGTTTTTGCCTCTAGTTCGTGGTATCCTTTGGGATACCGCAGAAATGTTTCCCGACTGATATCATGGTGGGGCCCATAGGCTCTTATACACGTTTGTCCTATTTAGTGAACGTACATGGTTCTTGCATTGGACACAAAAACATGGTCTACCACATTTTTATGTTCTTCACTAATTAGTTTACAGCCATATTCACTATAGCAGAGGTGGTCGACCTGCTGACCAGTGCACATGCCTGCTAGTCAGGTGGTCGGGGCCGCCTGCAGATCTTCCCGTACAAACATTGCACTACTCTGTATAGTGGGATGTTCCATTCTGGGACAGCTGCGGGTACTACACTATAGCAGCCCAGACCTCCTGACTTGTGCGCATGTGTGCTGGTCAGCAGATCGGCCAGCTCTGCTATAGTTAATGTGGCAGTAACTGTCATACACATTACAATAAAAGCATACGTGTAATACACATAAATCCATTAATAAAGTATATGCATACACATTTACACACATACTGAGCCATATTTATATACTATATAAAAAAAAAAAAGAATTGGACAACCCCTTGAGGTTTCCTCAATACATCACTGTGTTATAGGTGCAAGATTGATCAGGCAGCCGTTATTCACATGATATTGAGATGTACACAATGATTTCACCAGTGAAAGAGGTTCTGGACTTTATTAATTCAACCATATACGGTACATATTTTTTTTACACATACAAATCCCTTTCTTATGATCTGCTTTTTATTGATATTAAATCAGCTGAACACATAAAGTTGGAGTTGCATGAACAATCTATATAATCAGAAAACTGATTGGCCACTACTTGTTTGATGTATCCCCATCATCCCTTGGGTGTGTCCCCATCATCCTTGGAATTTGTTTTGAACATTAAATGGCTGACTAACCTTGAATTATACATTTCTATTAAGAGGGCTATTGTAACAAATTTCAAAGGACTTGTGGGCATAGATTGTTAAAGTGAATGATCCTACACAAGGGTAAACGCATTGTTAAAGGGGAGTTCCAAATGCATCAGATAAAGGCATATGTAGCAGTCCTATTGCAGTTTGTCACAACTTCTGTAATATTTTGGTAAAATACTGCATTTTGTACCGCATAGATTCATTACCTCAGCAGTCCACTGTATAATAAAAATCAGTGCTAATAATTTGCCTTTTCAGAAGCCCTGATGTACAGTATGTTTTATAGTATAGTGCCTCCAATAATAATATCCTATAAGCTCTTCCTAGAGGCCACACACAGTATGTGATGCTTTTGGTGCTTCTGCACTGAAAAAATAACCCCTTTATGTCTCACCTCCATCTCAAATTTTTCAATGCCTTTGTTAGAACAGATAACACAAAGCTGTTAAATCATGGTCAAGCTACACTCCGTGTATCCACTCAGTAATAATGCCCCCTCTGTGCCCTCTTCTCAATTTTTTCACATAAATTGTGCCCCTTTGTAACCTCCACTTTACAGTTCCCTCTCTGTGCCCGCTTTTTCAGTAAAACCTCATTCCCACAAGTTCTTTTTGTGGTTTCTCCATTTCTGTTCCTTCCTTTGATAGGTCACAGGCTGATTCAAGCCTGGAGCCTATGATACTCCAGGTACATGATGGGGAGGTCAGCGGCTAGGCACCAGTGGCACAGAGAAATCAATATAATACACTATCTATGCTGAGCAGCTAATGTCCACAGCGGGAACCCAATGTTTGAGAGACTCTAGGCCTAAATCAACGTGTGGTCCATAAGATACCAGGTGCATGTTGAGGAAGTTGGTGTCTCAGCACAGGAGCGCATTGCATTAATTTCTATGCATCACCTGTGCCAGATTGCCGACCCCTTCAGAATATACAGTGTCTCATAGGTCACAAGCCTGGGAAATGCTGGGGAAAGGAGCCAGTTCCTCTGTTTTAATACACTTTTTACAGTATCTGTGTTTTAAGGGAAAAGATAAATTTGAACATGCAGCCTAGTGAGACCAAATGGAAGCCCTCACTTTGTGCGACCCTACTACATAAGCCTCTGTTATGGAATATTCATTTAATTTGCTTAGGCACTTTGTGTGGTAAGACGTATTGAACTATACAGCATTTGTTTCTGTTAATCCCTTTATGCAGGAAGGACTATTGTGTAGCCTTCATTGGGTATCCCAACAGATTCATAATGCAGGGCAAGGTTGTAACTATAACCGTAAAAGCCGTTATTCTTACAATTTTTTTTAAGATCGCCATTAATTCCAGGGCACTGTACAAGCCAAGATACATAATATAACAAAAGGATAATAACAATACTAAATAACAAACTAAAGCAAAAGTAGATAGGACCTTACAACCTATAACTTCTATAGTAGTTGCTAAAGACCCCTAGAATTAGGTGGCCCTCTCATGTACAGAAACCAAGCACCTTTTCACAGTGAATAATTGGCGTCAGGGGCGCAACTACAGTAGGCTGGGCTTCATAGCAAGCCTCACCTCTAACCACGAAGATTTACCAATACCTCTTAATAATAGTCATACAGTTTCTAGATAATACAAGGATTCTATAATACAAAGAGTCTATTTCAAAACTAACATCACAAATAACGCTACTACATAAAGACCTGATTATACCGCCAGAACATGACCACGAAGTACCCCCACAAAGTGACTGAATAATACCACTATACTATTACTGAATAAAGATCAATATACAACAACCACTATTACGGTCATACAATGACCATATAGTGGTAGATACCAGTTGTATACAGGCACTCTGCACACAGTAAGTGATTACAGTGCAGTTACATCCAGTGACTCTTAGGTTACATCTTCTCTGATGATTTGTTCACAAAAAGTGGATGGGAAAGCAGGTGCAGTTCATAACCTAGAGACACAATCTCCTAGGAGGGTGGGGAGGAACAGAGAACTGACCCCCTGTAGATTGTGCTATGGTCTATAGCCCTCAGAATCATATTACCAGGGACTTAAGTAAGCAGGGCCCCAGGTAGGTAAATAGGCAAGGTCTGAGATGAATAGGTAAATGGGCAAGGTCCCAGGTTGGTAGGTCGAATCCATTAGTAAGTTAGGTAGGCCCATGAAGGTAGTTTGTTAGGCCCAAGGAAGGAAGCTTGGTAGGCCTCAGGTTGGTAGTTGGTAGGCCCCAGGTTGGTAGTTGGTAGGCCCCAGGTTGGTAGGTCCCAGTAAGTATTATGGAAGGCTTCTAGAGACCCTCCTTAACTTCGTTGTGCGGTTTCCAAATTAATCAATAATCCATAATTAAGACTAATCTTAAAATAAAAGAGATGTGACCCCCTTTTTGTCAATGCAAATTTTCGGTTTATTACAAGCAAGCATGAGTTATATAACGTGTTTAAGGGTGAAATCATTTTTTTAATATATTAGTAAAACAAGACATCTTATAAGGATTATATTCTTTGGTCAAACAATTAAATAAGCCTCCCCATAATTACCCCTAACATATGGTAGTAGGCCTCACAGTTCGGGGAAATTGGGGGCCCTTTGGGGGCCCACAGGGGGATTGATCTCGGGGAAAACTCTACAGTACTGTGTGGTGAAAAATCTTTTAATTTTTCGGTCTTGGCATAAAGGAGCTTTTACCCCATAAAACAGTGTGAGAAGAGAACGTATTATCAAATGAAAAACCCAAGTAATTACCGGCTGTCTCACAAAGCGTTCACATGCAGTCCGTCTCACCATTTTAGTCTAAAAATATCATAACAACCCCTTTTGGCTAAGTAGCCCATCCGATTCCCCCTCCCCCCCAAACCCACCCCAATTTTCCATCTCCCCGTTTCCCCCCTTTTGGGAAATGCACCTCCCCCCCTTTATAAAAAAAATTTTTACTATAACACACAAATCAGGAAAGTAAAGTTAAAAAACCCCCTAATTTTAAGGATCAGTGTGTTCCTTTTTCTTTTCGGGACAAAAGTGTACGCTACCCAAAAATATACAAGGGCAATAAAACAAAAAAAATTTTTAACCCGCCAATTAAAGAAACAAAATAAAGGGGTGGGGGCTAAATTTAATTTTTCCCATGGGCCGATGAGGGAAAGTGAGATGGTTTTTGGGGGCCGGACTAATAAAAACATAGGATGAACGGGGGGAAAAAAAAAAATTTGTTTTTTTGGGGGGATTATTTTTTAAATTTTTTTCCGGGGGAATGTAATTTATACCCCCTGCAATATTTTACTGATGGAACCCCCAAAGTAAGGCAGGTTTTATAAAAACTCTCCCAGTAAGGTAGGAAATTTTTTTTTGGTATGGGTCCCCTCATCTGGCGGTATAATACGGGGGTCCCCTCACCCAGGTTATAAGATATAGGAAAACCACCGGGATTCAGTATAAGATACAGCTCCCCCAGGCGGGTTAAAGATATTTTACCGCTCCCCGGGAGGCAGGAATATAATTAGGTAAGCCCCCTCAAACGGTATATGATAGGTACAGCTCCCCTCAGGGCAGGTTAAAGATAGGTAAGCTCCCCTCGGGCAGGTATCTAGTTGTTAGGGCTCTATAAGGAGGTATATATTTAAAGTTCACAAGGCAGGTTATAGTATTGGGTCTCCATACAAGCAGATATATGTTAAAGCTCCACACAGGCGGTAGTTAGGGCTCCCAAGCGGTATATAGAAAATTTAGGGCCCCTCACAGGCAGGTATAGAGTTTTAGTTAGTGTGTCCCCAGGCGGGTATTAGATAGTTATGTGTCCCCAGCAGATGATAGATAGTTAGGTGTGTCCCCAGGCAGGGGTTTTAGTAGTTTGGGGTTTTTTCCCCAGGCAGGTATTTTTGTTAGGGGGGTGTGTCCCCGGGGGTGGTATAGAGATAGTTTGGTGTGTCCCAGGCAGGTATAGAGAAGTTTAGGTGTGTCCCCAGGCCAGGAAATTTAGTTAGGTGTGTCCCCAGGGAGGGTTATAGTTAGGTTTCCCCAGGGGGAAATAGATGGGGTTGGTGTGGTCCCAGGCGGGGAAATATATAGTTTAGTTAGGTGTTTTTCCCCAGGCAGGTTAAGATAGTTAGGTGTGTCCCAGGCAGAAAAATTAGTTAGGTTTGTTTTTCCCAGGCAGTAAAGATAGTTAGGTGTGTCCCCAGGAAAGGTATAGAGATATTTAGGTTTTTTTTCCCAGGCGGTTATAGAGATAGTTTAGGTGTTCCCCAGGGGTTTGAGATAGTTAGGTGTGGGCCCCAGGCAGTTTAGAGATAGTTGGGGTTGTCCCCAGCGGGGTAAAAAAGTTAGGTGTGTCCCCGGGCCAGGTAAAAGAGTAGTTGGTTTTTTTTTCCCAGGGGGTTTTAAAGGAATAGTTAGGTGTGCCCCCCAGGAGGATATAGGCTAGGTGTTCCCCAGGAGGTATTTGTTTTATGGCCAAAATTAAAAATTAAAAAAACCCTAATACTCCCTTGGCTTCTGCTTCCCGGCCCGAGCGCCGCTCTTCTTCTATCCGAGTTTGGCTTCCGGGCGGGGCGTGATGCATCATCCCGCCACCCGGGGACGCTCCTCCGTACCCCTGGGCCGCTTTAAGTTATTACTGTGTGCCAAAGGAGGGGCACGGCGCGGTGAGCGGAGTTATCCGTCGCTGCTAATTCACCAGCAAAGAGCGGAGGGCCCAAGGGCCCCCCGAAACCCGGCCCCCGAGCGTACTATTAGCGCCTGGGCACGACGCCGGGGGGCCGCATCCGACGAGCTGGAGGGGGGGAAATGGGGGGCCCGGGGGCCTACTTTGCCCAGGTCTGAAATAGATACTAGTTCAGGTCACCATCAAATACAGTGAATACAGCACGACCAACAAAAAAAGTAAAATAACTCCTGAATGCAGGGACTCCAGAAGACATCTTTATGGAGTCATTCCTTCTCTCCTTGGATATTCTTTTTCCCCTTTTTTCTATCCCGTAGACCACCATGAGACCTCTTCCACCAAAAATCAACCTGCAGAATTTACCACAAAAATCTTAGAATCCTCACTTTTTTAGTTTCCCCTTTTTCCTATTCCCACCTCCGTACAAAATTCCCAGGGTTGGGAGGGAGGACAAGCCCTAGCTTGGAGGCACAGCCCCCTCGAGGTCGGGGGAAAAAAGGGGGGAGAAAATTAACCCCCCGGGATTTGTATCCGGGAGCTGTGCCCTCAGAATCGTATAACCAGGCAGGGAGGCAAGGGCCCGATAGGGGAGGTAGGAAATGGGGAAGGCTCATTAGCAGGGGGCATATTTAGGTAGGTGACCCCTCTTAGTACATTGTAGGTCCTAGGTAGGGAGGAGGCGCCAGGGGGCCCGTTTGTGGGTAGGCCAAAGGGAGGTAGTCAGTAGGGAGGTCCTTTTTAAAAAAATTTTGCTCCTAGTAGATAACTAGGCCCCCAGTTTGGTAGGGGAGATAGGCTCCCGTTAGTTTGGGGGGGAAAGGGGGGCCCCCGCTAGCTAGGCGAGTCCTAGTTAAGCCCCAAGTAATTAGGTAGGTAGGTATGGGGGGGCCCCCCGTAGGTTTGGTGGCAGTAGGTAGGCCCCCGTTAGGTATAGTGCCCCAAGGAGAAAAACAAGCCCCAGTTAGGTTGGTGATAGAGGGGTCTCTAGTGGGTAGCTGGGAGGTGGGCCTCTGGTGGGACGAGAGGGTGGTGGGCCCATGGTGGGTAGGGTTAGGAGGGCCCATTTGGGTAAAGTTGGTGGGCCCCGGGGGGTTATTGTTTTTAGGCCCTGCTAGGTGGTGGGCCCTGGTGGATAGCGGGTGGTGTTCCCCTGCTGGGGATGGGCCCCGGGGTGGTGTAGCTAGATGGTGGGCCCCTAATGGTGGGATTCTTCTAGGTGGTGGGCCCCTGGTGGGTGGTGGGAATGGGGCCTGGTTGAAAAGGGGGGGGGGGGGGCCCCTGGGGGTAGTTGGTGGGCCTTTGGGGGGTTTTAAAACATGTAGGGCCCGTAGGTGGAGGGCAGTGGGCCCTGGTGGAATGCGGGTGGTGTTCATCTGCTGGGTAGTGGGTAGAGGGCTCCTTCTGGGTAGTGGGCTCCTTCTGGGTAATGGGTAGTGGGCCCCTGCTGGGTAGCTAGCTGGTGAGCCTGCTAGGTGGTGGGCCGCTGGTGGGTAGTTAGCTGGTGGGTCTCTGCTAGGTGGTGGGCTCCTGGTGGGTAGTGGGTGGTGGGTCCATGGTGGATAGTGGGCCCCTTGTGGGTAGTTGGTGGTGGGCTCTTGGTGGGTAGTGAGTGGTGGGCTCCTTGTGGGTAGTTAGTGGTGGGCTTCTTGCGGATAGTGGGCCCCTGGTGGGTAGTGGGTGGTGGATAATAGGCCCCGGGTGGGTAGAGGGTGGTGCGCCCCTGGTGGGTAGTTGGTGGTGGACCCCTGGTGCGTGGTGGGCCCTTGGTGGGTAGTGGGCCCCTTGTGGATAGTGGACCCCTGGTAGGCTGTAGGTAGTCCGGTCCACATTACTAAAACCCCCCCCCCCCAAAAAAAAAAATTACCTCTCACCCACTACCACAATGTGACCAGCAGCCGGATGGTCAGCTTCTAGTAAAGTCTGGCGTAGGCGGCGTGATGATGTCACGTCACCACTAGAGGCCAAAGCCTGGTATGCTTAAGGCTTTAGTCCTACCAACTAAATAGCGGAACAGAGCACCAGTGGGGCATATACCCTCAATATGCCCTCTCTGAATGCTCGGGACACAGGGCCTGGGCGATCTGAGGTAGAATGCAGCAGCAGTACGGCACCAGAGCTTGGTGCCCACCGGGGTTTTCACCGACTCCCCGGTGGGCCAGTCCGAGCCTGAGCCCCAGGTAGGAAGGTAGACACAAGTTAGGTAAGTAAATAGGTCCCAGATAGATAAATAGGTGGTAGGTAGGCCCCAGGTAGGTAGGTAGATAGACCTCAGACATATAGGTCCTCATTGGTGAAAAAATGTTTAAAAAAAAAAGACGAGTGGCAGGCTGTCTTCAAGTGAACCCCATATAGGTATTGCAGTAATGTGACATCATTGGGCCGCCTATATCGGGACCCACAGCCACCGCTTTAGACCTACTAGACTGAATAGTAGGGGCAGGGTGCCAGTGGTGCTTTGCTCTGTTAGGGACTTTAACTATGTGTGTCCTAAGGATGCGCAAACAATTCATAAGACCGTGCAGACTGTGCAGTCACAGGGATCCCAGGCATTTGCTCAGGACAATGTGCCCAGGTGTGGGTGTTCTGAGGCAGGATGCGCCAGACAGGCCCCCTAGTGGCAGCAGCAGGCCCATTGGCAGCCTCTACGGCTGTTATAGCATGTCCATGTAGCATATTATAGAATGTACAGCTGGTTGCTGTCTTTCTGCTACCTAGCACTACCATATTGGTTCTGTGTAATACAGATTTTATTGCTTTCTTTAATGCTACTGATGCTGGAATTCAGTTTTCCTATTATTGGGGGGTAAAAACCCATCTCCTTTATATATGGGGCTTTATCAAAGCTGGTTACACTTCTAATACAGAAAACAATTTTTTCGTTAATATTTTAGTTATACTATTTGTATAATACACAATTGAGGGACTGGAGGTATTGGTCTGAGTGTGGAAGATAAAAGTTGTAAAGCTCATAAAAATCTGCTTTATTAAAAGAAAACAAAAAAAAAAAACATTATTTGTGGTCAACATATAGTTGATGGTCTCATGGCTTGGAGAAGAACATATAAACCTTCACAATAAGATTTACTTTAGAAATTAACTAGTATACAATCAAATATCTGTAAGTTCATATTATTTCCTGTTTAGAGCCAAATATGCATTGGGGATATGGCAGTGTGCATAAGGCCTAAGAACGTTAGAAGACTTACCTACAGGCAACACTGTGTCATAGCAAGACCATTATCCACTCCAAATGTGGTATCCCAGGTGGTTGTTATTTACAGGCAAAGCGGAATCATTTCTTTCAAGCGATTTTCAAAAAGACATTTTTTACAATACATTTAGGAGCTGTAGGTATCCTAGACAATCCCTTTAGAGAGCAGAACATCAATTCTACAATACAGGGAGGAAGACATTGATTCCAAATGTTGAAACAAGCTAAGCAAGTAAGAATAAGTCAGAGTGTTGACACTCATGACTTACAGGCAGCAAGAAGAACTCTGGCTTTTATTTTATAATTAGATATTCTAGAGATTTAAAGGCCCAAGTCCTATGAGTACATTTAGAAGAGATAGAAACATGTTTGTTTCACTACCATGCTAAGAGAACAAAAGGACCCAAAATAGAATAACTACAAATCCTTAACCCATTAGGACACAGCTGTTTTGGGCCTTGAAGCTCAGTGAATTTTTTATGTTATTTTAAATTGCATGTTGAGAGTTATAACTTTATACTACTTTTGCACAATAAAACAATGTTTTAAGTGGTTTCTCTTTTACTTTGAGATGTTTTTTCTATGCAAATAAACAAAGAGCCAGCTCACCATCTAGACCAAAGTCGCTACGATCCTGCATGGAAAGTGCTTCCAAGTTTAGTGTAGTAGATCTGCATACAAGATTCTTTTCAGCAATCCAAGAGTTGAATGTCTAAAATAAATCAAAGTTTTATTTACAATAAATAAAAACCAAACGCAATGAAACAAGCAAAGTAATGCTCATTCTACACATCATTTAACCTTTTTTAAGTCTCACTAGAGGGCTTGAACATGCGGTCATTTGATCACCTCCATAATACACTGCAATTCTGAATTGCAGTATATTATGCTTGTAAATAGAAAAATGAAAGCCTAATTGGCTCGCACATGCCAAGACAGCCCGTGGTTTTGTGAGTACTGATGGGGTGACAGAGGGAGCCCCTTCTTTCTATCTTAACATTTTAGATGCCACTATTGTTATTAGTTTATTATTTAGGAGTTAAACAGACATGATCAGAGTTAGCTCTGAGCCCAACCATTTCACCAGAATGTTTGCTGTTATACGCCATACATTTAACATCCAGTATGTGCTTCCTAAATACTGCTAGCACCATAAATGAGCTGCACCTGGCGCCAAGGGATTGAACAGTCCTACAATGTAGCACATCGGGTCCCATCTCTGTGTTTATCATATTGACAAGAAGAATGGTGCTGCTTGTATCACAATTCTTCCTGATGAAATTTGCAATACAGGTTTAGGATGGAGCCTCCAATGCAAATGTGAACAGAGCCTAAGGCATGTATCTTCATGCATAGCCAAAATCCTTCACAAATCCAACAGATAGGGGAGTATACTGTCAAAAATGTTAATAATTAAGCTTCAGGGATGATTTATATGACTATCGTTTTTGTAAAGATAATCAAGGAACAAATTCCAATATCAAAACTTTTAAACTCTTTTGATTTACCCGGTAAATGACTCTTAAACCCACGGAACGAAGCTGATGCGTTTATCTGCTCACAATTATTTTCGTGTTCATGTAGTTGCTTCCCCTGAAGCCTTATAGTGACTTGTTCTTAAAATAAACGTTTTGTGTGAGTGTTTTAGTTTTACAGCTCGGTTCTGTCTTCAGTAGGCTTGTTACTATTGATAACAGACAGGACTTGTTTGACAGCTGGAGAATTGTTCTTACAGTTAAATCCCTTTCTAGTGCTGTCAGTGTATTTAGTAGAAACATTATATACTGGGAATCTGGTTTTATTTTTTGACATGTTCCTCCTGTATCATTTATATCTACTCCTCAACTAAGGCTGCGTTCACAGCTGTATTTGTGCTCTGTCCAAGGCCTGTTTATTTTGTACAGACCTTGAACTAGATCTGGCTGTGATAGCCAACCATTCTCTGCACTGATTACAGCAGTTATACCTCTGAGTTATAGTCCTATTTGTCCTCTGCTGCATTTCTGTGTTAAAGGACCCTCAGGTTTTGGTTCCTGGTGCTGCTTTCTGCTATCGGCCGCTTCCCTAGGGGTGGACATGTGTGACAGTAAAAGGATAGTACATGGAAAATCCTTGTGCCCACTTTTTCTGCCTAGGATGAAGTGGTGCAACATCCCTAATAGTAGGCGCATTTTGCAGCACCCGCGGCACTTTGTAATGAGCCCAAGATGTGGGGGTGTTCTGGGGGCGTGACGCACCACAACCGTATAGTTCTACACATTTATGACTGGAAGACAGCAAAACTAGGCGCATTACAGCTGGAACAGGCAGATTAAGTTAAAGGTGGTTTACCTGAGCCTGAGTTGTTGTGGTGGAACTAGAAAGCGCCAAATTTACGACCCACAGTAGAACAGGTTCATACATTCTGGCATATTCTACACTGCTTTAAGCTATTTAGAACTGGCCTCTTTGCGTCTAGATCATACATGTCACCCAAAATGCAATTTTTAAAAAAAGGTCTTTATTATTAAGGGAAAAAGTAATCAAAACCTACAGGGCCCTGTGTGAAAAAGTAATTGCCCCCTAAACAACTGGTTGGGCCACCAGCAACAACTGCAATCAAGTGTTTGTGATAACTGCCAATGAGTCTTTTAGAACGCTCTAGAGGAATTTTGACCACTCCTCTTTGCAGAATTGTTGTAATTCACCCACACTGGAGGGTTTCCGAGCATGAACCGCTTTTTTATGGTCCTGCCACAGCATCTCAATTGGATTAAGGTCAGGATTTTGACTAGGCCAATCCAAAGTCTTACGCCTGAATCTAAGAAAGTGATTTTTACGCGCTCTTAAATGGCATCTGTGTGTTTGCCGCATTACGGAACTTTGGCACATTAGTAATGCATGTCTATAAGCTATAGATAGGCTAGAAATAAAAGAAGACTCATTAGAATAGCATGTGAGTGAGTAGAAACTATGGTAGTGATCTTGCTTGGTGGACCACAGCTCCTAACAAGACCTGTGGTGTGCTAGCTCTTGCCGTATGTGGAATAAAGGGTGAGAGCAGCAAAAATAAATGTCAACACTGATCACCATTTGATTAAAATTTCTTTCATTTAAATGTAGTAAAAAATAAAAAAATCTGAACATTTTATTTTTAATATAATTCAGAAAAATATAGGTCAGGGATTTTTTTTTTTTTAATTAAGTTTAGATTCTATTAATTTTAAATACATTTTATGAGATATTTTTATATTTTTGGTATATTATATATTTTTATATTAATTGTATATGTTTTTTTTTTATTCCATATAGTTTGATAATTATCAAAAATGACTTTTTATTATTGCACTGGTGTAAGTTGAGAAATAATGGATATTTCTTGCTCTAATAGCAAATCTAGCTCCACTTCAGGCTCAGACAGACCACATTGAAATAGGTCTGCCTGTTCAAGCAATAATGCGCCATGTTTTGCCAACCCGCATTCATATATGTGTCTGATAGTTTGAATGTGGTGTGACACGCCCTCATAACGCCCCCTGAGCGCCCCATATGCTTGGCACATCAAAAAATGTTGGATCTGCTGAACAATGCGCCAAACATGGTCATTTGATGCGCCAAACATCGCACACCACTCAATTTGGTGCATTCTATGCCAGAAAAGGGTGAAAAACCTTTTCATACATGACTCCCTTAATATCGCTTTTCTTAAGTCATTCAGAGGTGGACTTGCTGGTGTGTTTTGGATCATTGTTCTGCTTCATAACCCAAGTGCTCTTCAGCTTGAGGTCAGGAACAGATGGCCTGATCTTCTCCTTCAGGATTTGTTGGTAGACAGCAGAATTCATGGTTCCATTTATCACAGCAAGTCTAACAGGTCCTGAAGCAGCAAAACAGCCCCAGACCATCACACTATCACCACCATGTGTTACTGTTGATATGATGTTCCTTTTCTGAAATGTTGTGATGCTTCTACACCAGATGTAATGGGACTTACGCCTTCCAAAAAGTTCAACTTTTTTCTTGTCAGTCCACAGAGTCTTCTCCCAAAAGTCTTGGTGATCATCAAGATGTTTTCTGGCAAAACTGAAACAAGCCTTTATGTTCTATCTGCTCAGCAGCGATTTCTGTCTTGGAACTCTGCCATGAAGACTATTTTTGCACAGTCTCTTTCTTATTGAGGCAAGGGAGGCCTGCAGTTCTTCGGTTGTTGTTGTGGAGTTTTTGTGATTTATCACAGTGTATAAAGGGTATATGCTGAAGCTATTCCAGAAAAAAATCAGTGTCCAATATTGCCAACAGCTAAAATATAACTTATTATTAGATACCGTTAACATATATCAACTTCTATTACCCAATTCAACTATTAGGAAACACAGGTCACAATATCCTGATGATAGGATGAATAAATCACACAATTCAACATTGGTTACCAGGGCTCATCCTAGCCTTAACTGTATTTACATGTAGTTGTGGTCATTTTTGATGAAACCTAGACCACAACCTGCTTCCCCTGACAACTTGGTATTAGAGGGGGAAACGTGTCGGGGTTTTGGGTGTGAGTATATGCTTTGCACTACTCACTTTTGTGAATTTTTTGTGTGTGCAAGTATATATCTTGCGTTATTCCTCTTTGCCTGTGTTAAACTGCATAGGATAGGAAGATCTGGCCCTTTTTGTGCTAGGCAGATTGCAGGGTCTCCATAGGGCTGGATTTAACTCTTGGTGGGGCTGCCGTTTTTGGGGGGATGACCCAGTCTCCATTCAGGTCATAGGAGGATAGATGGGAAGTCAGGATAAGAGTCATACCTTTTCTTATCTTTGGTCTCTATTTGGGGCTCAGATCCTGGCTGATTCGAGAACTTCAACTCTGTGGGTTGAGCACATGAGGACATTGGTACAAGTAACTATAAGTGTTCAGTGTTAGGTGATTAGATGACTCAGCCAATTGTTCATCGGGTTATCAGGATATTGTGACCTGAGTTTTTTGTGACCTCTTGGATGAGTCTTTGCTGTGCTCTTGGGGTAATTGTGGATGTCCGGCCTCGGAAGGTTCACCACATTTCCAGGTTTTCTCCATTGTGGATAATGGATCTCACTGTGGTTTTCTTGAGTCCTAAAGCTTTAGAGATGGATTTATAAGCTTTTCCATACTGATAGATCTCAATTACTTTGTTTCCCATTTGTTCCTGCATTTCTTTGGATCTTCCCATGATGTTTAGCTTCTGTGGATCTTTTGGTCTACTTCACTTTGTCAGGCAGGTCCTATTTAAGTGCTTAAGTGCTTGAGAACAGGTGTGGCAGTAATCAGACCTGGGTGAGACTAGGGAACTTGAACTCTGCTTCTCAAAGATGTAAGAAAAATTTTAAGAGGGGATGGGGGTTGCAGTCAAGCATGGATTGCTTGCTCACTTTCTCTGTTGCTTGTCCCAGTCCAGCAGTAAGGCCTAAGTCATAAGTTATTCTAGGAATGCTAGTAACTGGCAACTGGCTAATCAGCCCTATTGACCTCTAAGCCTTCCTCCTCTTTGACAGTTTTGCCTCTACTCCACCGCTGGCTGATGGGCAGATGACCCCTTTACACTGCAGAACTTGAAATGGTACAACTTAAAACTCTAAACTGAACAACATGAGCAACTCTGGCTGTAGTTATGCCTGCAGCCCCTCCCTCTTGTTCCCAAAACCCCCTGCCGTTCCCACATTCGACTGCAGGCTACCAGTGATCAACTATCAAGGTGCACTTTCATCATCATATCCTGTATATATTTATGCCACTTTTAGCATGGTCCACACTCTTCATCCGCTCCTGTATTCTTATTAGGGCCTAACAAAGCATTCTGTCCTCTGTCACAGGTATCTATCAGGATACTGAGAAAAAAGGTACCTCTACAGTTACTGTGGCTAAGCTGTGGTGGACTCATAGGGAAGAATAGTGTAAATGTAGTTTCTTCTGGACACGTTTACTCTGTGGTATACGCTATACGTGCGGGACACAAGTGCATGATCTACAATGTACATAAAGGGGGACATGTATGAAAACTATGGGCAACAAAGGAAGTCTTTCAACCTAGACAGTTTTATACATGAGGCCCAAAGTGTGCCAACCAGTAGCACACCCTGTAATGGGAAATAAAGTGAACAAAGCCCAAAAGCGACTACACTTTCTCTTTCCTTCTGTGTGATTTGATGGTGGTATCTGTTGGAGTGCATTTTTCAGGGCAGTTTTGTCAGTACTGTTGCAAGGGGTCCTGATAACATTTTAGAAAAAAGAAGCTTGCTGTTAGTGTAAGATCTAGTGATGAGTAAGGGAGGGAGCCCAGATGCTTTAGGTGTATGTGGTTATGAAATTACTGCTGGCAGCCCTGACCTTTTTTTCACAGTACCCTGATGGATTACTACGATGGTGGACAGACCATTGTGTCATGAAGAACAGCCCCTAACCGACCCAGTCAGTGACCTCACATTGCTATCTGTTCGCCTTAGCCTGTTCCCATTTACTTAGATGAGTCCACATTCGACTTACTCTGGGAAATGAAGGTTTTCTTGGCAAAATCAGTGTTTTTCAAAGCATGTGGGACCTAAAGTGGCTGCAACTAGGCTACTGCAATCTGGAAGGTGTTGTCTCTTATGTGGCAGACTTCAAATGGAGACTAAAATCTTACCTGAGTATTTAGTAGTCAGAGACTAATAGGAAATCAATTGTGTCTCATTAGGCACAGCCATGTTTGTGGCAATTTTAAAGCATTGTTTTCTACTTTTGATGGAGGACTGTTTGCACAACGGGCACTTTCTTATTTTGATATGTTGTCACATAATAAATTGGAATATTTATACTCCGGTCAAATTAACTCGTATCTTCTGAGTTAACATTTGTTTTGTTAGTTTACAAAACCGAATCAGCCCATAGAAATAACTGAACTAATGATTAGCCTCATTCTTTCCTGTTGGCCTTTGTACAATCTGCCACACGCTAGCTCCGTCCTTGTGTTTATTCTGCTCTGTCTTCCATCTGCCTTTGGTGGTTTTAGTTCATTACTTTCCCTTATGCTGGATATTTACACACATTTATTAATTAGCCTGAAATGACAGCAAATATGCAACAAATAAGCAGTAGGCAGAATGTATTACAATTCAAATGTAGCTTGAAACATTTCTATTGTAAACTTTTATTTCTTAAAATGAAGTTGACTATTCAATTGAGTAGAACATTGATATTATAACTAGAGGTTTGCTTGATTATCTACATTTTAGTCACTGCAAATAAATGAGTACAAAACAGTCATTTTTATTTTTTTCTGTAACTGGTACACAAATGTACGTGTAGATATCTTGCCAGACACGCTATGCTCACTTAGTTATAAGTCATTTACAGTAGTCATTATCCATTACTTTTCCATCCACCTTGAAATATTTGTACATTAATACCATTTAAACATGATGTAGCAGGTGCATACAACTAAAAATAGAGTTATATTTGCCAGTCTTTGCATAAAAGCATCTGACTCAGATCAAGTATGCCTTTTCCTCCTTTCCATTAGCCAATTTTAAAGAGGGACATTGCACAAGAGACATTGTTGAAGGGAGGGCTAGTGGGGCATTTTCCATGGGTTCTGTGTGCCGAGAGGGGAGATGTAACAATCCTTCCTTCCATGTGATTGACTGTACATGTTTGTATTGAGAAGGACCATGAAAAAAGCTTGAACTGGCCCTTCAGTGGGTCCAATCCCTCATACTTGAATGTATCCCTAATATATTGGGGCCTCAAAGCTCTAACGCAAACACATGATCTGCAGGTCACATGTGGCTCTAGAGGTTGTCAACTACAGCCTGAGGGGCACTAGAGCTCTTAAGACATCCTCGGGACAGCAAAGAGGAATTTTAATCTCTTAGACGCTGTAGTCAATAGCAACTTCAGCATGAAAGGGGTTTGACAAAGTAAGGAGGCTCTGTCTGTCTTCCATCAGCACCCTGCTGACGCAAAACTTGACAGACTGACAGTGGGCATAATTCATTGCAGTACTGTCATTTACAGCAAAGGGTTATAACAGTGATCAAGCGATCGCTTAGTCCAGTCCCATCGTGGAACAGGTTAAAAAAAAAAAATGGAGAAAAATTTTACATTTTTTTTCCCTTCCCTCAAAAAAAACCACACACCTATCTTTCTCCATTATAAATGATTATCACAAAAAAGTACACATATTTTTCATCACAACGTGTGTAACGGTCTGAGCAATAATTTTGTAATGTTTCGAAATTGAAAGGAACATGGCCCTGTCAACTTTTTTCTGTGTGGCCCATATATCCGCCGAGTTTAGGACCCTTGGTTTAGCAGAAGACAACCTTATTTGTGGCTGACTTTAGAACCAGATACCCTATTGAACCTGCATGCGATCTGGTTACTTTAAAGTGAACTTATAAGAAGCACCTAAAAGTGGACATGCAAATGTTGTGTGTACCTGGAGATTTTTTTCTGGTTGGCCTAAATAACTTTGGTCTGACACTCACAGCAGGTACGGAGACTGGCGGGAGACCCATGAAGCCCCATAATGGGAACACCAGTATATCAGTAAGGTGAGTACTACTATTATTGTTTGATAACCTGCTGAGCTGTCTTTTGATAGAAATACCAGAAAACCCCCAGAAAGAATAGACTAAGGGCGTCATGTCCATTAGGGCTGCGACATTTTTTTGGTGTATTTTGCACCAAAAACTGTTGACACCCTATTTTCTATATAAATGAACTGTAGTGCACAAAAACTAGGTGCAAAGTATACCACACACCAGATTTTTGACAGGTTCTTTCATTCAGGTGCACTATACACTCATTTAATGCGCCTTAAGACTGGCTTAGAGGCACCTCTTTTTGACATGTCTCCCTATATCTGTAACGCAAGTCTATTCCCAGAGTGAAAGAAATCCTAGTCACAATTCTATCTATCCGATGTGTCATTTGGTGAGTGTATCAGAACCAAGTACTTATATATAAGTTTCCAGCCGTGATTTTAAACAATCAATGTTTCCATCCACTGACTAAGTATAGTATAGGTCTTGCATAGGTTGCATAATATTTCGACACCATCAATAAACTATATTTACATAAAATGAACCAGGCCCTTTAAGCACTCAACACCTTTTTTTATTTTTTAATCTGACAACAGATATACAGCTATAATAACCTTAATGTACTTGGCAGCAGAAAAGCAAATTTTATGTCTAAAACTTGGCATCACTTTTGAAACTAATATACACTGTTACATGGCTAATAAAGCAACACAAAGACATTAGGTTAGCCATACCACAATAGATTTAGACTGTTGTTATATTATAGTCATTTAATATGACAGGATGAGGGGGTATACATCTGCCATTCTAATAAATTGTGGCATTGTTTAAACAGTCCCGTCCTTTGCCAGTTTATGTGCTGCAGAATATAATGAAGCAGGTTTGACCATCTTTCAGAAGGCTTGCATTGTGACTCGTATACTACACTGTATTTTAAATTGTTTGACACAGTATGGGCTAAATAAGTTATGTCAAATAAGTCAAGAAAATGTCGATTTTCTCTGTCTATATTGCAAATAAGCACCCAGAAATCTCCAACTACCGGGTATTTATCCATACTGTTTTGATACCTGAAATTATAATTGAATTGTCGCTCTTTTCTTACCTATACAAACTGCTGTGAGCATCTGTATATGAGCAGGACACACAACTATATTGTGAACATTTAGCATTGTTAGACTATTACCTATTGTATATACTTGATTATACTGGCAGGCAATGGTGGAGGCCTACAATAAGAGCAGAGTTGTCACAGTCCAGGAATTTGGTGACTGAAGAAAATGTACAGTACAGTATGTAATTTAATTTTTTTCTTGAATCATCATAGACTGAAGTTACATGAATTCTTTAAAAGTAGCTTCCCTACTCAAATCCCTTTGTCAACACTTTCACTCATTGCATTACGGCAGCTGACTGTTGTCTGGTTCACATCTGTGTTGAAAGTTCCGTTAAGAGTCTCTATCCCGAAAGTGGCGCCAGATCCATTACATGACAGACACCGATGGTGCCCATGGACCTCATTGTAGTTAATAGAGGTCTTTGTTTTTGTGTTGCATGCTGCACTATTTTTTTTTCTACTTTTGACAGAATCTGATAGATGCTCCAAATGGTACCTCCAACACAGATGTATACCCAGCCTGAGGGTCACAGAATCTTGTAAATATTTGGCTATTATATCCTCCTTCAAATAAAACCCTCTATGTGCTGCAACTCACCTCTAGCAAATAGTTCTAGAATAGAATATCTCTGTAAAACAACAGGTGATAGAACATGCCACAGTCTTTTACTCACAGATTCTCATACATCTCTAAATAAAGAAAATTGTTTCAGTGTATAACATCACTGTTATGTGGAGATGCCATATGGACCTATAAAAGGCTAGATTGTATAACACAGATCCTTAAAGAACACCTGTGGTATCTCCTGACATGTCTGGTTTAGTAAATACTCGCATTCCCCATGAAATAACAATGCTGTAGTTATTTTGCTATATCTTACTAATTTGTCAAGTGGTTGTTACCAGTTGGGTTTTTTTTGCACAGTTTAACATTGTCCAATCCCTACTAAGTCAGTGTGTGCAACTGCACCCCATTTGAATGAAAACACAACCCCGTTCAAGGGTAATGTCCCACTGGAATAGTTTTCAGACGGTCTCGATGGTATTTGGATTGAAACGTTTTTAGTTTCCCAACAGCTGGAGGGCCGCAGTTTGAGGATGCCTGCCCTACTAAGTCAGTGTGTGCAGTGACACACCCATTTGATAATTGAAAAAATAACACCCCGTTACAAGGGTATGTCCACATGGAATAGTTTTCAGACGGTCTTTCAGATGGTATTTGGACTTGAAAACCGTCTAAAAACAAACAGACTGTCAACCATTCCCATAGACTTCAATAGAAAGTGCAAGCTGTAGTCCACATAGCTCGGCTTTTCTTACAGTCGGATTTCAAATTCAAAAACTGACCAAAAACACTTTGATTTTGACCCAGGTTTTCAGTGGGAAGATGTGCTGTTCAATGGTTATGAGGGACAGCGGAATCCACAAATCACAGGCCGAGCCGTCCCCCGAAACCATTCGAAAGACGATAAAAATACCGGTCAGTCTTTTAACAGAACCCGACCAGCATTTCACCACTGACGTGTGGCCGTACCCTAATAGAAGATGTTCCAAAATTGTTATTCCATGGGAAACACAAGTATTTAATAAAACAGACAAGTCAGGAGATGTCACAGGTGCTCATGTTATACACCTTAACCAGTTATGGGCTAATATGAACTACCACTAATAACTTACCACTACTAAAATCAAGTAGATGCTCCCAGTAATGTAACTAGGCACCAGGTGTATGTGGGCCCTTGAGCAATTCATAATGGGCTTCCTGTGTAACCCAACTTTGGTTTTACAAACCAAGAACATGATTACCAAGTTCCCTATGGTCTTTCCAATCTAGTTAAATTTACCTGGTGCTAATGACAGCCTTGAATGTAATGTAAAGTTCCAAATATAACTGGCCATAATGCTTATTAAAAGACGCCATCCACCTTCATGTACCTGTTTTCTCCAAGCACAGGTGGCAGAATGTGGGATCATTTAGGAAGATAAAATGATGTAACTAATACAAATAGAGTAGACAGCAAAATAAAATATGGTATTTAGCAAGAGGATTTTAATTAGTGATGAGGCAAATATAACATGGTAATCATCCACATCTTTCAAGACAATGTTTAACAGAGGAGCCACAAAAGGCAGACGTGAACCAGATAAAAGATGCATTAAAGCTCCTCGGCTGGGACAATCGCCAGAAATAGACATTTTAAAATATATTTTAAAAATTATTGCTGCACATAAAAAACTCATAGAAACCAAACATTTAAATCAAGATAAAACATTACTTTAAATAAAAAGTGATGGTAGCAAAGTCTAACAAAAAGAGCTTTTTATCAGCTAGAATTAGAGCAAAGTAGAGGAAGCATTAAAGAACTACAAGGGAAATAATGAAACCCATAAAAAAGAATATAAAGTAACGCTGGAAATGGACAGACAAATTGTCAAATAAAGTAGAATGTTCCTGAATATACAAAAAGATTAAAGCTGAAAGTATTGGAACATTTCAAGAATTTTCTAGGTAGACTGATTGGAGGAGATGAGGGGAAAAATTTACTTCTTGATGACAAAAATATCTTTCATATGACCTCTATTGGGAAGTCGTTTTATACCCTGTTCAATTGCTTCTTAATAGCAACATAGTAACATAGTTTTGTAGAGCTGAAAAAAGTCCTTCCAGATTTGCCTATTATCTACAATCTTTCTGAAATCTTTCAGTGACTTCCTTATAACAGCTTCTTCTAAGGCTAAGGGTATGTTCACATGGAGACTTGCGGCGCCACAAGACTCTGGGTGTTTTAGAAATGCGTTCTGGCCAGTGCGTACGTCTAAAGCGTGGGGGTGCGTCCCCATTCACCTCCATTATCCCTGGACATGTCACTTCTTTCACC
This sequence comes from Phyllomedusa bahiana, assembly GCA_025379985.1. Lineage (NCBI taxonomy): Eukaryota > Metazoa > Chordata > Amphibia > Anura > Hylidae > Phyllomedusa > Phyllomedusa bahiana. Next base: position 60,594 of record JAODAL010001087.1, on the reverse strand, counting down.
CGAGGTGCAATACGTGTGGGGGAAGATGGAGGTTAATCATAGCTCTCCATGAGAGCTATGATTACCATAGTTAAAGGCTGTATTTCGGGGAGTATTGCAGTGCAATTATGACCCAAACTTCGGCCTGAAAGACGGCAGGTGAATATACCCTTAGTCTACATAGCAATGGTTTTGGTTGGATTTTCTAAATGCTGAATCTGCCGAAAATCTGACTGTAACCAGTGCCCCATACACAGCAAGAGAAAATTTGTTTTGTAGTCTGCACAGCACAGATTTTTTTCTGGTCGGTTTTGAAATCCACCGGATTCTAAGGGATTTTAAAACATGTTCTATCTTCCGCCAGATTCCCGTCGGTTTCCCATACATCCAATGTACTGGGCTGCCAGGAAATCCGACAACTGACTGCGGTTTTTAGTGCAAACCTGCAGCAAAAACTGTAGTACAGTGATTTTAAAGTGCGTCGGATTTTGGACGGAATTTTAACATTGCCGTGTAGACATAGCCTAACAGACAACCTCTTAGTCTCACTGCTCTAGGACTACCTCCACATCACATTTTGGGACTCTGTCGCTAGTATTTTAAAATAGAATAGAAAACTATAAAGCAAAAGAAGTTTCTTTTGGACTACTTTTTCTGTTTCCCGTAAATATACATTACGGGCAACAAACAGTATAAAACATATACAGTTATGTGCAAAATAATAGCAGTGTGTTTCAAACAAATGAGAAAAAACATGATCCTCATAACAGCATTTATTTCCATAAACACAAAGGCACTGGGAGTTCTGCACATTCACATCAAATGAAAACATGATCGACACGTCAAATTATAAACTGAAAATATAATAAGCAGCTGTTCAAAAATTAGCAGTGTGTGCATTTTCATTATCCAATTGGAATATTTATAGTATGAACTGAAATTCGTTCCCAGACTTAGCTTTTCTGTAATCACTGAACTAATATTTATTATGTAACTTTTATTTATGAGAATGGCTTTACATCTTTGTGGCATGAAGTCAACTAACGTCTAACACCTGAATACAGTTATTCCGGCCCCAGCAGACAGTACTACATTCCACAGTTCATTTGGATTTTAGGTTTTGCATCAAAAATCACATTTTTCATGTCTCTCCACAAATTCTCCATCGGATTGAGGTCTGGGGATTGGGCGGCCACTTCATAACCTCAATCTTGCTGGTATGAAACCAGTATGTTGCCTGCTTGCTGGTTTGTTTGGGGTCACTGTTCTGTTGAAACACCCATTTCAAGGTCATGTCTTCATCAGCGTAAGGCAACATGACCTCTTCCATTATTTTTATGTATTCAAACTGCCTGTTATCTGTTGAATGGTCCCAACTTCACAGTAGGAGAAACGTTCCCAAACCATAATGCTTGCACCACCATGTTTTGCAGTCTTCAGCGTGTGCTGTGGCTTCAGTGTTTATGGGTTGTCTGACAAACTGACTGTGGCCTTTAGACCCAATAAGAGCAATCTTTTCCTCATCTGTCCATAAAATGTTGCATCACTTTTTTTAGGCCGGTAAATGTGTTCTTTGGCAAAATGTAACCTTTTCAAGACATATTTCTTTCAGCAATGGTCCTTTACAAGGGTTTCTAGCAAATAGTTTGGTTTCACGTAGGTGCCTTCTGATTGCTGCACTACTCACAGATAACTGATGACCTTCTCTGATCTCCCTGGAGTTCATCATAAGATACTTCTTTGCCATTCTTGTTGTTTTGTGATCTAGTTGGATGGTTTATTCCTTTTCCTATCACGTGTTATTTTCTGCACTTCTTGATATGTTTTGCCCTCTTCAATCAAATTCTCAATCAAAGTTATTTTTCCTTTGGTGAAATGTCTAGAACCAACCATTGTACTCACTAATAATGGGCTAAAACCAGAAAGTACAACATTGGCTTCCCTCCTTCATTAAATAAGGGCCATCGTTGATACTTGTTTCTTCACAGAATGAATGACCTCACTAATTGTTCACACTGCTGTTTATTTGAGTCCTCTTCCCCCTTTAATTAAATGAGTCAGTTACACCAAATTACCAGAGTATATGTCATGACTATTGATTCTTTTGGTTGCCCATTACTCGTCTATACCTACTTATGAATTTTTGACAATGTTGTATTTTGTTTTCAGACAAAAACAGTAATTAAACACATTACTCATGTTAGACTGCTACTATTTTGCACAGACAGTAGGGAAAATAAGTATTTGATACACTAGTGATTTTGCAGGTTTCCCCACCCACAAAGAATGGAGATTTCTATCATTTTTATTGTAGGTGCACTTCAACTGGGAAAGAGAGAATTTAAAAAGAATTCAGCAAATCACATTGCATAATTTTTAAATAATTAATTTGCATGAAATAAGTATTTTATCACCTATCAACCATCAAGAATTCTGGCTCTCACAAACCTGTTATTATTTCTTTAAGAAGCTCTCCTACTCTGCACTGTTAGGGACCACAGATATACAGGGACAGACAGGCAGTGCGCAGGGCATTGTTCAGACTGAGAAAACAGCAAATACCAAAATTATGCCCAAAAGCACTTCTTCCTCCTTTTCTGCCAGACAAGAGACTGCGCTGAGGCCTGAGCAGGCGCGGTCATGACATGCACCTGTTTAAACTGTATAAAAGGCATCTGTCTACACACTTAATCACTCTCCAACCTCTCCACCATGGCTGTGAACAAATGGCTGTCTAAGGACACCATGGACAAAATTGTAAACTTGCAAAGGGTTGTAATGGGCTACAGGACAATAGGCAAGCAGCTTGGTGAGAAGGCAACTCTTGTCGCACTTAGTAGAAAATGGAAGGAACACAAGATGACTGTCAATCTTCCTCAGTCTGGGGCTCCATGGAAGATCTCGCTTACTGAGAAAGGTCAGAAAAAAGCATAGTACTACACGAGATGACCTGGTTAATGACCTGAATAGAGCTGTGACCACAGTCTCAAAGATTACTGTTATTTACATACTATGCTGTTATGGATTAAAATCCTGCAGGTCGCGCAAAGTCCCCTTGCTCACGTCAGCACATGTCTAGGCCCATTTGAAGTTCACCAATGACCATCTGGATGATACAGAGGAGGCATGGGAGAAGGTCATGTGGTCAGATGAGACCGAAATAAAACTTTTTGGTATTAACTCCACTCGCCATGTTTGGAGGAAGAAGAAGGATAAGCACAGCCCCAAGAACACCATCCCAACCTTGAAACATGGGGGTGGAAACATCATACTTTGGGGGTGCATTTCTGTACAGGACGACTGCACCATATTGAAGGGAGAATGGATGGGACCATGTATCACAAGATTTTGGCCAACAACCTCCTTCCCTCAGTAAGAGCATTGAAGATGGGTCAAGACTGGGTCTTCCAGCAGGACAATGACCCGAAACACACAGCCAGGGCAACTAAGGGTTTCAAGGTATGGGAGTGGCCTAGCTATTCTCCCGACCTGAATTCAATCGGAAATCTTTGGAGGGAGCTGAAACTCAGTGTAGCCCAGCGACAGCCCCGAAACCTGAAAGATCTGGAGAAGATCTGTATGGAGGAGTGGACCAAAATCCCTGCTGCAGTGTGTGCAAACTTGGTCAAGAACTACAGGAAACGTCTGACCTCTGTAATTGCAAACAGGTTTCTGTACCAAATATTAAGTCCTGTTTTTCTATTGTATCAAATACTTATTTCATGCAAGAAAATGCGATTTTCTGGATTTTAAAAAAAAATTCTGTCCCACACAGTTGCACATTACAGATCTCTCCATTCTTTGTAGGTGGGAAAAATTGCAAACTCGCCAGTGTATCAAATACTTATTTTCTGCACTGTAACTGTACCAACCGGAAATAAAGGAATAGTAGCCCAAAAGAGACTGTTTGTTCTATAGTTTCTGTGGTTCCACTAAGATACAGTGGGGAAAAAAAAAAATTAGTCTGCCACCAATTGTGCATGTTCTCCCACTTACATCATAGGTCAACCTCAACTATGAGAGACAAAATGAGAAAACAAATCCCGAAAATCACATTGTCTGATTTGGAAAGAATTTATTTGGAACTTATGGTGGAAAATAAGTATTTGGTCAGTAACAAAAGTACATCTCAATACTTTGTTATATATCCCTCCAAAGGTTTTCTATGGGGTTGAGATTTGGAGATTGCCTAGGCCACTCCAGGACCTTGAAATGCTTCTTACGAAGCCACTCCTTCATTGCCCTGGTGGTGTGCTTGGGATTATTGTTATGCTGAAAGATCCGGCAAGTTTCATCTTCAATGCCCTTGCTGATGGAAGGAGGTTTGCACTCAAAATCTTACAAAACATGGCTCCATTCATTCTTTCATGTACACGGATCAGTCGTCCTGGTCCTTTTGCAGAGAAACAGCCCAAAGGCATGATATTGCCATTAACATGCTTTACATTTGGTATGGTTTTCTTTGGATGCAACTCAGCATTCTCTCTCCTCCAAACACGTCAAGTTGTGTTTCTACCAAACAGTTCTACTTTGGTTTCATCTGACCATATGACATTCTCGCAATACTCTTCAGGATCATCCAAATGCTCTCTAGCAAACGTCAGACGGGCCCAGACATGTACTGACTTAAGCAGGGGGACACATCTGGCACTGCGGGATCTGAGTCCCTGTCGGCGTAGTGAGTTACTGATGGTAGCCTTTGTTATGTTGGTCCCAGATCTCTGGAGGTCATTCCCTAGATCCCCCCGTGTGGTTCTGGTATTTTTGCTCACCGGTCTTGTGATCATTTTGACCCCAAGGGGTGAGATCTTGCGTGGAGCCTCCAATCGAGGGAGATTATCAGTTCTCTTGTATGTCTTCTTGCCTATTGCAGATTCAGTCTTCCCAGCCTGGTGCAGGGCTGCAATTTTGTTTCTGGTGTCCTTTGACGGCTCTTTGGTCTTCACCATCGTGGAGTTTGGAGTGTGACTGTTTGAGGTTGTGGACAGGTGTCTTTTATACTAATAACAAGTTCAAACAGGTGCCATTACTACAGGTAATGAGTGGAGGAAAGAGGAGCCTCTTAAAGAAGAAAGGTCTGGGAGAGCCAGAAATCTTGCTTGTTTGTAGGTGACCAAATACTTATTTTCCACCATAATTGATAATTACAGGCCTCTCTCATTTTTAAGTGGAAGAACTCGCACAATTGGGGGCTGACTAAATACTTTTTCCTCCAATGTATATATTGGGATACCCTTTTCAAGGTATTCCAATGCATACCTGCACCAAAGGCTCAAAACATGATGTGAATGTGGCCTTACAGTAAAGAATCTCCTTCTATGTTGATGTAGAAATTACTCTAGACATGGAAGATGCCCTTTTCTATAGTTAAGAGTCCTGTGTATAAAGAGATCATGAGAGATATCTCTGTATTAACCTTAAATATGTACATGGTTATAAGATAAACCCATATAATTATTTTAAACTACTGTAGCCCACCTGTTATATTGAGTCATTTGGTTGACCACCTTAAACACACTTAAGCTTATCTTATGTAACTAAATACCAGCTATCAGTTGACTTACTATAGACCAATTTTTTTCACAAAGATTTTGGTGCAATTTTGGCACGCAATGTTGTATGTCAAGCCTCAATGTTGTATTTCCACTAAGCCTTCCCCACTATGCTGTTCAGCCACGTCCCATTATCAAAAACTGCCTAAAACACATAGAAAAATGTGGTGCAAGGCATATAGGGTAATGCAAATACATGCAAAGGCATATACAGTTTTAATGCAAATTAAGCCAGAATTCTTTAGAATAGTAAATCTGCCCCATTATTTCATGTGTGGAGATGAAAATAAAATGTTCTGCCTTTTTTATGTTTGCTAGCCGATACAAATTCACCAAAAAATTTATTCTGCTTGAACTTTCTTGACTGTTACCTGTGTTTAGGCCATTCTAGTCTTGATTTTCTTGTGCAGTAAGGCCAAGTGCCATCTGACCAGTTTTGTCTATTCAGAGCGAAGCTCAGTGCTACCACATAGACGCTAAGGCGACATGTATGAATGGGGCTGTGCCAGAAGTATGGCGTATTTTCAGCCCAACATCTATCGCAGCCCCGTTCGCAATAGGTGTAAATGCCCCCCAATATCAGCCGCATTACAGAGCACCCGCGGCACTTTGTAATGCGCCTGATTTTGGGGGGCATACGTGAGGCGGGGAGCACTAGAACCGTACAAAGCTATAGATGTATAGCTTCACTACAGCAATTCCAGGCACATTACAGCGGGAACAATCCCTTCACTGGCTACCCATTGCCCAATCCCTTCACTGGCTACCCATTGCCCAGCAAATTCAGTTCAAGCTACTAACAGTGAACACTTCACTGACAAGAATTATTTAGCACATTATGGCCTCTAAAATATCACAGAAAGTTTGTACCCCAATTAAAACACTACAACTTTATTAAGATGTATTTAAAACAATAGCCTACATGGATATTCACAAACAATGAAAGCAAATAAAAAAATATACACGCACCCACGATAGTCAAACGTGACAGAAGTTATATATAGAGACAACGCCAATAATAATATCAGAGGGAGTAATATTTATTCTGTCGTAGTCCTAATTTTCTTTGACTTACTCCAATGGTAGAATGATAAGTATTGCTATATCCAGAGAAAAAAAAAGGAGGAAGCGCGATGCCTCCGGCAGTATCATATTCTGCTGTTGGCTGGCGTTTGATTGGACGCACGCTTGCTCAGTCATTTGAACCAGTCGCCATATGTGGGAGTGAATTGTTGTCTGTAGTCATGTGCTCCGCTACTTATGAGCTTGTTTGTAGCAGGTGAGGAACACCGTAGATATTGGTGCGGCTGTATAAGGGATGCCTCTGGTCGATCTCATTTACGCCCAGATATGATTTTGATGCACTTTATCATTTAGTTATCATACACTGACAAGTATGGGGTGTGCACCTTTATTTCCATTATAATCCCCTGATGAACCTACTGCTGAATCTAGTCCCCTCGTTTGTTTACCGGGACCCTTTGTCTAGAATTTACCATTCAGAATTCTTTTTTGTGACTTCTATTCCCCTATCTTTTGAGGGATATAGTAGGGTCCTGGAGGGATAGTCATTGTTGGTGGGTCTGAGATTATTGGGGCGGATATAATACGATTTTGAAGGGTCTTTTTTAGGGACTTTTCTAGGGTGGGCAACCTTAAAGGGGTTGTCTCGCTACAATGATTGGGTTTTAATTAAAAGATCTTTAAAAACCAAGCAGCTTTGCAATATATGTTCATTACAAATGTCCTACTGATTTTGAGTTATCCCTGGTAGTAGGAGTGCATCAGCTTCTCAAATCACTATAGCCACTGACCTGTTGATTTTTCTCTCACTGGCTGTCAGTGCTGGTGACTCATCAGTTTCTCAATACAGGTCGGAGCACAGAGCCCCTCCTGCACAGTATGTGATGCTGCTGTAGGGAAGGGAGGGGGAGGGCTTCTGTATCTGTGTAGCTGTGCTGCCCGGATTAACCCTGTGTGTGCCTGCTCCCTCCTGCTCTCTACACAGATTGAGGAGAGCAGAGGTGAAGCTGATCCGTGTGGTCAGTACGATGTGACAGCAGTGAAGTGTGTTACTATAATCATGATATGTCTGTGGAGCTTTGCCTATACTAATAGAACAGATCAGGGGGGCATGTGAACGGTTCATATCCCTCCCTGCTCTGCTGTATTAGTGACACATCTTGATTATAGTAACACACTTCACAGCTGCCCTGTGTGTGTTCTGATGGGAGGACAGTGTTTGTGTTTGTTATTGCTTGAGATGTCCGTGGAGATTTGTATGCTAAGCAGGGGGTATAGGAACACTTACATCCCCCCCTGCTCTGCTATTAGCATACACAGCTTCACAGACCTCTAGCTCCATAGCCACTCATAGATCAGCCCTCTCCCTGCTGTCTCCTGACTCTGTGGAGAGGAGCAGCAAGAGCTCGGCAACAGCAGCCGCACAGTGCAGCTGATCAGCAGTGAGCAGCAGATCTAGGCAGGCACACACAGGGTTAACCCTGGCAGCGAACCCCCTCGGCCTTCCCCTGCTGTATAGAAGTTACTGCAGTCAGAGGAGGAGAGCTGTCTGTGTGCTGAAGGGGAGGAGGAGGAGAAGAGGCAGACAAGAAGCACGCCCCTGAATTCAAAAATCCTATGCTGTCAGACACACTGAGGTAGGTTGAAAGCCTGTAGTGAGACAACTCCTTTAAGGACTATCCCCTTTTTTTCTCTACATATAGTGATACTAATCATTCTACCATTGGAGGAAGCCAAAGAAATTGAGGACTACGGTATTGTAAGTAATACTCCCTCTTATATTATTATAATTAGTTTTGGCTCTATTACATCGACTATTGAGGGTGTATATTTATCTATTATTTGCTTTCATTATTTGTGAATATCTGTGTAGAGGATTGTTTTAAATATATCTATAATGAAGCTGTATTGTTTATTTGGACTACTAACAGTGACATACTAGGCTCTCCATAACCTGTCCCCCTAACACATCTTCATTCTCTAGATACCTCCCCTCATGTAATCTCTGCTCCTCACAGGACCTTTCTCTCTGCTTTCCTCTTGTTAGCTCCTCACACAAACATCCCCCATGCTTCCCCCATATTCTGGAACTCCCTGCCCCAACACATCAAACTCTCCTCCACCCTTACTAGTTTCAAAAGCAACCTGAAAACCCATCTCTTCAGGAACCTCCAATTTACAATAACCCTGCTGCCATTACACCATAAAACAAACAACTCCATCCCTCGCTTTCTGTCTTCCCCTTCTCCATTGTAGACAGAGTGCTCTCTCCTTCTGTATCAGTATATTACTTTTATTGTATTTGTCTTCTATTTGTTTTATGTACCTGAACCCCTTGGCTTGTACAGTGCCCTAGAATTAATGGCGCTCTAAAGTCAGTACTAATAATAATGTGTCATCTTTACCAAGTCTTGCATGACACAATTCTGTCTAACTCAGAAGACCTTTCCTTGCTTTATATGCAACACATAATGCCATTCGTATAAAGTAAAGAATGTACGCTGGTTCCTCTTTAAGCATAAAACCGTTAGCTTTACTGACATAGAAAAGGAATATTTATAGACTGTACAACAATTTGCGGCAACTAATGCCAGGCAGCTGCTGTCGTGGCGCATAAGATCATGGAACGCATAGAGAAGTGCACAGAAGCATGTAAGGAAACCTTGTTTTAACTCTGTTTATATCATTTAGACTAAAGGTTCATGCTTTTTTTTTTTTTTTATTAAAGTACGCTGATGGGTTTGTATGACTGGTTTCTCAGCGGTGACTAATATCATGTTATTGTGCCATCATATAAACACATTGAGCTTTCATGCAGGGAGCCTATTAGACATCTGACAAACTCTGTGAAACATATACAATTGAAACCAGAAGTTTACATACACTATATAAAAAGACACATATGCGTGTTTTTCTCACTATCTGACATGAAATCAGAATAAACCTTACCTGTTTTACTTCAATTAGGAACCAAAAATATTTATATTTGCCGAATGCCAGAATAATGAGAGAGAGAGAATTTTTAAGGTATTTTATTACTTTCTGCAAAGTCAAAAGTTTACATACACTAGGATAACTATGCCTTTATACAATTTGGGACAGCCATATGAATGATTCATGTCTTTGAAGCTTCTGGATATGTTTATGGCAGCATCTGAGTTAATTAGAGACACATCTATGGATGTATTTTAAAGCACACCAGAAACACACTGCTTCTGTGTGTAACATCATGGGAAAGTCTAAAGAAATCAGTCAAGATATCAGGAAGAGAATTGTGGACTTGCACAAGTCTGGGTCATCCTTCGGTGCAATTTCTAGTTTTCTGAAGGTGCTTCGTTCATCTGTACAAACAATTATATGCAAGTACAAACAAGATGGGAATGTCCAGCCATTATACGACTCAGGAAGGAGATGGGTTCTGTGTCTCAGAGATGAACGTGCTATGGTCCAACATGCAGATCAATCCAAGAACAAAAGCAAAAGACCTTGTGAATATACTAGCGGAAGCTGGTAAGATTGTGTCCTTATCCACAGTGAAACGAGTACTGTATCAACATGGGTTGGAAGTTCACTCTGCCAGGAAGAAGCCATTACTCCAAAAGAAACATATAAAAGCCAGATTAATGTTTGCAAATGCACACAGGAACAAAGACCTACATTTTGGAGACATGTCCTGTTTTGTTACAAAGCTAAAATTGAGCTGTTTGGCCATAATGACCATCGTTACGTTTGAAGGAAAAAGGGAGAAGATTGGAAGCCTAAGAACACCATCCGAGCTGTGAAATAGGGGGGTGGAAGCATCATGTTGTAGGGTTGTTTTGCAGTGGAAGGGACTGGTGTACTTCACAAAACAGATGGCATCATGAGGAAAGAAGTGGCAATACTGAAGCAACATCTCAAGACATCAGCGGAAATGGGTCTTCCAAATGGACGCTAACCCGAAGCATACTGCCAAACTGGTTACACAGTGGCTTAAGGATAACCAAGTCAATGTTTTGGAGTGACCATCACAAAGACCTGATTTTAATCCTGTTAAAAATTTATGGGCAAAGCTAAAAAGGCAGGTGTGAGCAAGGCGACCTCCAAACATGGCTCAGTTACACCAGTTCTGTCAGGAGGAATGGGCCAAAATTCCTACCAACTATTGTGAGAAGCTTGTGGAAGGATATCCAAAATGTTTGACCCAAGTTATACAGTTTAAAGGCAATGCTACCGAAAACTAATGAAATGTATGGAAACTTTTGACTTTGCAGAAAGTAACAAAAATGCCTTAAAAAATTCTCTTTCTTTCATTATTCTGGTATTTGGCAAATAGAAATAATTTTGGTTCCTAATTGACCTAAAACAGGTAAGGTTTATTCTGATTCCATGTCAGATAGTGAGAAGAACATGCATATGTGTCTTTTTATCTAGTGTATGTAAACTACTGGTTTCAACTGTATGACTATTTTTACATTCTAATCAGAAGCAACTTTGATTTGAAGTGAAATGACGTTCAGGTTTCCAGTGACGTTAGTGCCATAATTTAGTTACATATATTACTATCGGCCAACGTTGGATGTTTAGGAAGTCCTGTGTTATACAAATGCAAAACAGGCAAACTGTATGGTACATTAGCTATTGGGTGCTATGAAAGCTGCTTGTCTACTGAGCCTGTACATGCATAATACATAAAAACCGCTATCATGCTGTTCCTATATTAAATACAATCAATCACAATCAGCAAACAACAAAGCACACCAGTGCTCCGTATTCTGTTAATATCCTATTTATTCATAGATGTCTTGCAGAAAGAAGTGTAGTCAGTATGCGGTCCATTTTTGGGTTGTAACTATTTGTTTCACATCCAGACTCCTAGACCATGTTAGATTTGTAAATTTCCCTTTCTACTCGGGTGTGATTGGTGAGTAGTGCCACAATTATATGCTTTGAGGAATCAGAATACTGTGTAGTGGATGGACATATATTGTGGGGGAAAAAGTATTTAGTCAGCCACCAATTGTGCAAGTTCTCCCACTTAAAAAGATGAGAGAGGCCTGTAATTGACATCATAGAGACAAAATGAGAAAGCAAATCCTGAAAATCACATTGTCTGATTTGGAAATAATTTATTTGCAAATTATGGTGTAAATTGGTATTTGGTCAATAACAAAAGTTCATCTCAATACTTTGTTATATATCCTTTGTTGGAATGACAGAGGTCAAATGTTTTTGTAAGTCTTCACAAGGTTGGCACACACTGTTGCAGGTATGTTGGCCCATTCTTCCATGCAGATCTCCTCTAGAGCAGTGATGTTTTGGGGCTGTCGCTGGGCAACACAGATTTTTAACTCCATCTAAAGGTTTTCTATGAGGTTGAGATCTGGAGACTGGCTAGGCTACTCGAGGACCTTGAAATGCTTCTTACGAAGCCACTCCTTCATTGTCCTGGTGGTGTGCTTGGGATTATTGTCATGCTGAAAGACGAGCTACGTTTTATCTTCAATGCACTTGCTGATGGAAGGAGGATTGCACTCAAAATCTTACAATACATGGCTCCATTCATTCTTTCATGTACACGGATCAGTCCTTTTGCAGAGAAACAGCCCCAAGGCATGATGTTGCCACTCCATGCTTCACAGTAGGTCTGGTGTTCTTTAGATGCGACTCAGCATTCGAGTTGTGTTTCTGCCAAACAGTTCTACTTTGGTTTCATCTGACCATATGACATTCTCCCAATACTCTTCTGGATCATCCAAATGCTCTCTGGCAAACTTCAGACGGGCCCGGACATGTACTTGCTTAAGCAGCGGGACACGTCTGGCACTGCAGGATCTGAGTCCCTGTCGCCGTAGTGTCTTAATGATGGTAGCCTTTGTTATGTTGGTCCCAGCTCTCTGCAGGTCATTCACTAGGTCCCCCCGTGTGGTTCTAGGATTTTTACTTGCCGTTCTTTTGATCATTTTGACCCTGCGGGGTGAGATCTTGCGTGGAGTCCCAGATTGAGGGAGATTATCAGTGGTCTTGTATGTCTTCCATTTTCTAATTATTGCTCCCACAGTTGATTTCTTCACACCAAGCTGCTTGCCTATTGCAGATTCAGTCTTCCCAGCCTGGTGCAAGGCTGCAATTTTGTTTCTGGTGTCCTTCGACAGCTCTTTGGTCTTCACCAAAGTGGAGTTTGGAGTGTGACTGCTTGAGGTTGTGGACAGGTGTCTTTTATACTAATAACAGGTTCAAACAGGTGCCAATACCACAAGTAATGAGTGAAGGACAGATGAGCCTCTTAAAGAAGTTGTTACAGGTCTGTGAGAGCCAGAAATCTTGCTTGTTTGTAGGTGACCAAATACTTATTTTCTACCATAATTTGCAAATAAATTCTTTCCAAATCAGGCAATGTGATTTTCTGGATTTGTTTTCTCATTTTGTCTCTCATAGTTGAGGTCTACCTATGATGTCAATTACAGACCTCTCATCTTTTTAAGAGGGAGAACTTGCACAACTGGTGGCTGACTAAATCTTTTTTTCCCCACTGTATGTATAGGAGAGCAGGAAAGTAGGTTGTACATAAGGAGAGAAAAAAAGAACACAATGACCCTTTCCTAGAGTAAATACTAAATAGTATTGGGGGGCTGTTTCTACTGTTTAAGGGAACATGTCACATTGAAAATGCTATCAGATTGATATATAGTTTTGTTTGAAATGATTTAATACAATTTATAGTCTATTTATTTAAATTTCTACTTATTCTGGGTTAAGGAGTCCAGTAGGCGGTCCTGTCAGTGATTGGCAGATATTTCTGTATGCACACTTATACATGGAAGGATGTTAGTCACTGTTAAGACCACCCTCTGGACTTCTTAACTCATATTGAACAGAATTCCACTTCATTGTACCATAAAAACTGTATATCAGTCTGCTCAGCTCCTCCTGCTTTAAAACACGACGCCTACAGATGAGATAGCATGTTCAATGTGACAAGTTCCCTTTAAAGGGGTTGCCTCGCTATAAAGAAAAGCTTTCAAAATGTAGGGAACACTAAATGAAGACGTTTTCCAAATATATTGCTTTGTTCATCTTTTTTTTGTTAAGGAGCTACAAGTGATTTTATCACCTTCTGTGGGCTCTCAGGTTTCCCAAGTGACCGACCTGTGTACTCCTTCTCCCCTGCTGTTTGTTCTATCAGATAGCAGGGAGTGACATCATCACACAGGTCAGTGCTAGCAGTGTGAGAGCTTGTGTGTTATCTGATCTTTCAGACAAAAGAATAATTACTCTACTGTTTACATTAGCTCAGAAGCTTCTCTTAACCTCAGAGAAGGTAATTTATTTAATTTAGACTAATAAACAGAGAGGTCTGAATACAGGTAGCTCATATGCTAATTACAGACAGCTTGACCAGGAAGTGACAGAGCAAAGCAGCATTATTTCATTCATTCATCCTATGAAACTTTGAGATGAGACAACCCCTTTAAGTTACAGTATCTAACAAAAGTGAATACACCCCTCACATTTTTGTAAATATTGTATTATATCTTTTCATGTGAGAACACTGAAGATATGACACTTTGATACAATGTAAAGTAGTCAGTGTACAGCTTGTATAACAGGGTAAATTTGGTGTGCCCTCAACACATAGCCTTCAATGGTAACAAGAGTGAGTACACACCTAAGTGAAAATGAACAAATTGTGCTCAAAATGTCAATATTTTGTGTAGCCACCATTATTTTCCAACACTGCCTTAACTCCCTTGGGCACAGAGTTCACTAGAGCTTCACAGGTTGCAGCCACTGGAATTCTCTTCCACTCCTCCACAATGACATCACAGAATGGTGCATGTGAGAGACCTTGCACTCCTCCACCATCTGTTGAATGATGTCCCACAGATGCTCAATAGGGCTTAGATCTTGAGACATGCTTGGCCAGTCCAGCGCCTTTACCCTCATTTTCTTTAGCAAGGCTGTGGTCCTCTTGGAGGTGTGTTTGGGGTTGTTATCATGTGGCCCAGTTTCTTAAGATAGGGAATCATGCTTTGCTTCAGCATGTGAGGGGTGTACTCACTTTTGGGAGCTACTGTTCATCTGAATCGTATGTGGTATAAATAAAAGGAACAACCATACAAACAAATCTTAAAATACATTTATATGCACTTTTCGGCTCTGTACACATTCCAATACGAATTACATTTAATAGGAAAAGTGATGCTACATGCAGTACTATTCTTTACTACAAAAAGAAGAACACCAAGACACAACCCAATGGACTCCACTATAAGTCAAAACAGTTGGTTGGGAGGATCCAGAATATCTAGCACTGCACTGATTGGGTAGGTGTCACAACCAGCATCTTTTAGAAGTTAAAGAATTATGTAGAAACAACTTGTTGAACAGTTCATGGTTGAAACCATGATAATCACTTAACTGTCTCCCGTCTCTCGCTTTCTATCAATACGGTTTTCAGCGGCAAGGTTGTAGGACAGGAGTCTCCCTCTCCTTCCCCATGTGATCCTTCTATGTCTGATAACATGCCATTATCCGGTACTCTCACTAAAACATTTTCCTGATGTCTCTTTTCTTTCTCTTGTCACTCACTTCCTTACATCTGCTTTCTAACGCTCCTTCCCCTGAATCTCCCAGGTTCCTTCTTTTCCAGCATTTCTTCATGGTGCACTTCCTGTCACAGAGGAAAATTGCCAGCTTTAGGTCTATGTGCCATAAAGGTGCCCATCAATACTGCCATTCCGTATCCAAATAATACTTTTATACAGTGCCTTAACTCCTCAACGACCGCCATCTGTCTTTTGACATCGGGCATTTCAGGTCGTTCGTCTGCAGCGACGTCTTTTGACGTCGCTGCAGACATCGGAGTTTGCGCCGCCGCAGCATTGCTGAGATTGGGGCTATACTACACATCCATGATACCAGCGCAGCTCCTGCGAGCACCGTGGAATGGGGGAAACCTCTGCTCCCCGTGCTTTAACCCTTTGATTGCCGCGGATATTCACCGCAGCGCAATCAAAGGGTTTCCCTGCTCTGTCGGGTGATCGGAACACCCGGTGACCCGACAGAGCCTTGGGGAACAGCTGCACAGTCAGCCCTGGGGACCTAGAGTAGCCCCAGGGCTGTCTGTGTAACAAGCTAGTGATCAGGGCAGACTGTGAGCTGCCCTGATCACTGCCTGTGTCAGACTGGCACAGATTATAATGTATTAGCATATATGAATATGCTTATACATTACTAAGTGTAAAAAAAAAAAAAAAAAAGTGACAATGCTCCCTTAATGGGATTTTTAAAAAAAATTAAAAATATTTAATAAAAAATAATTGTGCATACATTATATACACACAAAAAACCTAAACATATTAGGTATCTACACGACCGTAATAACCTGTAGAATTAATCTAACAAGTTATTAAGTGTGAAATGTGAATGGTGTAAAAAAAAATGTTAAAAAAAAAAATTTTTAAAAAAATTGAAAATAAATTCTGCAATTATTTATAAGTGAACTTAAACTATTCCCTCATAAAGTACAACTTGTCTCAAATAAAAAGAGGCCTCATCCAATTGCATAATTGAAAAAATAAAAAAGGTTGCAACTGTTGAAACGCAAGGAGGAAAAAAATAAAAAAAATGTTCTGGTCATTAACTTCTTTTCAGGCGTTTGGCTTAAGGGTTTAATAGTGAAGGGGTTAAACATTAAAGTCCTTGTTGGTCTACATCATTAAAGGGGTAAGTGGTAAAATTCCTATTTGTCAAGGGTAGGGAACACTCTCAATTTCCTGGTTTGTTCCTACCCCCAAATGGCTCTCCCAAAATATAATGTCTTAAAATCGACCCTGGAGGGCTTAGCCAAATACTTAATAATCTAAAAAAGACAACTATGGAAAGATTGTCTAGCGAATTATATCAGACCATAACAGAGAAAAATATTTAAGAAGGGACCTTAAAAGGCACCAACGAAAGAAGTTTAGCAAAGTTTATCAAGCCATAAAACTGTATGAAGGACAACTATACCCAGAAAGGTCGGTGAAATCCTCGAATTTTTGCCATTTTAGGGGCACTTAATTATTACATTAATATATTTTTTTCACACTGAAGAAAAAACGCACAATCTTATGTATGCACTGCTAGGGAGATCCAAGTAATGTACTTCAGAAGCTACTTTTATATACTTATAAATCCAACAAATTGTAAGGTTTATAAAAAAAAATAATTGCTCTATAGTTCTCTCCACAGAGACAATAAGATTATACTAGATCACAAGCATAATAAAGGAAAATTAAGCTTTTTTTGAACGTGGTTTTTGGGGGAGGTTTCCATTATTGGGTTATTCATACTTATTTATATTTTTCCATGACAGAAAAGAAAGGTGTTCGCAAAATCCTCTCAGCATGCTACTAAGCTGGGAAAAGGGGAAATTAAAAGCGATAAGTACATAGAAGAACTTTAAAAAATTAAATAAAAAACCCAAGCACCCAGTTAAAACAAAATGCATATAAAAGACGTATTGAGCTCATCAATATGTGAAAAGAAAAATGTTTATGATAGTGTCTGTCACGTACACACTCACCAGCACTTGACTGGGGGCCACTGTAACGACGCTGTTTTATTTCCACTTGTGCTCACCTCTCACTCAGGTAGCAAATCAAGCATAAATCACACCAAAAGACAGTTCCAGCACCCCAAAATATCCGCTGCCACCACCTTCCTTCAATAATCAAAAAGAATCAGACGGAAGGAATCTGATTCCAAACAGATATTTAAAAACACTTAGGAAAAAGAAACGATTATCAGGTTACCTCACTGCTCTCCAGCAGTTACAGTTTTAAAAACACTTCTTCAAGGTAATGGATTCGTGCAGCGACAATAACTAATCTTATTAATTGTAATTTTAATATTAAACAATTTACAGTGCTTACATAAAAAAACATACAATAACAATGAATGTGACATACATAGCAAACAGTTATAAAAGGGATAAACTTAGAAAGTCCTTACACTTAGGATGTTTGGCTTTCAAATTCAAGGGGCACAGAAAAAGAGAAGATGGAACACAGCTCAATCCAGAATTGATTCCAAAACTATGTACAAAGAGCTGACCCTTGGACAATGCATCTTATACCCTACCCAGCCATCTCAGGTTTTTCCCACCTCCCTCATAACTATGCTTCATTCCACTGGCTGGAAGTTATAATGAAGTGGGTGGTGCTTGATGTCTAATGAGGGTTGTTGCTTACTATCACGGACTGTGCTTCTGCGTTGACAGATCGATGAACTCTGTTCCTTCTGGGACCCGGGTTTATGACTGGCCATATGTCAGAGGTCAGCAATGCCTGATAAGATGCTCTCCTTTAATCAAGTAGTGATAGCACTTTTGTATACAGAACGGGTTGTAAATAAATGTAATAAATGTGCCTACAGCCCATGTTGTACAAACACGTGTGTAATAGAACTGTCAAAAGAGACTGGTGTGAGGTTCTGCAGACCTATGCTACAGATTCCATTCCCAAAGGGGGGTGGTGAGGGTCTATGGTATCCTGACGATATAAGCAATTTTTTAATGAAAGTACAGAATACCTTTATTCCTAGTGTACTACATTACAGTGTCCCTTTAAATTGCTGTAGATACTGCTCTTCAAAGGGTCCCATGAATCTTCAGGAGCCCCAGAACAGCTGCAGGAACTACCCTGCTTGTACATGTGCTCTTGAGTATCAATACCGTTCTTATTGAGTACTGACTTATCTACTCTAAGGTAAAAAGAAAATAATATAAATGCAGATTAGATGGACAATGTGTTCTTCTCTATATGTCTTTGTCTCTTGCATCTTTGTAATTAATGCTGAATCCTGTCTGACAATGTGGGCTGAGTGATATTGTAGTAAACCCTTTGTTTAGTTTAGTTAATGATCAAATAACAATGCAGGGATTACCTGTAACTTTTCCTAATATATGTAGTGAGACACTTTGCTTCTTTGTAAATAAATTGAAGCACAGAACAGCTGTGTCCCGTATGATAGCTCTGCTCGTATTACAGGAGATTACTTATTATAGGAGCACTGTCTCCAAGACTCCCAGTATGGGGCCTCAGTTTCTATTACAATCAATAGGATCATTATGACATTACACAATATGGGAACCTTAGCAACAGAGCAATCAGCCCTGTGAAGATTTTGTCCGTTTAGGCACAGCAAGCAGCATGGACCACAGGTGGTCAGTGTTGGAATTCTTCCACATACAGCAAAACAGGATTAAATCAATAAAGAAAAAGTTTAACTATTTAAACCGCTCCCTTTTTTTTTTTAAACTGGGTACACATTAAAACGGCAAAATCCTTCCATGTCTGTGAGTAAAAAATATGAAAAGGTAGAATCAACCTTCAGTACCAAAAAGAAAATAAGTTGTCCCATCCAAAGTGTCAGTAACCCATCATAAACATTCTGTTAAGTTTTGAGATTATTTACTCAATAATAAACTGTACCGTTCAAGAAATTTAGGCAGGTATGGAAATAATTATGCAAAGTAAGAATGCGTTCAAAAATAAAAGTGTTAATCGTATATTTCTATTGAAAGACAAAACAAAATATAATGAGAATTTGGTGAGACCACTTTTTGCCTTCAAAACAGGAAATGATGATATAGCCCCAAAGAGCACTGATTTCAACATTACTGCGTCTCTCTGGGATTACATAAAGAAACAGAAGCATCTAAGCAGCTACATTCACAGAAGTTCTGTGGTTACTTCTCCAAGATGTTTGGAACAACCTCCCTACTGAGTTCGCTCAAAAACTTTGTACGGTCTATCTACAGGAACTGATGCTGTCTTGAAGGCAAAGGATGATCACACCAAATAATGACTCGATTTAGGTACCTTTTTATTCATTCAGTTTGTATTTTGGTAATTGATAAATCTAAACTATTAACACTTCTATTCTTTTTGTGCACGGCTCTCCATTCTGTTCTGTGGGAGTTCCGAGCAGAGCGAACACACCGCTCCCCTGTACTCGGAACTCCCCTAGAACAGAATGGAGCAAGCGCATTCAGTTCTCCAGTCGGTGCTGTGAACTGCAGCCATCTTTTTCACTCGTGGCACAACCCTTTTATGCTAGGGAAATGCAAAGTTTACCAAGAGTGAAAACCTGAAACTCCTGGGTCCCATTGCAAAGTCTGTAACAGTGTTCCCATCTAGCTTGTGTCATTTATAATGCTAGGGTCTTCCTGGGTTGCAAATGGGCTTTTGGGATTGTGTGACTGCACCATAAACCCTCTATAGCTATTCTTCTCATCAATTAACATGGTTATAGGTTGGAAATCACCTTGCCAATAATGCCTAATGTTTCCACATCAGTGACTTTATGTAATCTTCTTCTGTGTTTTCAAAGAACCGAAGGTTCTCCATCCTCTTCAGAAACCATGATAAAGCGCCTCCCGCTTCTATCTCTCTCATGCATACCTATCACAATGTAAAATACCTTTAATGGCATGGAAAGGATTAGTTCTATTATTCACTACCATTGAAACGGAAACTAAGGATGTCAGTGATAGCCTGGTAGTTTGTTCACAGCAGTTAGAGGTTTTCCCTTCGTGTTCATCATGTTTATGTTCTGTGTTAATAAGTGGTTAATAAGTTGAAGAATTCCTCAATATATAATAATTTACTATATTTCTCTCTAGGTATACAAGCAAGGTGATAGGCAGTTTTCTATTCATCTGACTGACCATGTATCTCTATCTTATTGTTTCTGAAGGTGTGGATGTGATATATAACTCCTTCCCATGACATCCAGAAAAGGACAAGCCAGAGTGCCCCCATAAGGGCTTGTCCCCACGTTTTTCAGTTTTGAAAAACGTCTGCAAACCGGGTGACAACTTTTAATATGGACCGCTATGGAAAACCCACGCAGTGGTCCTCACTGCACAGGTTTTCCGCCGGGCAGTTTTTTAGACCGCCGACGGTCCAACAAACATTGAACATGTTCATTCTTCCGCCTGGTTTTCAATGCCAAGGGGGAGGACTTTTCTCTGCGACCCGCGGTGCCCAGCCATCCCCCAGCGGCCGTGTTCCCGGCCGCTAAACAGTGCAAATACCGGTTGGGTTTTCTGTCCTTTATTTTCCTGTGCCGTGTGAACAGCCGCTAATCGTGTCCATATTTTGCAGGGGTCATGAATGGTAACATTACATGGTGGTGATTCAGGTGAATAGATGAATGGTCATTCTTGTATGTATGAACAGGCAGACTCCACCAGAGTGGGAATCCTTTTTCTTCATCTCACATACATAATTTTTTTTTCTTTTTGAAAAAAAATCCACTGCAAATGTTGCTACAATTTTTTTAAACATTTTAAGAAATGAATCCAGAAGAAAGGAGATTTGATCTGGCTTCAAAATCTGCATAAAAAATGCAGTTACCAAACCATGCTGGGCGTGAGATCAATCTCAGAGAGCAGCATTGTGTTTAGTTCATAATTTGTAGTCTTAGGATAGGCCAAAAATGTTTAGCAGATGGTGGAGGTGTAACCTTATACTGTAGACCCCCGACCGTCACCATCAATGTTTGTTCAATTACAGTGGCTCATCCATGTTTGGTGACATCAGGACTGTGACAAGGTATTCTGCTGCTCTAGATAAATAAGGCATATAGCGCCTTCCCATTTGGAAAATTCAGCCCTAGGCAGTCATCTACATTCACCTACCCATAGTCCCGGACCTGGGTGACATCACTGCATCTATCATCTATGTATAGTGATATCAAAATCCATGTTAAAACTATACCAGCATCACTAGAATATTGTACAAGATATCAAATCACTGGAAAAAATTATCACAATAATATAATGTTTAATAGAAATGTTAAGAAAAAAAAGCTTTAAAGTTCCAAAATCAGCAAGAAGTGAATGGATCACAAAACATCAATAGGGGAATAAATGTCAATGCTCATAACAAGTGCAAGTGAATGCGTGTTCAAGTACCCTAAGGGGACTAAAAATAACAGTAAAAAAAAATAATCAATCTAACAAATATTAAATAAAATGTTTTTAAAAATATACTAGAAAAATCTTTTTTCCAATGTATGAAATGAAAAATAAAAAATATTAACATAATTGGAATGTCTGCATCCCTTAAAGTCTTATCTGATACAATATCATGTTATTTATCCTGCACAGCGAATGCAATAAAAATGAAAAAATTTCTTACAGTTTTGTAGTCATTCTGTCTCAAAGAAAATATGTAATGAAAAGTGATGGAAAAGTGGAATATACTCTAAATTGGTAACAATAAAAACTACACCTGCACTTGCAAAAACTGAGCCTTCACACAGCTGCAATGACAGAAAAATTAAAAAAATTATTGGTCTTTAACCCCTTTCCACAAATGGACGTACCGTTCCTGGACATCGTGTGGGCTCTCAAGTGGGCCCGCACGATCGCTACATGGGATCAGCTGTATATTACCGCTAGCCCCATGCTGCATCACCCGCAGCCAGGGCTAACCACTTAACTGCCTCAATCTATTGTGATCATGGCATCTAAGGGAAAGACAGAAGGAGGGAACAGCATGATCGCAGCTGCTGGCTGCTTACCTGACAGCCTCGGAAGCTTTACAAAAGTTTAAGTGGGCATGTGGGCATAGTGAATGAAAGTTGTCTTAGAAACCAGTACATAGCACTTCTGCTAAGTACTGCTCTCTATTGTATCAGTGATCTGAAGATTTTTTACATTTCACCCCATTTAGAATTTGTTTTCAGTTACTCAGTAAATTCTATGGTACGATCAATGGCACCATTAAAAATGTAATCTTGCCCCCACCTCCCGTCCACCCTGGAAAAAAAGACTCAAATGTCTATGTAGATGGAAAATTTAAAAGTTATGGCTCTTCTAAGGCAGAGAGGACAAAATCTGAGAGCCAAAAATTGGGACTGGATGTTAGGAAGAGGAAGGGGGTACACAATCACATTGCAATAAAACAAGCTCTAATACAGCTATATTGATTCAAAAATTAAAAAAAAAATTGGCTCTTGGGAGTCAGGGAGCATAACAACATAAAATAGGCTGGTTCTTAAAGGATATGCCATCAATGTGAGATAGGGTAGGGTCCCAGAGCAGTTTTGGAAATTAAAGGGTTTTGTCACAATCTCATTTCATACCTCCTGTATCCTGCGCTTCAGCTCTGTGTGCTCAGAAGGAGGCGTGTGTGATTTCTTTGAAATGCATATCATGTGACCCAGCAGGAAGACAGCACCAGGCCTTTCCTCTCTCTAGTCAAAGAAAGGTCTGTTTATAGAAAGCATTTTGAGTAGCTGAGAGGTAAAGTTTTTGCCTCCAGGCACAAGGGTCCTAGGTTCAAATCCCTGCAGGAACCAAACCTGTTTTTTTTCCTCTTTATCAATGCACAAACCTCATTGTTACTAAGGAGTACAGAGGATGGGAGTAGAGTGACAGCACCTGGTGTTTGAACACTCAGTAACTGCCTGAGAGGAGAAGTGATTTCTGAGCATATGTGACCAGGACTGAAGAGCTCTCAGCCCTGGTCGTATCCCCTGGAGACGAGCTGTAAACAATAGATCACTAAAGGAGCAGCTAAAACAAAAACGGTGCAGAATTTTTAATAATGATGGATGGTGAAAATGTTTGTTATTTTATTTGCAAGCTTTTCTTGTCAATTTTACTTTGTGGCAAAACCCCTTTAATCCCTGAATCTTCAGGATTAAAACATAAAAGTAACCAAACTTATAATAATGGTCGTTCCAACTGCAGCCAAATTCAACCAATTCAACAGCCAAATGTTAATTGAGCATATCCACCCTCTGGGATCACTGAATTTAATGTATATATCCTTTTCTTATTTCCTAGCCATATAAACCCAAGAAGCATAGAAAATAAATGGTTTTCTTAGTTATCAGCACCTACCTTAAAATCCATTCCATTTTTCAATTACAATATTATTAATAATTTAGTGTTTTCCACACAGACATGCCAAGATAATGATGCACTGGTGTGAAGACTTGACTTGTCCAGTCTACAATGACCTTGATTTGCAGCATACTGCTTTTGTGCTATGTTTGTACCCAAATTCATTTGTTTGTTTTGTTTCTACTACATTATTCTAGATCCCATGTGGTAGTTAAGATTTTGTTTCAGTCCCATAATTAGTACTGACTGCAGGTTATTTATGTTCTTGTGCAGTCTTGTAAGTTGAAGACCACGCAGTATATTAAGAAATGCTGCAGGTCTTGGTTCCTTTTTTAGCATTTTGGAGAGAAATTGTTCATCAAATGATATCAAATCACACTGAAAGAAGAATAATTTACCCTCTGCTGAATATAATCAACAAAATTAGAAGCTACTGAACAATTCTGCCTTTTAATGTTATTATCAAAGTTCTTGTTGTTTTGGGTTTGATGCTTTTTATAGACACCTGTGCTAATTGGCTTTGTGATGATTTTGTGTTTCACAGCTATACTGTGGCTTATGCTAACAGTTATGTTTAAAACACGTACAAAACTAGAAATTGTACAATAGTGCAAAAGTTTATAAATTGTCTTGATCTTTAAGGAGTATTCCCATCGCATTGGCTAGGTTCAAACCTGTACACAAAGGTAACGATTATTACCAAATACAATGCTGTTCTAATCTTGCATTTCATCTCCTGCTTGTTTACAGATTGTTTCCTAGGTTACCAATCACCGCTCTATTCTACTGGTTGGCTGGGGTCATCACTCCCTGCTGTGTCGTACCAGTAGGAATGGAGCTTACTAAAAGAAAAATTAATCCTTTATAGTTACTGGAGTAGCTCAGTAACCTTGTCCCGTGTTGTGAGGTCTACAGTGACTGTTATCTTTGTATGTAAAAACACAGATAACAGTTTGGATTGAATTATGCCAGTTATCTTTCTGTCTTCATATTCACATTTAAAAATTCCAATCTTTATTTCATGTTTTTCTATTTGGTGATTTAGTGTGGTAAAGATAGACTGACACCTAAATTGTGGCTCATAAACATGTTGCAACATAAGGCACCCATTTTAACAAATGGTGTTTTATGCTAAGGCTTGGTTTACCTTTCCAAAAGTCATAACATTTTTTTCCATATACATATAAAAGCTTGTTCCTGGATTTTGTATCGTTTAGTAACACCATTTTAGGTACATGTATCTTAGCATTTAGTTTTAATACATTTTTTGAATGAGGTAATGTAAGAAAAAACTTTGCCCGAGGTTGGCAATGGGAGGAGAAATGGTGGCAGGGCTCTTTAGGGAATTAAAAGTGATGAGGGGCTATAGAGTACAGGGATTTTTTGGTAGGACTGGGTCACACTAAGTGGCAGGGGCGCTGAGAACAGCGCAGCACAAAGTGGTAAGTCATCTGTAAAGAAAAAGGCCAGGAGAACAGATGTGTCACAAAGTGGCGGGAGCTTTGTGTTTTGAGCTGGAGAACCTCAGACTGGGAAGGATTCTGCGTGGGAGGGGCAGGGGGACATGTCAGGGGTTCCTCTAGTGGGAAAGGGGCAACAGGGGATATAAAGTGGCTTGGGTCTGGTGAGGGATGGAGGAGGAGAACATAAGGTGGAGTTTTTAAGAGAAGAAAAGTGCATAGCTAATTGTAAGTGCTTAATGATGTTCTGTGCTATAAGAGTTCCTAACAAACAAAAATGAAAACCAAAAATGGTCAGTAACTAAAAAAATAATGTGAAATAAATATTGCAGGTTCAAGTTGATTTGGCTGCAAACACACAAAAAAGGACTGGCAGCACACTGTAGATGACAAACATTGAGTATAAGGCTATGTCTACACGGCGAATATTTCAAGTCATAATTCCGACTTGAAATATTCATCTAAAATCCCATTGATCTCAATAGAAAATACATGTTGTAGTTCATACAACACATATTTACAGTGGATGTTTTTTAAAAACTTCAGTCTTTGGTCATGTAAAACATGTGGAAACTTACTATTGATGTCAATAGAAATGTCTAATAACCTTGTGTAAAACATGGCCAAAGCATTTGTATGTAGTTTTTAATGTGGATCCGCATCCAAAACCACATAGAAATGAATGGGACTTGTTTCTGACTGTAAACCACAGGTAAAAACCGACCCTAAACTCACATGCAACAAGCATGTGAAATACTGGTTGAAAACTCGTAGTCTGACACGGTTTTCAGTGGCAGAATCCAACGAGTAAATTTTACCCGTCGTGTGGATGAACCCTATTGCATTTCTGTTACATGTAGATACATAACAATTTGAGGTTCTTGACTCAAATTTTTTATCAAAACTGTGAGGGCCCATCCACCAACAGCAAGGTAGCCTCAGTTCAGATGTAGACCTATTCTAAACAATCTCACATCACTGGGTGCCTTTGCAGTCCTCCATACTTTTCAGGACTTGAGGATCCCAGCTGTACTCTGTTCTGATTAAAAACAACCTACATGAATGGGCAGAGTGCCAGACCAAAAGGGAGGAAGTTACTCCTCCATGATCTAAAAAAAAAAAAAATAGTCTGCCCCTCCAGAAAAACATCAAATTAATGGTGCAGGAGCACACTGATGTGACTGCAAAGCAAATTCAAACAGAAAAATGGGCCAACAGCACTCTGCAGATGCTAAGAGACAAACCTCTGATCTGTGTCACCTTGCTGTTGGTGGATGGGCCCTAACAGTTTTGACCAAAAATGTGCAATAGGAACCTCAAATTTCCATGTACATCACGTGTCGAAAAAATGTCATTTGCAAAAACACTAAAATGGATCAGCTATACTCTGTAAATGCTAAGAGGCAGAGACTGAATATATAAATTGAGTGCTATATTTTACCTACATAGTCACATGGTGTTCTCATAGTGCTTTGCCCATAGGCTGTAGTGATACCCATCACCGGTTAGCCATTACTTACTATTCTGGCTACAGTTACTCAATTTGCAGCCAGTTAAATTGGTAATGTTTAATTAACAATACTTGTTTTACTTTATAGGAGGTTGACATCCTAATGGACCTCTCGGCTCTCCAGAACTTTAAGGCTATGTTCACACAATGTACTGCGGTGCGTAAAGTACGTGCCGCAGTACATCATATCTTTCGGGAGCTTGTGCTAATACGCACGACCTCCCAGGTCACGGGGGCCGGCAGCCCGCAGGCCGCATTGATAATCATTACTCGCGGCAAATATTCTCTATGAGAACTATGGATTACCGTAATTTCGGCGCGCATCTCGCCTGTATTAGAGCGCCGAAAACACCCCGCGTGAACAGACCCGAAGGGGGACATGTGTGAAAACTGTCTCGGTCTAAAACTTTCATTGTGGCCCATAGCAACCAATCAACGCGCTCCTTTCATATTGTCAGAGCACTATATGAAATGAGAGGGGCGCTCTGATTGGTTTCTATGGGCAACAAAGAGAGATTTAGACCTAGACAGTTTTCATACATGCAGCCCTAAGTCTCAACAATATATGAGAGGGAGGGCACCTGGGAAAGTGAGATAGCACCTGAAAGATAAAAATTTCTTATTGGTTACTGGGGATACTAGTGAAGTCTGGTTCTATTGTGTGCAGCGGTGTGAAAAAAATGTTTGCACTCTTCCTGATTTCTTAAACTTTTGGATGTTTGTCACACTTAAATGTAACAGATCACCAAACACATTTAAAAAATCACACACACATAACACAAGTAAAACACAAAATGCAGTTTTTAAATGAAATTCTTTATTATTAAGGGAAAAGGTAATTAAAACCTACAGGGCCCTGTGTGAAAAAGTAATTGCCCCCTAAACCTAATAACTGGTTGGGCCACCCTTAGCAGCAACAACTGCAATCAAGCATTTGCGATAACTGCCAATGAGTCCTTTACAACATTCTGGAGGAAATTCTTGTAATTCACCCACATTGGAGAGTTATCGAGCATGAACCACTTTTTTAAGGTCATGGGACAGCATCTCAATCACATTAAGGTCAGGACTTGGACTAGGCCACTTCAAAGTCTTCATTTTGTTTTTCTCAAGCCATTCAGAGGTGGACTTGCTGGTGTGCTTTGGATCATTGTCCTGCTGCATAACCCAAGCGTTCTTCAGCTTGAGGACATGAGCAGATGGCCTGACATTCTCCTTCAGGATTTGTTGGTAGACAGCAGAATTCATGGTTCATTTATTGCAGCAAAACAGCCCCAGACCATCATACTACCACCACCATGTTTTACTGTTGGTATGATGTTCCTTTTCTGAAATACTATTTTGCTTCTATGCCAGATGTAACTTGTCTTGTCAGTCCACAGAATCTTCTCCCAAAAGTCTTGGGAATCATCACTATGTTTTCTGACAAAACTGAAACAAGCCTTTAATGTTCTTTTTGCTCAGCAGTGGTTTTTATCTTGGAACTCTGCCATGCAGGACATTTTTGCACAGTCTCTTTCTTATGGTGGAGTCATGAACACTGACCTTAACTGAAGCAAGTGTGTAGTATTGATCGAACTGTTCTAGAAAAGAACTTCTCGAATTTTTAGAACTTGAACCGAACATTTTACTGTTCGTTCAAGTACAGTTCTAGTTTGACCAAAAGATTTAGTTTAGTTTTTGGCGGCAATTCAATCACCTTTCTGCACTTTTGGCACCCATCTAATCAGTGCAGACCACAGAGAAGTGTAAAAAAAACATCATCGCTAAGGTGTAGGGCTTTCATTGGCTGCTAAAATCACATGACCATATTACATATATTTCACTGTAATGCCTTGTGAACACATTTTTCAGCTCACTCTCTGTATTGTACAGACTGCTCTTAGTTAGTATTTTCCTCTCCATAGACATCAATAGTTAGGGAGTTTGGTATTGCTGACTGCATCTTTCCCACACCCAGAAGCTGTTATTTGGTGACATTTGCAGACTCACATAACACCTAACTCTCATATACATGGATATATATTATACAGAGTGCTTGGATTTGCTAAATTATACTTAGTGCCCAAAAGTTCAGTTTTTGCAGTTTTGGGGGTTCAGTAATTGTACAACACACCATCTTCAAATCTTCTATGTGTTAAAAGGGCTTTTGGGCCCCCTCAGGATGCAGGCCCCCAGAGCAGCTGCTACCGCTGCGCCTCCTATTGCTCCGCCCCTGCTTGCAAGCTGTCCTCATCTTTTCAGTTAGCCATCAAAAGGAATGAAGTATTTTTGACTCTCAATTTTTTTCTGTCACTCTTAGAGCCAAATTTTCTTCACCAAGTTGTTCCATGGATCCAGTTTACTGTTATGGATGGTAATTACAGCTTCTCCTTACCTATATAGGTATAAAAATTAACCAGAACATCGACTCCCATTGACTTTAATGGAGATCAAGTTCTAGTTCGAATAGAACCTTGTATCGAACACAATAAAGTTCAAGGTTCTAATCGAACTAGAACTTTTTACTGCTCGCTCATCTCTACAAGTGAGGCCTGCAGTTTTTAGGGATGTTGCTGTGGGGTGTTTTTTCATCTTTTTCATTGGATGAGTCATTGCTGTGCTTTTGGGATAATTGTGGGCGGCCTGCCACTTCTGGGAAGGTTCACCACAGTTCTATGTTTGGTCCATTTGTGGATATTGGATTTCACTATGGTTCTCTTGAGTCCCAAAGCTTTAGAGATGGCTTTATAAGCATTTCCAGACTGATAGAGGTCAATGAATTTGTTTCTCATTTGTTCCTGAATTTCTTTGGTTCTCTAGTTTCTGAGGATCTTTTGGCGGCCATCCAGTCAGTGCAGAACACAGAGAAGTGTCAAAAACATCCTCGCTGAGGTGTAGGGCTCTCAGTGGCTGCAAAAATCACATGACCATGTTACATGTATTTAACTGTATTCCCAAATATGTGAGAAATCACAGTTAATTTATGTCTTATGGAGGTGGGAGGGGGGGGGGGAATACTTCACTCAGGTCCATGTATGTTTTGATTACTTTTTTCTTAATTTTAAAGACCTCTATTTAAAACTGCTGTTTGTGTTTAATTGTGTTATCTTTTTATAAAATTTAAATTTGATTGTTGATCTGAAAAATTAAGGCTGAGACATACAGCATAGGACAAAAACTGTCGGAAAGTCTACAATTTTTTGTCCGATGCACGATGATGTATGGGAAACCGACAAAAAAAATGCCGGCGGTCCTAGAACCGCCGGTGCCGGAAGACGATCGGAGATAAAACAACCTGTGTAGACTACAGGTAGTTTTTTTTCTCCTAAAATCTATGGGCATGCCAAACTTTACAGCGGTTTTCAGCAGTTTGAGAATCCTAATTGTAATCAATGTTCCCAAGAGTAGAGAGAAATTTCATAAGAGGAAGTTATTCATTTTGTAGGAGATCAGCAATTACTTCAATGTACCAGTGAGTAAAATCCTATTGGTGAAAACGTTGAAATCAGAAAGTCCGGAAATCCAAAATTCCATAAACTGCATCCTTTATGTGCAAAACAGTGTAAAATCCATCCAATAACCTCATAAGTGTTTTGAACAGTACATGTTCCCCTGTCTGAATGACAGTACATGATTGTATAAAAAGAATGTAGCAAGTCACAAGCTGAGGATTCAATAGCAGGTAAATCATGTCAAATAGAGGGTAATGTACAATGTCCAAGTCTAGAGCTATAATGTAAAGCTGCCTCAGTTTAAAGATGCTGGATGCACCACTATAAAATGGAGTTCATACATCTAGCTTATTTTTCTGTGGTACTTATCGTGTTGCAGCTGCAAATTGCTACTACCAATCTTCTTACTTATGGTCAAAATGAAGCCCATAATATACTTATGGATCACTTCCAAAACAGCAATTTTGTGTGTTACTGCCAGTGAGATAACATACAATAAAGTAGGAAATTAATTTAAGACAAAATGAAGTTGGTGATAAAACTCCTCATGTCTACAAGTACTGAATTTCAATCTCTTACATTCTTGTGCAAACATAGTTATGATTTTAGAATAGACAGAGATGCATGGCATACATTACCCGACTCAACAGTATGGCAGTATGCCATATTGTCCCTGATGTAGAGGAATGTACACGGTCAGGTCACATTATTTTGTCCACTTTTCCACTTTTGACGTAGGCAGTGCGTGGCTCAGGAAGGAGGTCACGTGTGGTGAGCGGGCTTGGTGGGTATATGAGATGTGTGATGTTGCTTTCATGGGTAAAATGGGCAATTTATTTATTTATTGGCTTACGGGCCAGGGTTGGCAGTATTTCTATGAACTGTTTGTGTGATGCTGTGGTGATTGGTAAAAATGTGCACCATTGTGAATAAGGGTTGTGGAAACTATGGAGCACCACCTGCCATTGATATGAGAGGTGAATGTCAACTACAGAGGTGACAGGGTAGACCACCATGCTACAGTGGAGCAGCTCCCCATCAAAATGACAAAGGGTGCTACCAGCCGTGTGTCTATCACAACTGTTCAGGGAACCCTACTGCAGACGGAGCTCCGAAGCAGACGGATGTCACTGGTCCGCTGCTAATGAAGCTGTATTGGCAATTTTTCAAAGCCGTATTAAACTTGAACTTCCACTGATTGGCAAAGGGTTGTCTTCTCTGATGAAGCACATTTTGTGCTTCATCCAACAGATGGACATTGGTGTTTCAGTAGAAAAATATCAGAGAACAAATACCCTGTAACCATTGTTTAAACAACACAGGATGGAGTTGTGGCAGCATTCTGTTCTGGGGAGCGTTTTTGTGACATTCTCTGGCCAGTCATCCACATGGAAGACCCTCTCAACTGATTCTGATATCAATTCAACTTTGCAGATCACGTCCACCCATACATGCTAATTGTCTTCCCTTGGGTGGATGAGATCTTCCAGGAAGACAATGTGACAGATCACCTGAATGGAAATGTCCAACATTGGTTGGAAGAGCATGACCAAGTCTTCTAAGTAGTGTTGAGCGATTATTATCGACAAAGTTGAAATCGGCACAGTTTTTATGGTGATTGGATTTTTTAGATCATGCGATAATTTAGGTTAAAATCTGTGCATCATCTATTAAGATCGCGCCATTTTCGGCGCTTCCTGTCCTTTTGGCGGCCAGCAAATCAGCTACAGAATAGAGCAGGGTGAGATGTGTGTGCGACGTCATGACTGGGATGTGTATGGTTGCGATTGGCTGGAAAAATCACATGACCTCGTTTTACATAGAACAGCGTTTCCTGTTCAGCCTCAGTGTCTCTCAGCGTCTCAGAGCAGAAGGACGTTTCGCTCTGCTTGTGTCCAAACAGCTCAGCGAAATTATTATATTTCTTCACAGATAAACCTTACTATTAGCTGTGATCCTTACAATTTATTTAGATTAGAGATTGGAAGATTTTATATAGTTAGGTAGAGAATTTTAAAGGAGCATCTACCGCTGTAAAGTCACAGGGTGAATTGAAAGGTGCCAAAAATATCTTGTATTGTACAAATACATAACAGATACGTGTTTTTTGACTTTGGCGCACTACAGCTTTGTTCATTGAGGCAGCTTGCACTTAAATCTGAATACAGCAATTTTATAGTCACCACAGGTGAATTGAAAGGTGCCAAAAATATCTTGTATTATACGAATACATAACAGATACGTGTTTTTTTGACTTTGGCGCACTACAGCTTTGTTCATTGAGGCAGCTTGCACTTAAATTTGAATACAGCAATTTTATAGTCACCACAGGTGAATTGATAGGTGCCAAAAATACCTTGTATTATCCGAATACATTTCAGATACGTGTTTTTTTACTTTGGCGCAGGCCAGCTTTGTTGATAGATCTACTTTGCAGTTAAATTTGAATCCAGCAATTTTGTAGTCACCACAGGTGAATTGATAGGTGCCAAAAATACCTTTTATTATCCGAATTCATTTCAGATACGTGTTTTTTCACTTTGGCGCAGGCCAGCTTTGTTGATAGATCTACTTTGCAGTTAAATTTGAATACAGCAATTTGATAGTCACCACAGGTGAATTGATAGGTGCCAAAAATACCTTGTATTATCCGAATACATTTCAGATACGTGTTTTTTCACTTTGGCGCAGGCCAGCTTTGTTGATAGATCTACTTTGCAGTTATATTTGAATCCGGGCAATTTTGTTTTAAATTTGAGGGATTTGAGAATAGCTGTGATTTCCCGTTTTTTTAATAGAGGACTTTCCAAAACTCTTCCATACCTTCTAAAATTTTTATATTTCTGAACATGGAGTGAAATTCAGGTGGTAAGCGAGCAAAGAGGGGGGTAGGACATGGAGGTAGAGGTACGAGACAAGGTGCTCCTTCCAGTGCTGGCGACAACGCGCATGCCAGCGGATCGTCAGTTGCAGGACCGTCAAGCCTGTCATCGCTGGGTGGGGCCCTGTGAATCCCCAGTAACGAAACAGCATCGCCAATCTGTCCTTCAGTGGTTAATGCAACTACATCCAGCAGTCTTACCTCCTCGTCCTCCCAGTCACGGCCACAAATGTGTTCATCCGCCTCACCAGCCACCGTCCAACATGAAGCAGCCCAAATGTCAACTCATTTTCCCCACCACTGTGGATAATCCATTTTCTGAAGACCTCTTTGATGACAAAATGCGTTTGGGGTCAGAAGGCATGTTAAAGATCAAGAGGCCAAAGGGATGATTTTCTCTGCTCTGACCCCCGTTACTGATGCCATCAGAGGAGGAGAGGAAGCGGTCAATCGGCAAAAATCCCGGCGGTCGCAACGCCTTTGCAGTCCTTCTAGCTTGTAGCCCGCAGTCCTGGATGCAGAATGTCAGGACGACGAAGTCACCTTTTGTTGATGATTGCGGATCCAAGTGGTCTTTTCAGCAGAATTTGCTTGCGGGGCGCTTCATCACTGGACGGGGGAAAAAGACGATGGGGTAGTGTCAGTACGGGTTCCGCCTCAAAAAGGGAGGAGGGCGGTCGCAGAAGTCCGCTGATATGATTCGCCAGCCACGGTCAGCGAAAAACCCCGCTCCTTGCGTATCGCCGTCAAAAGGTCCAGGACTTCTTAAGGTGGGCCTTCTTTGACCAAGCCTCTGATTCACCCAGCGATGTCATATACCACCTATGCCGTAAACGCATAAGTAGAGGCAGACCTTAGGTGGTTAACCACCAACAACATGTCTAGTCACATGCAGCGAATGCTGAGTTGAAATGGAGGCAACACTTGGCCAAAAAAGGCCAGACCGACGCAAGGGCCCAACCACTGTCACACCTCTGTCTCGCCTCCTCCGCCACCACCCAAGCGTTCCTCAGTGCCATGTCTCTCAGAGTCATGATCATGGATCAGCCTCCGCTTCAACCTCCACCGTCGCCGAGTACCACCAGCACCACAGAGACCACCCTCCCCCTTCTTTTCCCGCCAGTTTGACGACCTGCACGCCGTTTACAGCGGCCCAGTCTAGCAGCCAGCCTTCTGTCTTCTAGGTTTGGGAGCAGAAAAAACACTTTAACCAAACCATCCCAAAGCCAAAAGCCTAAATGTGGGGCATTGCCAGGCTTTTGGCCTTTGGGAAAATGTTGCCTTTCCGTCTGTTGGACAAGATTGGGTTCCGCCACGTCATGGCCCTTGCCTGCCCCAATACTAGATGCCGAGCAGGCAATTTCTTTGCCAGAAAGCCGTCCATGCCTGGCCAGCAATGTGTCATCTAAAATTTCAAGCACGTTGTCTGCATTTTTGGCCGGAAAAAGTCCATCGACCACCGACATGGACTAGAAAGCACGGCAAGGGGCCGCTATATCTCTGTGACAGCTCATGGGTGAGCTGGGTGGATGTTCTGGGGGGTGACGGTGGCTCTCAGGCTCGGCGAACGCTCTTAAAACCCGCCGGGTTTGTGCTGGGTTCTTTCCCCCTTGGTCCTGTGGTGGCATCACTTTGCCCAGAGAAAACCAGGCCGTGTTGAAATTAATCTGTCTTGGAGACCGTCCACACACAGGTCAGGAGCTGGGGACGGCTCCCCGCACCGAGACCGAGCACTGGCTGGGTGCCAAGAACCTTGTGCCAGGCAAGGGTGGTGTGCAATAACGGGCGAAATCTGTTTGGCTGCCCTTAAGATCGGTAGGCTGGAGCACATCCCTTGCCTGGCACATGTCATGAACCTTGTCGTCCAGAAATTTCTAAAGAGGGGTCTGGACTGCCTGCTGAGGAAGGCTCGAAGTCTAAGTTGGCACTTCCCCCGTTCGCACCGGCTTCGTCCCGCTGGCTGCGTTTGCAGCGTCAGCTCGGCCTCCCCGTCACCCGTCTCCTTGTTGACGCGGCAACACTCTTGAATTCCAACCACCACATGCTCCAGCGATTGTGGCAGCAGCTCAATGCCATTTCGCAGTACGAAGTGACACATGGCCTGACAAGCAGCGGTGCGGACCTCGGGGTCTTGTACCCCCGAGAGTGGAGGCAGGTGAAAGAGCTCTGCACCATCCTTGCCAGTTTTGAATAACCCACCAAACTGGTCGTGCGGACAATGCCCTTGTCAGCATGAGCATTGTGGTGATCTTAGTTCTGGAACGATCGATGGACACTCTGAAAAAAACAGGTCCCGCCAGCGACGGAGGAGGAGACGGACACAGATGCGGACACGGAGCCTTTCTCTCTGTCAAATCTACAAGGCCGACAGTTTCACAATTTCATCGGTCTTCATTAGGCAGTGGTTCGGGGTCCAGAGCTTGTGACAGGTGGCGCATCAGCTCTCAGGGTGCATCATCTCAGGCAAGACAGGGCTGTGTTGACGCTGTGCCGGAGGTAGCGGAGGAGGAGGAGGAGGAGGTATTCCTAGACACCGATGTTACCGACGATGAAGAAGATCAGTTTGCTTTGTGCCCTCGACCAGAGGCTTGGGAAATCAAGGCCATTTTCTCACATGAGTGCTTGGATGCTCCATTTCTCCAACATGATCCTCGCATTAAGGCCATCAAAAAAAACAACAGTTACTGGGTGGCCACCCTCCTGGATCCCCAGTACAAAACAAAAAATCAGCACTTTCCTTCCACCCACCCAAATAGAGAGTAAAATGCAGGAAATGGGGGACCTTGCTGATTGATCAACTGGAGACATCTGTTGGTTCGCTTCACGTTCCCTAAATGTCCGGTGGAACAACATCAGCGACGTGAACAGAGTAGAGTGCCAAGTAGGCGTAGCGGCAGCAGCAGGCAAGGTGGGAGAAGCTAATGGGTGACCTCTGGCAATCTTTGTTTACCACCTCACCAACGCATGAATGCAGGGCACACATCCACACACAGGACCAGCTTAAGATCATGGTGCACGACTATCTGCGGCTTAACAAAAGATGTTTTTTTATGTGTTCCGGACCAATAGACTTCTGGGTATCCAAAATGGACGAATGGCCCGAGCTGGCTCATCAGCCATGAGGTGTTGATTCGCCCCGCAGCCAGCGTCTATCTGAGCGGACCTTCAGCACAGCCCGGGGGAGTCATTACAGACAAACGATCCCCTTTCCACAGATAATGTGGGTCGTTTGACTTTCATCAAGATGAATTCAGGCATGGATCTCTGGACGATGTTGTGGCCCCCAAATTTCCGAGGTCACCCATTAGTTGCCCGGGCTACTTCACATTCCTCTTCAGACAGAAATGGTCATCTTTAAAATGTTTTTTAAAATGATAATTTCTTACTGCAATTTTTATTCTCTTTTCCCAACAGTTCATTTTGCTGGTTTGCTGTGAGGAGACTGTAAAAGACAGCAAGGTTTTATGACAACACTGTATTTCATTTACTCACTTTATCTTTAGAAAATTTTCGCATTGTCAATGGTTTTGAGGTCATGGGTTTCTGTGAGATACAGCTATTTAATTTTGGTCCCTTTTGGGAAAAGAAATGTGGCTTTTAAGTGGCATTTCTCCCTTACAATTTTAATAGTGGCTGAGAAGTATATTTTAATTTTTTGGGGTCATGTTAGCTGTGAGATACAGCAATAATATGGTCCTTTGGAACAGAAATGTGGCTTTAAGTGGCATTTCTCCCTCACATTTTTTATTAGTGGTGAGAAGTCATATTTATAATTTTTTGGGGTCATGTAGCTGTGAGTACAGCAATTTAAACATGGTCCTTTGGAACAGAAATGTGGCTTCTAAATGGCATTTCTTCCTCACAATTTTTAATAGTGGCTGAGAAGTCATGTTTATAATTTTTTGGGGTCATGTAGCTTTGAGATACAGCAAAAATCATGGTCCTTTGGAAAAAGAAATGTGGCTTCTAAGTGGCATTTCTCCTCACAATTTTTAACAGTGGGTGAGAAGTCATTTTATAATTTTTTGGGTCATGCTGCTTTTTAAATGCAGCAATATACAGGTCCTATTATAAAAAATGTTGTTTCTAACAGACATTTGTTCTTCACAATTGTCCAGAGGGCTCAAAGGGGCATGCTTTGAATTTTTGGGGGCATTTTGCTTTGAAATGCAGCTTATACTACAGGTCCTTTATAAAAAAAATGTTGTTTTAAAATAAGACATTTGTTTTCACAATTGTCCAAAGTTGTCTCAAGGGTCATTCTTTGAATTTTTGGGGGCTTTTTTCTTTGAAATGCAGCTATTTCTACAGGTCCTATTATAAAAAAAATGTTGTTCTAACAGACATTTCTTCTTCACAATTGTCAAAAAGTGTCTCAAAGGTGATGGTGCTGTCAGAAACAGGAATAGGTAGGACACTGTTAATGGACACATATTGCAAAAAGACTTGTTTTTGCAAGATCTTTAACATAGCTATCAATCCCTGTATTGAGACAACCCATTTAATACAATTAAAAAAAGAGAAACAAAGGACATGGTGGGATTTCCCTCTATTTTAAAAAATGTGTTTTTCTAGAATTAAAAACTAAAAAAATTGCATGTACAAAATAGCTGGTAAAAAAAATTTTCCTGTGAATTGTACAAGGGAGGTACAGGAAAACTTGACCAGATGTAGGTTATTCAGAGGACATGGAGTATGGAGCACGGACAGAGAAAAAAGTACAGAGACAATTTCCTCCAGCACGTTGAGTAAAATAAGAAAAAGAATGCAAGAAAAAGGGCCCCTGGGTGAAAACAGAGTGTTAACCACCAGTGTTTCCAAGTGAAGCTCAATTGGCCCGCACTCATACGGAGGGGCAAAGCGGTACCCGGGCAGGGACAGTATATGTCCAGTGAAACTAAAATGGTGGTTTTAAAGCTTTTTTTTCTGGCACTTTTGAATTGTGGGTCGACAGGTTTAATGGTCATTCTGTGGTACAGGAAGATTAGTCAATGTCCAGTGAAACTAAATTGGTGGTTGAAAGACTCCTTTTTCCGGCACTTTTGAATCTGGGGGTCATGCAGGTTTGGGGCTCATGCTGTGGCCAGGACATGTATAGTCAATGTCCCGTGAAACTAAAATGGTGGTTTTAAATAATCCATTTTCCGGCACTTTTTAAATGTGGGGGTCATGCAGGTTTGGGGCTCATGCTGTGGCCCCGGACAGGTATAGTCAATGTCCAGTTCAACTAAAATGGTGGTTGAAAGACTCCTTTTTCCGGCACTTTTTAATCTGGGGTCATGCAGGTTTGGGCTCATGCTGTGGCCCCGGGGACATGGACAGTATATGTCCAGTGAAACTAAAAAGGTGGTGAAAGACTCCTTTTTCCGGGGACTTTTGAATCTGGGGTCATGCAGGTTTGGGGTCATGTTGTGGCCCCGGACAAGTATAGTCAATGTCCAGTGAAAAATAAAATGGTGGTTGAAAGATCCTTTTCCCGGCACTTTTGAATTGTGGGTCAGGACAGGTTTAATGGTCATGCTGTGGCCCAGGACAGGTATAGTCAATGTCCCGTTCAACTTAAAATTGTGGTTGAAAGACTCCTTTTTCCGGCACTTTTTAAATGTGGGGGTCATGCAGGTTTGGGGTCATGCTGTGGCCCCCGGGCATGTATAGTCAATGTCCCGTTCAAACTAAAATGGTGGTTGAAAGACTCCTTTTTCCGGCACTTTTAAATCTGGGGTTCATGCAGGTTTGGGGGCTCATGCTGCGTTCAAGGGACAGGGGTATTCCCAAAGTCCAGTTAAGTAAGATGATGGTTCAAATCATACTGCTTTGGCACTTTTTAATTTGTGGGTGATGCAGGTTTAACGGGCAGGCTGTGTACAAGACAGGGATAGTTTAATGTTGGTGTTTTTTTTTTCTGTGGCTTTTCATAACCTAAATTTTGTTGCCTAAGATGTAGCACGTATCCATTTGACTGTTGTGGATTTTTAATTCCGCTTTCCCAGCCCTGTTTTGGGGTAAGAATTGAAGGTGTTGGTTGCTCACCCTTAGACTTTAATGGTCATCGCTCATAATCGATGCTCACTATCGACTATCTTGTCGATGATGGTCGGGCTATCGACCATCGGACGATGTCGATGGCCAACGCAATCGTCAAACTACTTCTAAGTATACTTGGCCCCTAATTCTTCCGATGAACCCAATGGAACATCTGTGGGACCACCTCGATGGTGGTTTTTGCTATATGGACCTCACCATGCACCCTCTAGCGCGTGGGATACAGTCAGGCATGGCTCCTGATACCGTGGGCACCCTGCCAGGACTTTATGGAGTCACTCCTAGCCCGTGCTGAACACTGTTACTCTAGATATTAGCTTGCAATGATGATAATGTGATCAAACTCTGTATTTCAAAGTTAACTGATTGTCCATGATTGCCTTTCCCAAGGATCGGTAATAAAAACTGCGCTACCAGAATGGTACCGGAGGTGGAGTTTCACTTTGATAACAGTCCCCGAATTTATAATAGAGTTCTATAAACTGATTACTTTTTCCAGCTCTGGACAAAAAAACAGAAATGAGCTGCATACCCTCCAACCCATTAAAAAAAATTTCTGCTTTACGGGTCCCCTTAAATTATGCACATTAAAAAATTTGCATGAATTGTGGACCTGAGGGCAGAAAAATTTTTTCTCCATTCGGGTACGGTAAATTTAAGAGCTGTGGCCCATTTAAATTTCCCCCAAAACAATTATATCTGTGTCTTTCTTAGGGGGTCGGTGTAGCGGGACCGATATTATTATTTTCTTTTTTCTCCATCCGTCAAAACAAGCTTTTTCCGCTGGTTTTTCCAAACCCTATTCACTTATTTTTTTTAGATTATAGTTACTTTGGGATTAAATTTTTTCCCCAAATTTAATCGCCCCCACAGTTGATGTGCAATGCATGATTTCTTGGTAAAAGATTTGGCTTTTGGGTTTCTTACATCCAGAGTAATAAAAATTATTTTAGGGTTTTTTTGGCTTCTGTGTCAGAGGTAGATATTTTTTTTTTGGATGTTTTTTCCCCCCTTGTGTTATTTCGTTTAGTCACTTTTGTTAATGAAGAACAAAAAATGTAAATGATCACTTTGAGGGTAGAAACTAGCAGTGCTGTAAGGGACACAATCAGTAAAGTTTTCCAGCCGGGGGTTTTCTAGGTTTTTTTAGCTTTTGGGGGGTGGAAAAAAAAAAAGGTCCCCCCTTCCCCCAAAGAAAACTCCCTTAAAAACAAAGTAGGTCTTTTTTTTATCATTTTTTTTTTTGATCTGTGGCAGATCATTTCTGATTATGAGTTCGCTTTTTAAAACATTTGGCCCCTTCATTAAAAAGCCCTTTAAAATAGTCCCCCCCCGAAGTCAAAAAAAAAAATTTTATACTCGCCTTCCCTGGTTTTTGTGACACATCTCTTCAATCTTCTTTTGGGCTGTTTCACTTCCCGGGAAGGGGGACATCCCCCACTGCGGCAAATTGATTGGCTGTAGTGGTCCCCGTCCCACAATTTACATCACAGTTCACCCCCAACAGAGAGCCCACTTCTACTTCCCCCTTTAAAATTTCCAAATTTTAAAAAGACACACACGTATTTCTTTTAAATTAAAGGGGTTTAAAAAGAGGTTTTTTAAAGGGGTTGTCTCAATAAAATTAAACATCTTCCCTCGTCCTGTTTTTTGGGTTTCCCTTTTTTAAAATTCAGGGGGGTGTTTACTGGCTTCTACTAGGCTGCAGTAGAAGCCGGGTCTGAAAGTTTATAGCAACCAGTGCTGGGGGCCTATCATAAAGAGACTAAAAGGTCTTTTTGGGGCTTTTTGTGATCTGGGAGGAGCGGGGCCCTTTAAAGGGGGGGATATCTAAGAATAGGTAGGAAACTGTTATTGGACTTATTTTGAAATTTTGACTTGTTTTTGCAAGATTTTAACATAAAAAGCAATCCTTTTTGAAAGGGAAAACCCCCTTTTAACTCTTTTAAAAAATTTGCTGTCTCACCCCTTTGGGTCCCTTTTTTTAAATACACAACAGCGTGTTTTATAAGGCAGCATCCACACAACTAGAGCTACGTCTATACGACAGTGATTTATTGGCAGATTCAGTATTTAAGAATCCCCCAAAAATTCAAACTGAAAATTCATCCCATAGACCCCATGGAAAAAACCCGGGTGCTTTTACCCCAGCTCGGACTTTTTGATTGTTGGATTTCAAAACCAGTCTCAAAAAAAACCTTGGAAAAAAGTTCTATAATCCGGTTTTTATTATCAAAAACCCCCACCCAAAAAAAGTGAAAAATCGGTGGTTAAAATTCATTGGATTCTATTAAATGAATCAAGGCATTTTACCTTTGCCAGGTAGACATAGCCTTAGGGGCAAAATTTGGGAGGATTTTTGAAACCCTTTTTGCACCCGTAATATTGAGTATTTTGGGTTTGGGGTTTTTGTTTCTTTTTCAGGTTTTAGGATTTTTCAATGTTTTTTGTCAGACGGTTGGGATCTATTACACAATCCCTTTGCTCTCTCTTTTTCTAGTGGTCTATCTTTATGGTATATCAAAAAGGGGTTTTTCATAAGGGGGGAATCCCATAGATTTCCTAACCCAAATTTTATAGTTTATGTAAAAATATAAAAAAAAAAAAAAAAAAATTCATTATTTAAAAACATCAAATTTGCGTTGACGTCAATGGGGTGGCTTAAAACCAAATCCCAAAAAAAAGCCCCCAAAAATTTTTTTAAATCAATTTCCAAAAAGGGTTTATCATATTTTCAGCCTCCCCTTTACTTTTTAAAATTTGAGGGGATTATTATGCAAGTTTTTTGACAAAAATGACGGTTTTGAAACCCGACCTCAGAAAAAACCCAGCTGTAAATTGGAAAATTTTTGAGATCAAAGGGGAA
Source organism: Phyllomedusa bahiana (assembly GCA_025379985.1). Lineage (NCBI taxonomy): Eukaryota > Metazoa > Chordata > Amphibia > Anura > Hylidae > Phyllomedusa > Phyllomedusa bahiana. The sequence continues at coordinate 18,959 of JAODAL010001087.1, read as the reverse complement.
AGGATTATAGTCGGTTTTTTTATGGTTTTTTAAAACCAAAAATGGTGTCAAAATCCGACTGAAAACTCATGGTGTGTAGACACACACTAAGCTGGTCTGGCTCATGCTTCCTCACTATTCCACCAAAAACAGCAGGGAATGTTATGTGCCTCAAATGAGGGCTAGGCTTCATTTTTTTGGGCCCTGACCTGCAACTAGACAAAATTGAAAGGGGTAAATAACAGTTATTCTTATTTTTGGGGGGGGCGCCTTGTTCCCGGTGGGCCCCCACCCAAATTTGGGGGCATGGTCATTTTAAAAGCTGTTCACTTCCACACAGTGAATCAGTGGCCCCAGGGAGTTTAAAGCTTGATTGGAAGTGACAGGGGTGCAATAGAGACGGGAAGGGGGCATCGCTTTAAACCCGGGAAAAGGGGAAAGGTGAGTAGAACTTTTGTTTGTACTTGGGGCAAGGGGGGAAATATTTAAAATTTCTTTTTAAAAAAGGTGGACAAAACCCCTTTTAAAAGGGAAAAAAGTGCAAGGTAAAAGCTTATCTGACAACTTTGGGGGAAAGTATGGAAAAAAATCTTTGGGTTTGACTTTCTTTGGGGGGCCCCTTTTTAACCAATTTCCCCTTTCATTTCATTTAGTTTTTCCCGAAAAAAATGAAAGCGGAGTCTGTTTGGTTTTTATGGGAAAAAAGAAAAGTCTTAGAACCTAGCATTTTGGATTTAAAATTTTTGCAAAGAAAGTGATCTGCAGTGATGCTTTGAAGTTGTCATTTTTCCCATTGACTTCAATAGGCAAGGGACAATCCATAATAAATATGCAACAAACATTTCTGTTATGGATATTATATACATTTTCTATAAAGTGCAGGAGATGTTATCTCTTCTTAGGGCAAATTTTGGAAAAAAAATGGCTTGAGATAATTAGGTTTTCTCCAGGCTCCCGTGTCCCTGGGGGATGTCACTCCCTGCTCCCGCTCTCTGTCAAATCAGGGGTAACAGAGTCATGGGCAGGGAAACCCGATAACAAGGAAAACCCGGGTTTCACACAGAGCACTAAAAAGTTCTTATTTCTTGGGCTAAAGTTTAAAATCTATTGACCAATATGTTTAGAAAAAGTCTTTAATTCCCCTTTTATGTCGAAATTAATCTTTTTTAGTGAGAAAAAATTGTCCCTGTGGGGTTTTTTTTTAAAAAAAAATTTTTTGTTGATTCTGCAGTAACAAAATAAAAAAACCTGATCCTCAAGGTTGTCCTCACCTCTATTCCAGCGCTGCTGAAGTCCACTACCTCCCTCTGCCTTCTGTTTACTTCTTGGTCCATGCGGATGGTACATCACCACTGTAGCCACGTACATTACCTGACATTGCCATTCACTTCCAAATGGGGATATTAGGATGTAAACAGAAGGACAACACCAGCACTGGAACAGACGTGGGGACAGGGGTATCATTTCATTACTGCAGTATCAGCATAAATGTATTAAAAAAATAAGCACATAGCCAAACCTCTAAGTTATGGTTCTGCACTGGTGGGACTAAAAGTCACATTATAGTTTGTCTATTATGTTTTATATGACTTTAAACAGTGACCGTAAAAGTATTGCGCTACTTACACAAAGCAGGTCTGTCACTTTGTTCCATGGACTGGGAGGACTGTGACTCATGTAGTGTGTCCTCCGTCCTCGACAGCGCATGACTCTCTGTTAACAGCTGCTCCAACCAATTAACATTGCACTCTTCCTCCACCTCTTAGTGTAGTTGGCACCCCGGCCAGTCGCCCGCCTCCACTGGCCATAAAAACGTCCCTGCTTGCAGATAGTAAATATGACTTCTTCCTTTATTTTAGTCCCCCACCCACTATGGAGTACATATACTCTTCTAAAGTACATTAACTATGCTGTCAGGTAATCAAACCATTCAGTAAAGCAGCAATCAAAACGGTGACCTGGAACAATCATGCTTCTCTTGGAAAGGGTACAGAAGGACTAACTTGTAATGCTTTAGGACAGGGGTGCACAACATTTTCTGGAGCAAGGGCCACTATTATATTGTACCTCCCCAGGGGCCGCCGTAAATCTTAGAGGGTATTCCCTATCTGAGACCTTTAAGGCACTTCAATTGTAAATACCAAAATTGGCCGAAAGGTCTTGGTCCTGCTTTAGGGACTGCTTGAGACTAGAATGGGGGGTCCCCTGCTCCTTTTCAACTCATCTCCTCCTCTTTGGAGTCTCAGACCCACCTGACAGCTTTATGGTATACTTTGTGGATCTGTCATGATTGTGTCAGTAGTAAAGACTCCTTTGAGAAAGAAATCCAGCGATAATACAGAAACAGTTTTTATGGGATTGCTCATTTCGGTGGTTTAAAATAGCACAAAGAGCCCTATAGTGCTCATAGAAGTGTCAGCCATACAGTGCCTGCCCTAAGTGTCAGCCATACAGTGCCTGCCGTGTAAACCAGACAGTGCCTGCCCTAAGTGTCAGCCATACAGTGCCTGCCGTGTAAACCATACAGTGCCTGCCATGAGTGTCAGCCATACAGCGCCTGCCATGAGTGTCAGCCAGCCAGCGCCTGCCATGAGTGTCAGCCATACAGTGCCCGCCATGACAGTGTCAGCCATACAGTGCCCACCATGACAGTGTCAGCCATACAGTGCCCACCATAGCAGTGTCAGCCATACAGTGCCCACCATAGCAGTGTCAGCCATGCAGTGTCCACCATAGCAGTGCCAGCCATACAGTGGCAACCATAACAGGGCCTTCACCTGAATGCAACTGTCAAAAAATGAATATTCCTTTTAGATTTATGATGAGTCTTGATGACTGGGGGCCACACAGGGGGGCTGCATGTGGCCCCTGGATCGCATGCTGTGCACTCTGGCTCTAGGAGTAGTATACACCTCTATAAACTCCTATGCTAGAACATTCCTAGTTAATCCTGCTGTACCCTTTCCAAAAGAAACGTGGCCTTTGATATTTTCCCAGTCACCAATTTTCTCCGTAGTTTTAATCACAGGTGATTGCAATTCTGAAAAAAAATAAATAAATAATAAAATAAATAAATACATTCATATATATATATATATATAAAATAAACTTTGGAATTGTCCTCCTGTTCGCCAGTGCCCCTTTATCCATTAAGTTGATTATGTGACAGCAGAGGTGGAACTTCATTTTCTTGAACCCCAGTGCCAACCATGTAACAGGGCCCTTGACTTCATGTGCACTTTATAGTACAGGTTTTCTCTTATGTGTCAAAGCCATTACTGGGGTACCTAGGGAAAAGCTATTGGGTTGGGATCGGTCACATGGCCAGGGTACAGCTATAACTGTGGAGATAGGCAAAACTTTCCCAATGTCTAGGCCAGGGCATTGAAAAACAGGTTATGCAGAAGCGTCCTGGTCCGGCACAGAGCTAGGTGGACTGTGATTATCTCCTGTCAATAGCAAGGCTGCCAGATTGCCTGTCAACAGCAGAGCCATGATCTGGTCCCAACATAGCCCAGGCTGGGTCAAGTTGCCCTTCCACTTGTGTTACATACTGCTGACCAAGGAGAGTGGTGGCAGCTATGTGCCAGCCAGAATGCTGAAGTTTTATCTTCTGGCAGTAGAGAAATTATCCCCAGAGGGAGGAGATCAAGCAGAAGCTGTATGCATTCAACAAGGTGAAGGGCCATTATTCAAGGGGGCCACATGGGCTCTCCATTTTTGAGAAGGCGGGCTGTAGTCTTGTTGCCATGCTGCTTTTATATGGTTGTCCCTCCTGTATGCCAGGGAGGGCCTTTGTACTGTGGTCACCTATAAAGCCAAGTATACTGAGATTTGTTTAGGGATATGAATGGACGTAATTGTCTCCTTTTTAAGTGGGGTTAATAAAAGTGAGTGATGCTAACATTATCACTATGGACACAAGGATGTGCTTGTGTCAACCCATTATGCTAAGGCTAATTTGGTCTACATCCATGCCTAGCTAGGTTAGGGGTACAGGATTAAGGATTGTATAAACTAAATAAAACAATGAAACAAAAAGCCACATAAATTGGTGTTAAGGAATAGTAAATTCAGGTGGGGTGCCAATCTGATTACTTGCCCAGGCTGAAGGAACGTCTGGGGGCACCTCATGCGCAGTCTCTAAGAGCCACTTGTATGAAAACTGTTTAGGTCTAAAACTCACTTTTTTGCCCATAGTAACCTATGGGCAACAAAGTGAGTTTTAGACCTAAACCATTTTGATACATGTGGCCCTAAGTGGGACATATTCACTAAGCTATTCACAAAGTTGAACACCATGTAACAAAGCTAGTCAGCAGCACAACGAAAAACTTACAATCTCTCATTGCAGAAGAGATGGGTATCCACCCAGTTCAGCCTATTGTCCTATAGTGTTGATCCAGAGGAAGGAAAACCTCCATGAGGTAGAAGCCAATTGTCCTCATTTTAGGAAAAATTCCTTCCCGACTCCAATCTGGCAATCAAATAAATTCCTGGATCAACGACCCCCCTCCAGAATCCAGTCACTATCACTTGTTATATTATTACACTGTAGAAATGCATCCAGATTATTTTTGAACTCTGTCAGTGAATTCGCCATGACAAGTTCCTCTGGCAGAGAGTTCCACAGTCTCACTGCTCAATCTGTAGCTTCAAAGTAGTTATTGAACAATAATCTTCAGTACTTTTAGGGTACTTTAAAAAAAATGACTAATGTATTTTACAGAGGAAACCAGGTATATGGTTCCTCTGGGCCACCTCGAGCGATGGAGCAACAGACCACGTCAAGGAATGGAGTCTAAGGGACCCCCGGTCTTTACCGGAGCCCGCTGCAAGGCCAGATGGACTTAGAAGCGGACAACCCCCAGGTCACTGCCTCTGACAGGGCTACTCGGGGTGACAGTGGTACAGCAGGTAGAACAGTGGTACAGGTAGAGATGATGGGTCAAGGCAGGTGGAACCGTAGACTGTAACAGAGTCCCAGACAGGCAGCAGACTGACGTAGAGGCAGGTACGGTAAACGTAGGTAACGCTGGAACCAGGAAGTCATATGAGTAAGGGGAGTCTGCTTTGCTGTCCCCGAAACGCGTCAGTTTGAGGGTCATCTACACGGGCTGCTTGTCTATTGCATGTGCCTATGCACTATGCATACATTTTTTATGAAGATTCAATAAATTTTTGTGCTTTTAACTGCTATATATTTGGAATTGCTGGATCGTTTTTTGTTTCATTGGATGCTACACTCCGGGCATTGTGTTCCAGTGGAGGTGGTGAGCTGGCAGAAATTTTTTTCATCTTATATCCTCCTCATTGGTGCCCTGATCTAGTGAGCGGTGATAGATGATTATGTTCAGACAGTAGTATTGCGCATTGAGAGCCTTCTTCTTTTGAGCAAGGTAAATATAACTCTAAAAACCTGCAGGGAGGGGCATGGACCTGAATTAATATGTGTTATAGTAGATTAGTAATAAATGTAATGTTTCTATAGCTCTGTGTGTGTGACTAATAAACTGTGACAATTCATGCTGCTAGGAAATCACACAGCCAAGAGTATGAAAGTCCCCCCGTATATAGCAGGAGTAGAAAATCCTCCCCGTGTCATACAGGTCTCATTATAACATATCATCTATGATAGCTAGGGCCTTATTGGATGGGGTCATGAGCAATAATAGGACTGCATGTCAATGACAGGGACGCATACAGTATAATTATCCATGTCATTTGCCATGGCATGGATAACTATATGCAGCACTGATATGGTCTTATCCTATAGCACATCACTGGAGCTGTAGAAACCAAGAAGAAATTGGACAGCAAAGCCAGGGAAGAGGCATTGCAAACTGTGGACTGGGGGCAAAAAGGCAGCAAGGTGCTTGTTGCCCGAGACCTAAGGCCACAGCAGCTACAGAGGAAGGAGAAGAGAAAGCTGAAAAAGGCGTTAGGTGGGGTTGGTGCTATCTATTGTAGAGGTGTCACCTTAAAAGTAGAGAGTCAACCACAGCAAAGCCAGAGCGTGGCTAATAAATGATCGCATTGTGAGTAAGGATTGTGATGTCAGTGCTGCTTTTTAGGATGGTGAGCAGTTTGAGCAGCCAGGGGTTTGAGGTAGCCACCCAAAGTGCCCTTATTACAATCCATCATTGCTCATGCTGCAGTTCCCAGATGGAAGCTAGAACCTGTACACCTCGTTTATGTCCCTAAAAATGCACACAGTGATGTCACAGCACTGGAAGTATTTTTACAGTAATGTCACAAACCATTGAGAAACACAATGAAAAGAACCAATCTACACTGGTCCCTCAAGTTACAGTGGCCTCAGGATACAATATTTCCACCATACAATGGTCTTTTCTGGGACATTGGGGCAAATTTATCAATACAGTCTAATGCTTAGACAGTGCAAACTTATACTGGACAGTCTTACAATGCTAATAATAATAATGCACCACATTTATCATAGTGTTGATGAATCTGGCGCAGGTTTAGGATGTTTAGTTTACACCTTTTATTAGCTGGAAACATTTAGCTGCATTTTGCCACACACCCTTTTGTTGAGCGAGACGCAGAAGTGTCTAGAATCTGCCTATAACACATGATAAATGTGATAAAGCATGTTTGCCAGTATCTTTGGTACAAATTCAGCCAAAATTTCTGACACATTTGCTACATTTCAAACAAGACTCACCATGAATGTCACTGACAGCGCTGATCTGCAGCACATGTGATATAATCAATTATGAGCATTTTACACCACTGTGCAATGGTCCCTTGGTACAATGGCCTCAATATACAATATTTTCTGGTACATTGTATCTTGAAACCAGACTCACCATACAATGTGACTGACACCGGTGATATGTGGCTCATGTAAGTGACTTGTAAAACCTCTGTATTAGTGCATTGCAAGCAGTGATTGTTGGTCTAGTGGAGGCCTCTCTACAGTACAGTGCAGTTCTACATGTCCTGTACTGCTCTTTACATGTGCAAGATGAGTGGCTTTTTTGGGCACCAGGTGAGGGCCCCATTTTCTCTTTTTTTGATACATTGTGTATAAAGTACATGACTCAGGAAAGGCCCCCTGCCCTTAAAATGTAGAAAGGGGGCGTCCCAACGCTCTTCATGATGTTACATGTAAACAGTTGCTATATCTGTTTTAAAGGTTTATCTGATTTCCTTTCACCCCCATTTTTTGCATTATTTTGGGTCCTTTTTTGGGCCGGGAAAAAACAAACCATTTTTCCAAAAATTTTTGGTTTCCCAACATCCCAATGGCACCCCAATTAATATTGTATGTTCAGGAGGGCTGTCCCCTCCTGACTGTTTCATAACCTCTTGAAATTTACCAGAAATTTTTTCCGGGGAGATCGTTTCTTACAATTCTGCATAGACCCCTTTTGGGAAAATAAATTTAAAAAATTTGGAAAACCGGGCGTTAAAAGTTCCCTTGTAAAATACATGTGAAACCTGCCAGTCTGACAGCATCAAATCTTTTTCATCACTGCAATGTTACCTGCACTACAGAAGCATTTTCCGTCTTTCTTGTCAGTACTTGTCTTCTCGCATTTACAGAAGACTTCACGTTTATTTCCAGCCGCACTTTTGCACTTTTTGTCTTTGTAATCATTTTGACTATTGCCCCAGTTCCAGAATCACAAATCATTATCTTGCTCTCTGTATGCTCTATTCTCTTTTTCCAGCTTGCTGTTCATCATTTCAGGATATGCTAAAGTAATAACGAGGCTTCACAAGAAAGCTGATATTCCTTCCTTTCTGATTCAGTGCAAATCATCAAGCACAGCTGGCTAAGCCCTGTGCTATGGCAGAGAAGGATTTGTTCCATCATATATTGCCTATTAGGTAGGCAGTGGCTCCTTTTTAAAACCCGCTGGCCCCATAGATCCTCCCAAGCTTATATCATAGAAGCTGTACCCCAACATGTCATGTTACGCTGAACATAGCAATCAGTTACCCTCAAATACATCTGAAAGCAGAGTTTTATAATATACAGGTAACGTGTTGTTCCCAGAAGCCTTGGAGATCCCACGTCCGGGAAATAGCTATACGCTCCCTTTATAATTAAGCCAAGAACGCCAATTCCTGGATTACACTTTCTACGTTTATTGATTATTATAGACACGGTAATAAATCCTTCTACCCATGGTTTTTATTCCTACTGCATGAGGTGAAGAAGTATTTTGTGTTTTTTCTGCAGAATTTGTCTTAGATTTTTTTGTTTTTATGTAAAAAAAAGCCAGTAAAAAATTACACTCACAAAAACTAAAACATTTCTTACCAAAAAAAACAAAGTCTAAAAACAAAAAATTTTTAAAAACAAACCGATTTACTCCTTCTAAGTCTATGGCAGCATGATTTTCTGGGTTTTTTTGCGCAAAATTAAACATTTGGACTAACTCCTAGGATCCCCAACTTTTAAATTTAAAGGGGTTGTATCATTTCATTAAATGGTCTTCAGAAAAAGGGGGCGGAAAAACAAACAACTTTGCATTGGATGTCATTGCAAAGCGTTTTATTTTCACTGTCTCACTTATTTTTGTTTGTGTAAACACTGTTCCCCCAGGCCTCGGATTTCCCCCCTTTTATTTTATTGGGGTGACAGTCTACTAATTTCATTCTGCGGGCCCCGTCGTATTCACGGGCGGCATTCCTCCTCCTCACTCAAATAAAGGAACACTGCACTGCTTTACAGTCAAAAAAAAGCAGAAATGTGCTCAGTGCCTAAGATCTGTGCGCCTCTGGATGAGTTCATAGAAACTGGATTCAAATTTTCCAAAACCTCCAGCGTTAAAGAGAAGAGATCATGTTTTGAGTTCAAGAAGGGTGTCTAGACTGAAGCAGGGGGTGCTAAGTAAACAAACGCTCTTCAAAATAAGACTGCATAGGGGGAAGGGAAGACAGTGACATGTTGAGAGAGGGAGGGGAGAGCACACTGCCTCGGGAGCGAGCATGAACAGTGAAGGGAGGGGTGATGTCGTCCCCCTTCAGTTAAGAAACACCCAGCTGGGGGGGGGGAAGAAACGCCCCTGGATTTGATTAGCTGAGAAGCTGAAAGTACAATGAAACACACAAACTGATGAAGTGATAAATCCCCTTTAACTCTTACCTGCCTTAAATAAATTTGACACTTATTAACAAACATAAATGCCAGTTTTAATGAACTTCCCCTTTGTGTTAGGCAGTATATCTGAAGTCAAACCAGTTCATAGTAGATATTTTATTATTGTGCTGAATTTTAGGTTCAAGGACTTGTAGTGGATCCTTACGCATTCTGACACTGATTTTAAGCATCTGGTGCGTGTCAAGTAAAATGTGCTCCATTTGTGATTTATAGCAAAATCACAAAACTAAGAATGTTAATATGTGTGGGGGGATTACAGTATCTATATAGTCTATGTTAAATAATATAGAAATGTATTATTTCATGATCCTGTTTCTATAATTTTCTGTCATTCGTAGACATGTAGTTTTTATTTAAAGGAACATTAAGCTTAGAAATGAATGATAAAAGTGAACAGTAACAATAAAACCAAAGTGCCTAGTATAACTCTCTTATGGCCAGGTTTGTTTTTATTTGGCTTACAGCCAAAAGGGTTGGGGTAACTTAAGGAAGCAGTGGTTACTAGGGGAATACATAGCATTTTGTAACAGGGGGTTCACAGCTATAAGCATGAAAATATACTCACTACAAGGATTGCTTTTTATGTTAAAGATCTTGCAAAAACAAGTCACTTTGCAATATGTGTCCATTAACAGTGACCTACCCATTCCAAAGATATCCCCTCTGTAATGGGATGCATCAGCTCCCAGGTTCGCTATAGCTACAGACCTGTTCCTACCTCTCTGATAGCTGCCAGCCTGTTTGCTAAAGCACAGACCTGGCTTCTACTGCAGCCTAAATAGAAGCCTCCCGGGCCCCCCCCCCCCCAGTAAATATGCCCTTGAGTTCAAAATGAAACAAAAAAAAACATGCTGTGAGATTAATCGATGTAGTGAGACAACCCCTTTAACTATTTATTGCTTTTAAATGTGTGCTCTAGAAATCTGTATAGACATGTGATGTTGCACTTTTAAGGGGCACTGGCGCTTTAAGCCCCAGTATCATATGTAGCTCTGCAGTTAGACAGTAGTTACCAGAGGACCCTGGTAGAGGCAGGGGATGCAGCCATATAATAGTCAGCCATCTTAGAGAGTGGCCAGTTGAGAGTTTTAGTTGTGAGTTGATAGAGCTGGAATTATTGCAGCAAAAGGGGTCGTATGATGACCAGCCAGCAATGGAACAGCAACATGATACTGGGCCTCTACAGAGGGAAAGAAAATACAGAGAAGAAACTGATCTGAAGATAAGAGAGAAAGAGACAGAGAAAGAGGAGAGGAAACCGTCAATGGTGCAGGAAACCGACAAGAGAAAGGCCATCAAGACTAATATTACTAATAAACTACAGAGTAACAAAGGTTCAGGTTTGAGGGGGCACCTAGGGAATAGAGACCAAAATATTAATAAATTTCCGTTTATCCTTCAATGGAGTTTTTGTCAAGGAGCCACAAAAACACTGAATTTTAGGAAGGCTAATTTTATTCTGCTTAGTGAGGCCTCTAAACCGTATTGACTGGACCAATGTGTTTAAATTATTGCAGAACTAATAAATAAATGGGATATATTTAAAAACACCTAGGCTACCACAGGTGAGAGTTTACAATACCTTATGGTAATAAAAAAATTAGAAACAGGAAAAACCAATGGTGGATCAACATGGATGTAAAAGAGGCAATAAAAAACAACAAAAAGCGTTTCCACCTACTAAAACAGGAGGGCATGAAGAGGCACTAAGAATCTATAGGGAAAAAAAATAAAGTTGTAAAATAAAGATAAAGGAAAGCAAAGCTGGAGACGGGAAAGACATAATTCTATAGAAGTAAAACTTCCTAACCCCAAAATATTTTTTTAAACTATATAAATAGTAAAAAAATTTAAACGGAAAATTGTTGGCCCTTTTGAAAAATACTGAGGGAGAGGACGTAGAGGGCGATGAGAAAAAAATCAAACGTAATTAAACACTTTTTTTCTCCACTGTATTTACCGAGGAGGATGACCTACCTGTTGAACGAGAGATGTGTAAACTCCAACTAACAGTTTTTTGTTCCTAACCCGAAGAGTGCAGCTCCCGTCTTTAGAAGATTAAAATAGACAATCCCATGTCCCCGATGGCATAACACCCCGTGTCCTAAGAGAGTTAAGTGATGTCATAGATAGGCCCTATTCTTTATCTTCATGGACTGTCTAATAACGGTGTATGTCCCAAAGTATTTGCGCATAGCAAATGTGGGTGCCAATATTCAAAAAGGGGTCTAAAAGTATCCAGGAAAACTATAGCCAGTAAGCTTAACCTCTTGTTGTAGGTAAAATGTTTGAAGTTTCTCAGAGATGCTATCCCTGGAGTAACTCAACTGAAAAAATGTATAACGCCGTTCCCCATGGGTTCATGAAGTATCGGTCCTGTCAGAACTAATCTCATCAGCTTCTATGAGGAAGTCAGTGGCTAGACTGGATCGGGGTGAGGCACTGGATTTCATATATTAGATTGTTTCTAAAGCCATTTATACGGGTGCCACATACAAGGTTGGTAAATAAAATGAGAAATGCTTGGACTGGGGGAAAATGTGTGCAAGAGGGTAAGTAACTGGCTCACTGATAGAAAACAAAGGGTAGAAATTAACGGACATAATCAGACTGGTCGCTGTTATTAGTGGGGTACCACAAGGGTCAGTAATTGGGCCCCTATCCTCTTTAACAATTCATTAAAGATCTTATCACAGTGAATACACAGTAGACATATCGATCTTTGCAACGATACTAGCTCTGTAAAGTAATCAACACATAGAGGATAAAAATGTTCTTACAAAGGATCTGGAAAGTTGGAGGCCTGGGCAGGGAAATGGCCAGATGAGGTTTAACATGATAAATGCAACTTTATGCACATGGGGAAGAGAAATCCATTACATACTACATGTTAAATTGGAAAACACTGGTAAAAGTACATGGAGAAGGACTTGGGAATACTGGTGGACAGTACACTTAATTGTATCAGCCAGTGTCAGGAGCAGCAGCCAAAGCAAATAGGATCATGGGGTGCATTAAAAGGGGCATAGATGCACATGATTTATAAAATTATTCTCCCATTATACAAGTCACAGGTTAGACCACACATGGAATATTGTGTACAGTTTTGGGCACCAGTGCACAGGAAAGACATTGTAGAGCTGAAAACAGGTTACAAAGGCGGCAACAAAAATAATAAAAGGACAAGGTTGACGACAGTACACAGAAAATTTGGCAAGATTAGGTTTATTTAGTATCAGAGAAAAGAAGGCTTACGGGGGACCTAAATAATAGTTTAAATATAAATACATCAAGGTCAATATAGAGATCTACACCCAAGATTTATTTATACACAGGGCTGTATCTAGAACAAGTGGGGCATCCTTTACGTCCTTGAGGAACGAAAGTTTCCTACATAAACATAGAAAGGGATTCTTTAACTGTAAGAGCAGTGAACGATGGAATCTCCTCTCCAGAGGGACTGGTCATGGTGAAAACAATAACCCGAGTTTCAAAAGGGTTTGGATGCATTTCTGAGGCGTAATAATATAACAATTTACAGTGACTAGGATCAGGAGAGGGTCATTGATCCATGGATTTTTCTGATGCCAGATTGGAGTCAGGAAGGAATTTTTCCCATAAAATGAGGACAATTGCTTCTACCTCATTGGTGTTTTTGCCTTCCTCTGGTATCAACACCCCATTGGCTACGCCGGCGGCAGCATCCACCTTAGCACAACAGGCTGAACTAGATGGACGACTTGTCTTTTTTTAGCCTTACAAACTATGAAACTATGAAACTATGAAATGAAGAAAGGAGTAGTCAGACAGCCAACACCAACCAGTAGCTGGGTTGCCGATTGGGAGTAGGGAGAGTCATTGGTCTTCTGGAGTTGGTGGACCTGTTTCATACTGTTGGGTCTAGAAGTTCACTGGTGAAGTGCAGTCATGGCAAATAGATCCTACTTGGCTGAGAGGTGATTGCTGCAGACACAACAGAGAATTAGGAAATTAGAGTTCGTAACCTTTTAGTGTGAAATTGATGATTTTGTGAAACTGTAACTGGATATCCTTAAAGGGGTTTTGCCACGAAGTGAGTTCATAACCTCTTATCTGCTCAGGAGAGAATATACACAAAGCATGCTGAGTCCATGACGGCGCAGTGGTGACACGGAGGGGGTTGAGCAGAGAGCGAGGAAGAGAGAGTGGGTCTGCAATGTTACTCAAATAATTACCATTGCAACCAGTGGATTATACTATACAAAAGACTACAGCCTCTACACTGCACTTTTTCTCCACAGCCCCTTTGCAAGCCCTTCATGTACCCTGTCATCAGATAAGAAGTCAAACACGCACGCGTGCAGATCAGCTCTGTCAGTGTCCTGGTCGTGTCTAAGTAAACTGTCAGGAAACAAGGGAACTGGCAATGCTGTAGCTCCACAGGCTTCACTTTTTATAATCACAATATTTAGAAAAGGGATTAAATACCCATTTTGGAGGATCCCACGTCAACATTACATTGTGGCAAAACCCATTTAAGCCTGAGTTAAACCTGTCAGGATCCCTACACACCCCACATGCCTAGGCAACCCCTGGTGTGTGCCTGGGCATGTGGGGCCCCTAAGCATTGTGGTCCTAGGGTTGCTTTTCAGAGAAAGAGGCAGAGAAAAAGAAGCAGAAAGTCAGAGACAGAGTACAAGAGTCATGTGCAGCCCCAAAAATCAGCTCCTCTGTTGGGCCCAAAAATCAACTACACAAGTGGGTCCCAGCACCCCAATCCAACACTGTCTAAATCCTTATACACATTGGCGTGCCATACACAAATCATGTACAGCAGCCTGTATGAAGTTGAAGGCACCTTGTGTTGCGATGTATGGTGCATTCATGAGGAAACAAAATCTCCCTGAGGAGAAATGCTTCTAGGAGAGAACCTTGTATAGGTCATTTGAGGCTTCCAGCTACTATTTTGTTTCTCACATAATCCATACAGAAAAAATACAATGCATCAGAAGCACATAGGGTCACTGCAAGGGCCCTTAGTGGGATCAGAATTTGGGATCCATGTGATGGGCTTGAACCGCTCGTAACCTGGTTATTGTACAGCAGTGACATCTAGAGCATAGAACAGTATATCACACGCAGACTTCTATTTCTACAACAACTGGCTTATGAGAGAAAACATGCCTCCCCTTTCGCAAAGCAATAGAGATATTTATAGCTTGGCAAGTGAATTTATTGAATCATCATCGCACCAACTCATTCACTTCCCTTGCCCATCAACCTCTGACATCGTTCTCGCTATCCACACTAGAAGAGAAACGATCAATCAGAGGCTGGTGGGAGGGGGAGCCCATCTGTACGGCTGCCATGTAATAATACATTTCCCCTGCAGTGACCGCATGCTGAATGAGCATTTGAATCATTCATCCACTAAATATACAATAAGCTGGTTCTTACACACTGGGTACACATGAACCTTGCACATGCGGCCTGGGTGAAAACGCTCTGCGGTGTTTAAAACAAGTATGTGATTTAACGAGCTAGAATCCTGATGTCTCGAATCCCTGCAATATAGAATACAATCATCCCTGAACTGAGTGTACCCCAGGGGCTTCAATGGTTCATTTAACATAACCATTCTATAAACCAGAATTAGTTGTCAGGGCTTCGTTCATTACTGTGGGAGATATCTTATTGTGAGAATCAGTCACTCGGTTCAACTAGATCATTTAAAGGGGTTGTCTCACTACATTGGTTCATCTTCCCTCAGTCCTGTTTTCTTGGTTTCACTTTGAATTCATGGCTTGATTACTGGCTTCTACTAGGCTGCAGTAGAAGCCAGGTCTGTAGCTATAGCGACCAGCACTGGCAGCCTATCAGGAGAGATCAAACAGGTCTGTAGCTATAGCGACCTGAGGAGCTGATGCAGCCCATACAAGAGGGGATATCTCAGAATAGGTAGGACACTGTTAATGGACACATATGGCAAAGTGACTTGTTTTTGCAAGATCTTTAACATAAAAAGCAATTCTTGTAGTGAGACAACCCCTTTAAGTGAAACTAAAAAGTGCAAAAATGTCTCCATTGTTTTTTTTCATATTTTAGTTAGTGACAGATAGAGCAACAGTAGTTGATGGATAAGAAAGAATAATGGAAGGAGAAAGGATACTGAAAGCAAATGTCTGTTCTGTCTTGTGGGTCACCCACAGAACTGGTTGTCCAAACTCTTATTAGAGCTACAGTTCTCTAATTTCTCACCTGGATTTCTGTGATGCCAGAATGAGGTGTATGTCCGCCCAAGTTGTGACATAGTACATTTGTAATGATCATAGTTAACCAGGGCAGTATTGTTTTATTAGTTTATATTATTGTTGGATTGGGATGTATGGTCCTGAGAGAAAAAAGACAGAAGAGACCTCTAGTAACTGTAGCAGGTGGCATGTCATGACTGGACGGACTCTCCTGGCATGTTGCTGTAAGTACCATCTTGTTGTAGTCCTGTAAGAGAGACAGAGGAGACATCTAGTGCCTGTAGCAGGTGGCATGTCATGACTGGACGGACTCTCCTGGCATGTTGCTGTAAGTACCATCTTGTTGTAGTCCTGTAAGAGAGACAGAGGAGACATCTAGTGCCTGTAGCAGGTGGCATGTCATGACTGCATGGACTGTCTTGGCATGTTGTTGTAAGTACCACCTTGTCGCGATCCTGTTAGAAAAAAAAGACAGAGGTGGCATCTATCTAGTAACTGTAGCATACCTCCCAAGTGTCCCTATTTTGGAGGGACAGTCCCTATTTTTAACTCATGTCCCTCTGTCCCTCTTAGCTCTATAAATGTCCCTCTTTTTCATTTGGGAAATAAACTGACTAAATTGCTTTAATTGCTTCCTAACTGTATATTAGATAAAAAAAAACTATTTCATCATTGGAAGCAATTCAATCCTGAAAATGTCTAAATTCCAGTGATTTTTATAATAATATTTTAATAAAAATATAATCCAGCATATAGTTATGCATTCAAATTTTTTTTCTTTTATACATTTAATCATAAATGTCCTCTTTGGCTGTCCAAAAAAACTGGGATGTATGGGGTGTGGGCGTGGTTTGGGGGCGTGTCCTGGTGTGATGTAATTTGTTTTGGTATAGTTGGAGGCATGGCCTGATGTGTCCCTCTTTGCAATCTCTAAAAGTTGGGAGGTACGACTGTAGCAGGCGGCATATCATGACTAGGCAGACTCACCTGGCATATTGATGTAAATACCATCTTGTCTCAATCCAGTTAGAGAGACAGTGGAGACATCTCATGACTGTAGCAGGTGGTATATCATGACTAGATGGAGACTCAAAGCATGTTGAGAAAGTACCACTTTGTCGCAATCCTGTTGGAAAGAGAGACTGATGAGGCATTTAGTAATTGTTATTTACAGGGGGAACAGTATTATGCCAAGTAATGCTCCGTATAAGGATTGGACAAGTTAGACAATGATTAGATTACTGCACAAAATGTAACAATTAATAGGGAATGGAATGCAGATGTCCATATGTGACGTTTCGGCCAATAGGCCTTTATCTGTGGAGGATAATATAAGATGACCGAAGTAGGGCAACTGCAGTATGCGCAAAAGTGCAGAAAATGCAAGGAATATGTATCTGGGCTCTAGGGGCGATCCGTTACAAACGGCGAGGAAGTGGGCTTGAATATGAAAGAGGTGGCCGGAATACGTCCAGTATGTTGGAGAGAGAACCTCTCCATCCAATGTACTGTTGGTTAATTAGGTCTTCAACCTATTACACTTGAGCACCCAGGTCCTAATACTTACTATAGGTGTGCATGACTTATATCTATTACATTGTTCTAGTAATTGTATCATTACTGGGAGGACTCTACTGGCATGTTGTTGGCAGTGCCACCATGTCGCAATCCTGATAGAAAGAAAGCCAGAAAGGGCATCTAGTGACTGTAGCAGGTTGTATGTCATGACTGTATGGACTCTTCTGGCATATTGTTCTAACTACCACCTTGTCACAATACTGTTAGATAGAGAAGCAGAGAGAGAATCTAATGAAGTAGAAATGTCCTGAGAACTATTGAGAACAGAAGAGAAGCGCACTCAAGTGGAATATAACACTAATTTAACGTTGTTCAAGGTGTGGACCTGCTCACCTGATAGTGTTGTACAAGATGGTACAACACATATAATCACATGAACGATCGATTTGATCACTATATGTCCTGTCTGTAGCAGCCAAACGTGTCTCTTCTGTTCTCGGGGAATCTCTCCGCACACGAGGATCCACGGTCCGATATACTGTATTCGTTCTTAGAAAGAGAATTAGTGCTCGGGAGAAGGAGTCTTTAGTTTTTTCCTTCTCCCGAGCACTAATTCTCTTTCTAAGAAAGAATACAGAGAGAGAATCTAGTGACTATAGTAGGTGATATGTCATGATTGGACAGACTCTCCTGGCATGTTGTTGTAAGTACTACCTTGTCACAATCCCATAAGAAAGAGAGGCAGTGGGGGCATCTAGTGACAATAGTAGGTGGTATATCATGACTGGACCACCTTGTTGCATAGTGAGTACCACCTTGTTGCATAGAAGAAGTAACCTATATGATTTATAGTTACTTAAGCTGAAAAAAGATACATTATCAAGTTGAACCTTTCAAAGGACCAAATTTCAGTTGCTCAGTCAGGGAGAAAAAGTTTCAAGCTGCATTTCTTTATAGAAAGAAGCTAAAATCTAAACCATGGTTTTTAAATTATGGTTGTCAACGAGACAAAACAATGACACACAACATTAATAGTGAAAGCAATTCATGAGATGGAGAAGAAGTGAAATTCAATCCATAATTCATGCCACATGGATTAGGACAAGGGAAATTTTCATCTCACAGGTAGTGTGTGGCTGTAAGATAGCCTCTGTCATATTGGTTTCTAAATAGCTATCATTAAACTTAAAGAAAGGTTTGACATGAATAACAGTCAGGTAAGAAAAGGTTGAGGAAGTTTGTGGGGAAGGAAAAGGATGCAAAATCTAGAAAGATGTATTGGCCTTCAAAATCAACTGCAGGGAGTTACAGAGCTGAAAGACAAGCTTGTTGACTAGAAATGTTGCTTGTCTGACCAGAAATCATACAATGGGGCCAAAGAGTCATTAAACAATCCATTAAATTGTTTATACTAGATGAAGTCTTGTCAAGAAGGTAGAGAGTTCTGTTTGCAGTGCAGGGCAGTAAGGCATTTTACAGCCACTAAAAGAAGGGAAAGCAACTTGGCACCTATCCTACCAGAGCATTGGCTAGCAAATGGAGAGGGCACAGAGCACCTAAAACATCTCGAATGAGCGGGTGCACTATATATCAGTAAGGATTAGCACAGCATGCACAAGGATGACTTGGATACCTAGTTTCAAATAATTTACCATATTTCATGAAGAAGCTCTTGGCTGAAATGTCATATAACTGTATTTAATCATAGAGTTTGGGAAAGGAGAGCATAATAATTTATAAATCTCTCCAAGCTTGAGAAAGGGCTCCTGAGACAGAAACATTCAAAAGGGATAATTTGAGGGAAGACATTTAGATCTGAATTGTTCTCTAGTTAGAGCTTGCATTTGAAGGCACTAGTAAAATGTGTAACAGGGATGTTCAATTTCCTCTCGTTCCTATCCTACCGAGAGCCTCTCTGAAGATATGTGCTTACCCTTCCTCCATTTTTCATCATGATATGATTAGCCTCAGTTGAGGGACTGAATTCTAACACTATATCCAGGCTGGCATTGTACGAGCTCCAACTCTTGAGATGACATTACAGTTTTGAAAATAACACATTCTTAAGGCAACTTTAACTGTGCCAAGAGGTG